>CAHIKZ030005487.1:2295000-2297500 GCA_903632075.3 Acanthosepion pharaonis | reverse complement strand
CTAATCAAAACAGAAAGAAGAAGAAGAAGAAGAAGAAAAGAAGCAAAAATTAAATAAAATCCTGAAAGTAAAAAAAGTAATAAAGAAGAGAAAAGAAGAGAAAAAAAAAACAACAAAGAAAGAGAAAGAAAGAAAAACAAAACCAGAAATAAAGAAAACTTTAAGAACAAGACAGAAAAGGGTAAAGGAAAAAAAGAGGGAAAAGAAAGAAAAGAAGAATAAAAATAGAACAAAAAAAAAAAAAAGAAAAAAAGGAAGAAAGAAGAAAAAAAAGAATGACAGGTTGAACGTGGGCGCTAAAAAATAAAAGAAAGAAAGAAATAACCTTTTGTTCCTCTTACAGGCTTTTTTGTTTGTTTGTTTGTAACGGTGGATGACGTCTGCACACCCCAAACAAACTATTAATTGGGCATGTTAGTAGAGAGGCTTACTATCACCAAGATTTACTTTAGGTGCCTTACAAACTACTCATTTTTCAGTTCTCATCAACCAGCCTCATTAATTACTACCTTCTTCTAAATTAAAGGGTGAAAAAATACATTTCTCTTGCTTAGAAAATATGCCCCGTTCTCCATCTTGATTTTATTTGGTTTTCTGGTTCGAGGCAATTGGCGCCACTCTCATAACTCGAAACGTCATCTTTCCCATGTATTTTTTTAAAACTTTAATTTGCATTTTTGCTTATTAGATATCCCGCAGCCCCTTTCTGTAACTTCACTGTCAATTTCTGTCATTTTATTATTCAATTACTCGTTTGGCTCTTGTATATTTATATATTTTCGGGATGTGTGTGGGATGGAATAAGAAATTGGAGACTTGGGTTCGTGAAATTGGCTGCTGCGAAAAATACTCTTGGAGAAAGGTATGAATCCATTACTTCGAATTCCCCCAGCTATGAGTTAAATAACAGGACAGACTGGGCTCTGCATTCTTGGCAACTCTAAATTCAAAATTCTATGTTGCTGTACAATGTATGCAGCTAAATAAAAAATGGTGGATGATCCCGACAGCGGTCAAATTTGATGCTGATTTTTATTTATCCATTTAGTTTTCTAAGATTGATACGAAAGTTCCCAGCGCTATCTATTGTGAAATGTTAGAGAAATCTTAGAAGTGCTTTTGAAATTGACTCTTGGGGAAAGCACGATAACGTTATAGGTTTATGTCATCCTCATAATCAGTCCGATGACCGAGTGTGGAGGTAGGGTCGCTGTGCAGCTGATCACCTAACCAATTGATTTCAGTCCGAAGTCGGACCGACCGTCTGGCCGGCTGATCGGTTGAACTCTCGGGCGGAGAGGAACCCGAACGAGGCTACGCCGACCCTGAACTCGTGTATACGGGTTCAATGGGTATATTTTTGGGCCGAGCCCATGGGCTCGGATATCCCACATTAAATAACCGACCTTGTGTCACATGATGCCCCAGTGGGGAGGGGGTGACTGAATATCGTCAGTGAGTTGGTCTGAGTTCAGTCTGAAGTCGGACGACCAGCTGATTGGTTGAACTCTCTGCCTTCGGGCATGGAGGAACCCGAACGAGGCTACGCCGAAGGGCGGAGTCTCTTTCGGGGAGGTAAACCGACCCTGAACCCGTTTATACTGGTTCAATGGGCATACTTTTGACCGAGCCCACGGGCTCGAAGATCCCACGTTAAACCGGCCTTGTACCACATGATTCCCTCGTGGGTGGGGTGACTAAATACTGATCACCTAACCAATTCCCGGCACAGATCTTGGTTTAAAGCCGGAGAAGTACATAAACCTGGCGGAGCCCGTCCGTCTCCAAGTCGAACCACAGCCGATATCCTTCAACTTCAAGACTCGTCTTGTTCACGGCCCCGTGGTCATTTGATAGCATCGGGAGTACATTCCACCGTGGTTGTTGACTTCAATCTAGGACCCCCCCCCCATCCCCACTGCCTAGCAATAATGTTGATCGTAGCATTAGCTGCATTGATAGCTACGGAGCCCTGTATATTTCATTGTGCTAGATAGCCTTATAAGACGAGTCATCCATTCTTTAACAGATTTTGTTTTTAATCTTGCTAGATGTCTAACTCCCTAACCCAACCAAAAAAAAAAAAAAAACACTAGTAAGTGATTCGATTTAATCATTTTGCAACAGGTTGTATTTTGTTACATGACGCCAGTAGCCCTCGTAGATTGCACACACAAGCATGCGCACACGGGTACACGCACACGGGTGCATACACGCGCCTGAAAACACACACACAAACATGCAAAATGAAATTTAAAAAATCAAACTTACTCTAATAAAATATGCATAAATTATTTTTTAATATAATATAGAAATAACAAAAACGAGACAACAAACAGACAATTGCTGATAGCTCCTGAAGAGGGGACGGAGCGATTTCTGGAGGATCCGTCTATATAAATAACGAGAACTTTCGAGTCAAAATAATGAATATAACATCAATCAATATATATAAATTTTATATATTTGTTTTAAGAAATAAATTCATTTATATATTTAT
>CAHIKZ030005487.1:2257500-2285000 GCA_903632075.3 Acanthosepion pharaonis | reverse complement strand
TGGAATGAAAGCATCGTTGCCGGCTTCTACCAAGGAGATGACCTCAGACGCATATTTTTGAATTGGATGATTAAAAACTACATTCCAAGAAATGTCGCGAAGGAAATCACGGAAGAAGTCCAGGTCTGGGGCATTGATATCAGAAAGATTTTCTGTTGTGGTTCCTGACTTGAGGGGGAGGTGAAGGAGATGTTTACAGACGCTACTGCGTGATCAGAGTTGGTAAGAGTGCCGAGCTGCGTAGCGAGACAAGAGTCACGGATAAAGGTAAAAAGTGGAAAGTTAGGCAGGGTTACTCAAGAGTAGAGTTTGGGGATAATTTACGGGCAAAGAATTCAGCTTTATCAACAGAGGATGATGATATTACAAATCGATTGAAGAGGGGAGGAATAGAGACCTTACACTTATTTAGTGCTGTAGTACCAATAACCACAAGAGCCAAATGTTTTAGAGGCTATGCAGTGACCCATTCTCTCAGCAAACAGAGACTTTTTCGAGGACTTTGTTACGAGTAGTAGCAAATAAGCACCTGTTATGACGAGAGCAGTCACGCTGGTATAGCTGGAAATAGTGGTTCCTGTGAGCTATAGCGGACGATCATGTTGGTGTGAACCATGGAGAGGATTGCGATTACACCTGATATTCTAATGTCTTTTAACCCTTTCATTCATTCATTCTATCTATCTATCTATCTATCTATCTATCTATCTATCTATCTATCAGCGTTCATGTCTATCTATTTCTGTCAGTTCGTATCTATCTATCTATCTATCTATCTATCTATCTATCTATCAGCGTTCATGTCTATCTATTTCTGTCAGTTCATATCTATCTATCTATCTATCTATCTATCTATCTATCTATCTCTCTATCTATCTATCTCTGTCAGTTCATATTATTCATCTATCTATCTATCTATCTATCTATCTATCTCTATCTATCTATCTATCTCTGTCATTCATTCATTCATCTATCTATCTCTGTTGTATCTATCCTTCATAACTATTACATTTATCTATTCTTAAAATAGTTAAGAAATTATCTATCTATCTATCATATCTATGTTGTCTTCTTCATCTATCTATCTATTCATTCATTATCTCAGCCTGTTCATTTTTCTATCTATCTATCTATCTATCTATCCATCTATCTATCATTCTATCCCAGCCTGTTCATATCTAATTTTCATCTATCTATCTATTATCATCTATCTATCTATCTAAATAGCTCAGTCAATGTATGCCAAATATTTGCTTGTATAAAAAACTAATATTACCATTACCAGGTATGTTTCTGTGGAATTATTAGAGTTTAGGTTAGTCTATTTCTATTCCTTTGAATCTCTTCACCAATCTAAACAGAAAATGGGAATTCGATACTATTTTTTGTCTCAAAATATCGTTAGATCTGGTGCCATAGATTCTTTCGTACTCCCTATTTTACTCAATGACAAACCCAGACTCTGGGTCAGGCAACCATGTCCTCTTCACTTGGGCAATTTTTCGCAACGTGATTTTTCTATTTGTCTCAGTGACAGATCTTTCTGTCGATGCAAATATCCGATAAATGCGACATCTCATCAGGCACACACATATCACAATAGGAGCGATTTTAGAGTTGTCGCGAATATTTTGTTTTTTAACCATTCCATATAAAGGCCCTTTTTTACGCTAATATTTGCGTTTTTGAATCTTGCAATTCGTATAATCCTTATTTACTATAACATTTAACAAAGTCATTAATCTTATTTTCCTTTCATTGGTCAATTTTGCATTGCCTTTATTATTGCCAAATTCATCATTGATCATAGCCTTGCTCTCCTAGTGGCATATAAGGCTAAAATATGACATTTAACAATAGTCAATATAAAGCCTTTATTTTCCCATAGATCCTCTACTAATGCATCATAGCTTCATTGCAATTCCTTTAATATTGCTACTTTTTTTAACCCTTTCATTCCATCATTGATCATATCTCTTCCCTAGTGGCATAAAAGGCTAAAATATGACATTTTAATAATAGTCAATACTATTTTTTAGATCCTCTATAGTAAAATAGCTTGATTTTTTAATTTTAATTTAACCCACATTCCATCCTAGCTAGTGGCACATAAGGCTAAAATATGACATTTTAACAATAGTTATAAAGCCTTTATTTTCCCATAGATCCTCTTAGTAATGCATTAGCTTGATTGCAATTCCTTTAATATTGCTACTTTTTACCCTTTTCATTCCATCATTGATCATAGCCTGCTCTCCCTAGTGGCACATAAGTTTAAAATATCATTTTAAAATAGTCAATATAAAGCCTTTTATTTTCCCATAGATCCTCTATAGTAATGCATCATAGCTTGATTGCAATTCCTTTAATATTGCTACTTTCTTTTTAACCCTTTCATTCCATCATTGATCATAGCCTTTTCCTAGTGGCAATAAGGCTAAAATATGACATTTTGAACAATAATAAAGCAAATTTTCCCTTAGATCCTCTATAGTAATGCATCATAGCTTCATTGCAATTCCTTTAATATTGCTACTTTCTTTTAACCCTTTCATTCCATCATTGATCATAGCCTCGCTCTCCCTAGTGGCACATAAGTTTAAAATATGACATTTGAACAATAGTCAATATAAAGCCTTTATTTTCCCTTAGATCCTCTATAGTAATGCATCATATTTGATTGCAATTCTTTAATATTGCTACTTTCTTTTAACCCTTTTCATTCCATCATTGATCATAGCCTCCTTCTGTGGGCATATAAGTTTAAAATATGACATTTTAACAATAGTCAATATAAAGCCTTTATTTTCCCTTAGATCCTATAGTAATGCATCATAGCTTGATTGCAAATTCCTTTAATATTGCTATTTTTTTTTGCACCCTTTTCATTCCATCATTGATCATAGCCTCGTTCCCTAGTGGCAAGGTCCTTTGAATATAAAGTCTTTTATTTTCCCATAGATCCTCTATAGTAAATCATAGCTTGATTGCAATTCCTTTATAACTTTTTTAACCCTTTCATTCCATCATTGATCATAGCCTCGCTCTCCTAGTGGCACATAAGTTTAAAATATGACATTTTAACAATAGTCAATATAAAGCCTTTATTTTCCCTTTAGATCCTCATCATAGTTTAATATTGCATCATTCCATCATTGATTAGCCTCACAGTGGCCTTTAAAATATGACATTTGCTAGTCTTTAAAGCTTTTAACCCCTATAGTAATGCATCATAGCTCATCATTGCTATCCCTTATTCCATCATTGATCATAGCCTCTCCCCTAGTGGCATATAAGGCTAAAATATGACATTTTAACAATAGTCAATATAAAGCCTTTATTTTCCCATAGATCCTCTATAGTAATGCATCATAGATTGATTGCAATTCCTTTTAATATTGCTACTTTCTTTTAACCCTTTCATTCCATCATTGATCATAGCCTGCTCTCATAAAATATGACCAATAGTCAATATAAAGCCTTTTATTTTCCCATAGATCCTCTATAGTAATGCATCATAGGCTTTAAATTGCTATTTTAACCCTTTCATTCCATCATTGATCATAGCCTCTGATCTCCCCTAGTGGCACATAAAAGGCTAAAATATGACATTTTAACAATATAAATAAAGCCTTTATTTTCCCATAGATCCTCTATAGTAATGCATCATAGTTTGATTGCAATTCCTTTAATATTGCTACTTTCTTTTTAACCCTTTCATTCCATCATTGATCATAGCCTCGCTTCCTAGTGGCACATAAGTTTAAAAATCTTTGAACCTTAACAATATTTTCAATATAATTTTCCTTAGATCCCTAATATAATGCATCATTTTCAAATATGACATTTGAAATCTTTAATAAATCTTTCAAATTGCTTGAAATCTTTAAATAACCATTAAAATCTTTAATAAATGATTCATATGACATTGAAATCTTTAATAAATCTTTCCTAGTGGCATTGAAATCTTTAATAAATCTTTTCAAATATGAAATTTTAATAAATCTTTAAAATATGACATTGAAATCTTTAATAAATCTTTCAAAATATAGTGCATCATAGATCTTTAATAAATCTTTCAAAATTGCTAATTTCAATCTTTAATAAATCTTTCAAAATATGACATTTTAACAATAAATCTTTACCTTTTTATTTTCCATATTGAAATCTTTTTTATTTCAAAATATTGATCATAGCTTTAATTGTTTCAAAATATGACATTGAAATCTTTAATAAATCTTTCTTTATGACATTGAAATCTTTAATAAATCTTTCAATATATGACATTGAAATCTTTAATAAATCTTTTAAAATAGTCATTATAAAGCTTTTAAATCTTTCAAAATATGACATTGAAATCTTTAATAAATCTTTCAAAATATGATCATTGAAATCTTTAATAAATTAAAATGATGACATTCAAAATAAATCTTTCAAAACTATGACATTGAAATCTTTAATAAATCCCTTTCATTCCATCATTGATCATTGAAATCTTTAGTGGCTTTTAAAATATGACATTTGAAAATAGTCAATAAATCTTTCAAAATATGACATTTAGATCCTCTTTAAATAAATCATTTCAAAATATTTTTGAAATCCTTAATAAAATCATTCAAAAATATGACATTGAAATTTTAATAAATCTTTCAAATATCATTGATCATAGCCATTGAAAGTGACATAAATCTTTAAAAAATGACATTTTAACAATAGTCAATATAAAGCATTTATTTTCCTTAGATCCTCTATTTAATGCAATCATTTCAAAATATGACATTGAAATCTTTAATAAATACTTTCTTTTAAATATTTCATTCCATCATTTATCATAAATCTTTCTCCCTAGTGGCATTGAAGGCTTTTCAAAATATGACATTTTAAATCTTTAATTTTCCTTAGAATCCTTCAAATCAATAAATCATTGATCAAATATGACATTGAAATCTTTAAATAAATTTTATGATTCAAATATGACATTTTTAATCTTTAATAAATCTTTCAAAATATGACATTGAAATCTTTAATAAATCTTTCAAAATATGACATTGAAATCTTTAATAAATCTTTCAAAATATGACATTGAAATCTTTAATAAATCTTTCAAAATATGACATTGAAATCTTTAATAAATCTTTCAAAATATGACATTGAAATCTTTAAAAATCTTTTAAATAAATCTTTCAAAATATGACATTGAAATCTTTAATAAATCTTTCAAAATATGACATTGAAATCTTTAATAAATCTTTTCAAAATATGACATTGAAATCTTTAATAAATCTTTCAAAATATGACATTGAAATCTTTAATAAATCTTTTAAAAAATTGAAATCTTTAATAAATCTTTCAAAATATGACATTGAAATCTTTAATAAATCTTTCAAAATATGAATAAATCTTTCAAAATATGACATTGAAATCTTTAATATAAATCTTTCAAAAATATGACATTGAAATCTTTAATAAATCTTTCAAAATATGACATTGAAATCTTTAATAAATCTTTCAAAATATGACATTTCATTTTAATAAATCTTTCAAAATATGACATTGAAATCTTTAATAAATCTTTCAAAATATGACATTGAAATCTTTAATAAATCTTTCAAAATATGACATTGAAATCTTTAATAAATCTTTTCAAAATATGACATTGAAATCTTAATAAATCTTTCAAAATATGACATTGAAATAATTGAAAATCTTTCAAAATATGACATTGAAATCTTTAATAAATCTTTTTAAAAATATGACATTGAAATCTTTAATAAATCTTTCAAATATGACATTGAAATCTTTAATAAATCTTTCAAAATATGACATTGAAATCTTTAATAAATCTTTCAAAATATGACATTGAAATCTTTAATAAATCTTTCAAAAATATGACATTGAAATCTTTAATAAATCTTTCAAAATATGACATTGAAATCTTTAATAAATCTTTAAATATGACATTGAAAATAAATCTTTCAAAATATGACATTGAAATCTAAATATTAATAAATCTTTCAAAATATGACATTTAATCTTTAATAAATCTTTCAAAATATGACATTGAAATCTTTAATAAATCTTTCAAATATGACATTGAAATCTTTAATAAATCTTTCAAAATATTTACAATTTTCAAATATTTTGAATAAATCTTTTCAAAATATGACATTGAAATCTTTAATAAATCTTTCAAAATATGACATTGAAATCTTTAATAAATCTTTCCAAAATATGACATTGAAATCTTTAATAAATCTTTCAAAAATATGACATTTTTCATTCTTTAATAAATCTTTCAAAATATGACATTGAAATCTTTAATAAATCTTTCAAAATATGACATTGAAAAATAAAATTTTTAATAAATTGAAATTTTTAATAAATCTTTCAAAATATGACATTGAAATCTTTAATAAATCTTTCAAAATATGACATTGAAATCTTTAATAAATCTTTCAAAATATGACATTGAAATCTTTAATAAATCTTTCAAAATATGACATTGAAATCTTTAATAAATCTTTCAAAATGAAAGCATGACATTGAACTCTTTAATAAATCTTTAATAAATCTTTCAAAAAAATATGACATTGAAATCTTTAATAAATCTTTCAAAATGACATTGAAATTTTAATAAATCTTTCAAAATATGACATTGAAATCTTTAATAAATCTTTCAAAATATGACATTGAAATCTTTAATAAATCTTTCAAAAATATGACATTGAAATCTTTAATAAATCTTTCAAAATATGACATTGAAATCTTTAATAAATCTTTCAAAATTGACATTGAAATTCCAAATCTTTCAAATCTTTCAAATATGACATTGAAATCTTTAATAAATCTTTCAAAATATGACATTGAAATCTTTAATAAATCTTTTCAAAATATGACATTGAAATCTTTAATAAATCTTTCAAATATGACATTTCTTTTAAAAATCTTTCATATGACATTGAAATCTTTAATAAATCTTTCAAAATATGACATTGAAATCTTTAATAAATCTTTCAAAATATGACATTGAAATCTTTAATAAATCTTTCAAAATATGACATTGAAATCTTTAATAAATCTTTCAAAATATGACATTGAAATCTTTAATAAATCTTTCAAAATATGACATTGAAATCTTTAATAAATCTTTCAAAATATGACATTGAAATCTTTTAATAAATCTTTCAAAATATGACATTGAAATCTTTAATAAATCTTTCAAAATATGACATTGAAATCTTTAATAAATCTTTCAAAATATGACATTGAAATCTTTAATAAATCTTTCAAAATATGACATTGAAATCTTTTAATAAATCTTTCAAAATATGACATTGAAATCTTTAATAAATCTTTCAAATATGACATTGAAATCTTTAATAAATCTTTCAAAATATGACATTGAAATCTTTAATAAATCTTTCAAAATATGACATTGAAATCTTTAATAAATCTTTCAAAATATGACATTGAAATCTTTAATAAATCTTTCAAAATATGACATTGAAATCTTTAATAAATCTTTCAAAATATGACATTGAAATCTTTTAATAAATCTTTCAAAATATGACATTGAAATCTTTAATAAATCTTTCAAAATATGACATTGAAATCTTTTAATAAATTTTTAAAAATATGACATTGAAATTTTAATAAATCTTTCAAAATATGACATTGAAATCTTTAATAATCTTTCAAAATATGACATTGAAATCTTTAATAAATCTTTCAAAATATGACATTGAAATCTTTAATAAATTTTCAAAATATGACATTGAAATCTTTAATAAATCTTTCAAAATATGACATTGAAATCTTTAATAAATCTTTCAAAATATGACATTGAAATCTTTTAATAAATCTTTCAAAATATGACATTGAAATCTTTAATAAATCTTTCAAAATATGACATTGAAATCTTTAATAAATCTTTCAAAATATGACATTGAAATCTTTAATAAATCTTTTTCAAAATATGACATTGAAATCTTTAATAAATCTTTCAAAATATGACATTGAAATCTTTAATAAATCTTTCAAAATATGACATTGAAATCTTTAATAAATCTTTCAAAATATGACATTGAAATCTTTAATAAATCTTTCAAAATATTGAAATTTAAAAATCTTTAATAAATCTTTCAAAATCTATGACATTGAAATCTTTAATAAATCTTTCAAAATATGACATTGAAATCTTTAATAAATCTTTCAAAATATGACATTGAAATCTTTAATAAATCTTTCAAAATATGACATTGAAATCTTGACATTGAAATCTTTAATAAATCTTTCAAAATATGACATTGAAATCTTTAATAAATCTTTCAAAATATGACATTGAAATCTTTAATAAATCTTTCAAAATATGACATTGAAATCTTTAATAAATCTTTCAAAATATGACATTGAAATCTTTAATAAATCTTTCAAAATATGACATTGAAATCTTTAATAAATCTTTCAAAATATGACATTGAAATCTTTAATAAATCTTTCAAAATATGACATTGAAATCTTTAATAAATCTTTCAAAATATGACATTGAAATCTTTAATAAATCTTTCAAAATATGACATTGAAATCTTTAATAAATCTTTCAAAATATGACATTGAAATCTTTAATAAATCTTTCAAAATATGACATTGAAATCTTTAATAAATCTTTCAAAATAACATTGAAATTGAAATCTTTAATAAATCTTTCAAAATATGACATTGAAATCTTTAATAAATCTTTCAAAATATGACATTGAAATCTTTAATAAATCTTTCAAAATATGACATTGAAATCTTTAATAAATCTTTCAAAATATGACATTGAAATCTTTAATAAATCTTTCAAAATATGACATTGAAATCTTTAATAAATCTTTCAAAATATGACATTGAAATCTTTAATAAATCTTTCAAAATATGACATTGAAATCTTTAATAAATCTTTCAAAATATGACATTGAAATCTTTAATAAATCTTTCAAAATATGACATTGAAATCTTTAATAAATCTTTCAAAATATGACATTGAAATCTTTAATAAATCTTTCAAAATATGACATTGAAATCTTTAATAAATCTTTCAAAATATGACATTGAAATCTTTAATAAATCTTTTCAAAATATGACATTGAAATCTTTAATAAATCTTTCAAAATATGACATTGAAATCTTTAATAAATCTTTCAAAATATGACATTGAAATCTTTAATAAATCTTTCAAAATGACATTGAAATTTTAATAAAAAATCTTTAATAAATCTTTTAAAATATGACATTGAAATCTTTAATAAATCTTTCAAAATATGACATTGAAATCTTTTAATAAATCTTTCAAAATATGACATTGAAATCTTTAATAAATCTTTCAAAAATATGACATTGAAATCTTTAATAAATCTTTCAAAATATGACATTGAAATCTTTAATAAATCTTTCAAAATATGACATTGAAATCTTTAATAAATCTTTCAAAAATATGACATTGAAATCTTTAATAAATCTTTCAAAATATGACATTGAAATCTTTAATAAATCTTTCAAAATATGACATTGAAATCTTTAATAAATCTTTCAAAATATGACATTGAAATCTTTAATAAATTTCAAAATATGACATTGAAATCTTTAATAAATCTTTCAAAATATGACATTGAAATCTTTAATAAATCTTTCAAAATGGACATTGAAATCTTTAATAAATCTTTCAAAATATGACATTTTTTTATCTTTAATAAATCTTTCAAAATATGACATTGAAATCTTTTAATAAATCTTTCAAAATATGACATTGAAATCTTTAATAAATCTTTCAAAATATGACATTGAAATCTTTAATAAATCTTTCAAAAATCTTTCAAATATGACATTTTAAAAATATTTTCAAAAATGACATTGAAATAAAAATCTTTCAAATATGACATTGAAATCTTTAATAAATAAATCTTTCATAAATCTTTTAAAATATGACATTGAAATCTTTTAATAAATCTTTTCAAATATGACATTGAAATCTTTAATCTTTCAAAATATGACATTAGTGGCAATATAAAATCTTTCAAATATGACATTTAACTTTAATAAATCTTTATAAAATATCAATATATAAAAATCTTTCAATTGATACGAAATCTTTTAAAATATGCTATTTTCTTTTAAATCTTTCATTCCATCATTGATCCTTTCAAAATATGAAATTTAAAAATTTGACATCTTTGAATTTCAATATAAAACAATAAATCTTTAAAATTGACAAAATTTTAATAAATTTTTTCAAAATTTTTAATAAATTCTAAACTCTTTTGAACATCAAAATATGACATTTGAACCCTTTTTTTTCCATCATTTCATAGACATTCATTGCTTTTAAATTGCTATTTTTAAATCCTTCAAAATAACATTGAAATCTTTAATAAATCATTTCAAAATATGACATTTTAACAATAGAATATTTATTTTCTTTCCTTAGATCCTCTATAGTAATGCATCATAAATTGATTCAAAATTCCTTTAATATTGCTACTTTCTTTAACCCTTTTCATTCCATCATTAGTGGCATCAATAGCCAAAAGTCAATATAAAGAATGCATTTTCTATTGCTGCTAGTGGCATCTTTCAAATGACATCTTTAATAAATCTTAAAATATGACATAAGGCTTTTTTAACAATAGTCCAATATGACATTTTCCCATTACAATAGTCTTTCATCATATAAATTGCAATTCTTTAATATTGCTTTTCTTTAACCCTTTTCATTCCATCATTGATCCTCCTAAAATGCAAAATATGACATTTGAACAATAGTCAATATAAAGCCTTTATTTTCCCTTAGTCTTATAGTAATTCATAGCTTGATTAAATTCCTTTAATATTGCTACTTTTTTTTTAACCCTTTCATTCCATCATTGATCATAGCCTCGCGCTCCTAGTGGCACATAAATCTTTAAAATATGACATTTTAACAATAGTCAATATAAAGCCTTTATTTTCCCTTAGATCCTCTATAGTAATGCATCATAGCTTGATTGCAATTCCTTTAATATTGCTACTTTCTTTTAACCTCTTTCCTTTAATAGCCTCGCTCTCCTAATATTGCTACTTTGACATTTTGAACAATAGTCAATATAAAGCCTTATTTCCCATAGATCCTCCATAGTAATGCACATCATAGAATTCCTTTAATATTGCTACTTTCTTTTAACCCTTTTCATTCCATCATTGATCATAGCCTCGCTCCCTAGTGGCACATAAATCTTTCAAAATATGATATTTTAACAATAGTCAATATAAAGTCTTTATTTTCCCTTAGATCCTCTATAGTAATGCATCATAGCTTGATTGCAATTCCTTTAATATTGCTATGACTTTCTTTTAACCCTTTCATTCCATCATTGATCATAGCCTCGCTCTCCTAGTGGCATAAAGGCAAATATGACATTTTAACAATAGTCAATATAAAGCATTATTTTCCTTAGATCCTCTATAGTAATGCATCATAGTTTGATTGCAATTCCTTTAATATTGCTTTTCTTTTTAACCTTTTTCATTCCATCATTGATCATAGCCTCGCTCTCCCTAGTAGCACATAAGGCTAAAATATGACATTTAACAATAGTCAATATAAAGCCTTTATTTTCCCATAGATCCTCTATACTAATGCATCATAGTTTGATTGCAATTCCTTTAATATTGCTACTTTCTTTTAACCCTTTTCATTCCATCATTGATCATAGCCTGGCTCTCCCTAGTGGCACATAAGTTTAAAATATGACATTTGAACAATAGTCAATATAAAGCCTTTATTTTCCCTTAGATCCTCTATAGTAATGCATCATAGCTTCATTGCAATTCCTTTAATATTGCTACTTTCTTTTAACCCTTTCATTCCATCATTGATCATAGCCATCGCTCATCTCCCCCAGTGGCACATAAGGCTAAAATATGACATTTTAACAATAGTCAATATAAAGCCTTTATTTTCCCCATAGATCCTCTATAGTAATGCATCATAAGCTTGATTGCAATTCCTTTAATATTGCTACTTTCTTTTAACCCTTTTCATTCCATCATTGATCATAGCCTCGCTCTCCTAGTGGCACATAAGGCTAAAATATGACATTTTAACAATAGTCAATATAAAGTCTTTATTTTCCTAGATCCTCTATAGTAATGATCATAGCTTGATTGCAATTCCTTTAATATTGCTACTTTCTTTTAACCCTTTCATTCCATCATTGATCATAGCCTCGCTCTCCCTAGTAGTGGCACATAAGGCAAAATATGACATTTTAACAATAGTCAATATCCTTTTTATTTTCCTTAGATCCTCTATAGTAATGCATCATAGCTTGATTGCAATTCCTTTAATATTGCTACTTTCTTTTAACCCTTTCATTCCATCATTGATCATAGCCTCGCTCTCCCTAGTGGCACATAAGGCTAAAATATGATATTTTAACAATAGTCAATATAAAGTCTTTATTTTCCCTTAGATCCTCTATAGTAATGCATCATAGCTTGATTGCAATTCCTTTAATATTGCTACTTTCTTTTAACCCTTTCATTCCATCATTGATCATAGCCTCGCTCTCCCTAGTGGCACATAAGGCTAAAATATGATATTTTAACAATAGTCAATATAAAGTCTTTATTTTCCTTTAGATCCTCTATAGTAATGCATCATAGAACTTGATTGCAATTCCTTTAATATTGCTATTTTCTTTTAACCCTTTCATTCCATCATTGATCATAGCCTGGCTCTCCCTAGTGGCACATAAGGCTAAAATATGATATTTTAACAATAGTCAATATAAAACCTTTATTTTCCCATAGATCCTCTATAGTAATGCATCATAGCTTGATTGCAATTCTTTTAATATTGCTACTTTCTTTTAACCCTTTTCATTCCATCATTGATCATAATCTGGCTCTCCCTTGTGGCACATAAGGCTAAAATATGATATAACATTTTTCAACAATAATGTCAATATAAAATATTGCTACTTTTTTTTCCCATCATTGATCCTAGGCCTCCTTAGTGGTACTAAAATATGATATTTAACAATAGTCAATATAAAGATTGCAATTCCTTTAATATTCATATTTGATTTCTACTTTCTTTTAACCCAATATAGGCTCATTCCATCATTGATCATATGATCGTTTTTTCCCTTTCATTGATCATAGCCTGGCTCTCCCTGTTATTCATTTAGACAATCATATAAAGCCTTATTTTCCATAGATCCTTTAAGTAATGCATCACAGTTACCCTTCCCTACTTTCTTTTAACCCTTTCATTCCATATTGATCATAGGGTAAAAGGCTAAAATATGACATTTAACAATAGTCAATATAAAGCCTTTATTTTCCTTTAGATCCTCTATAGTAATGCATCATAGCTTCTGATTGCAATTCTTTAATATTGCTACTTTCTTTTTTAACCCTTTCATTCCATCATTGATCATAATCCTCGCTCTCCCTTGTGGCACATAAGGCTAAAATATAACATTTGAACAATTGTCAATATAAACCTTTATTTTCCCATATCATTGATCCTTTATACTAATGCATCAATAGTCAATATAAGCTTGATTTTCAATTCCTTTAATATTGCTACTTTATTCTTTTTAACCCTTTCATTCCATCATTGATCATAGCCTGATCTCCCTAGTGGCACATAAGGCTAAAATATGACATTTTAATAATAGTCAATATAAAGCCTTTATTTTCCCTTAGATCCTCTATAGTAATGCATCATAGCAGATTGCAATTCTTTTAATATTGCTACTTTCTTTTTAACCCTTTTCATTCCATCATTGATCATAATCTCTATAAAGCTCTCCCTAGTGGCAATATAAGGCTAAAATATACATTTGAACAATTGTCAATATAAAGCCTTTATTTTCCCATAGATCCTTTATACTAATGCATCATAGCTTGATTGCAATTCCTTTAATATTGCTACTTTCTTTTTAACCCTTTCATTCCATCATTGATCATAGCCTCAGATCTCCCTAGTGGCACATAAGGCTAAAATATGACATTTTAATAATAGTCAATATAAAGCCTTTATTTTCCCTTAGATCCTCTATAGTAATGCATCATAGCTTGATTGCAATTCTTTTAATATTGCTACTTTCTTTTAACCCTTTTCATTCCATCATTGATCATAATCTGGCTCTCCCTTGTGGCACATAAGGCTAAAATATAACATTTGAACAATTGTCAATATAAAGCCTTTATTTTCCCATAGATCCTTTATACTAATGCATCATAGCTTGATTGCAATTCCTTTAATATTGCTACTTTCTTTTAACCCTTTCATTCCATCATTGATCATAGCCTGGATCTCCCTAGTGGCACATAAGGCTAAAATATGACATTTTAATAATAGTCAATATAAAGCCTTTATTTTCCCTTAGATCCTCTATAGTAATGCATCATAGCTTGATTGCAATTTTTTTAATTGATCATTGCTACTTTCCTTTTAACCCTTTTTCATTCCATCATTGATCATAATCCTTTAATATTAGGCTTTCCTTGTCTAGCATAATCTCCTAGTGGCTAAAAAAATATGACATTTGAACAATTGTCAATATAAAGCCTTTATTTTCCCATAGATCCTTTATACTAATGCATCATAAGCTTTTTAACCCTTCATTGCAATTCCTTTAATATTGCTACTTTCTTTTAACCCTTTCATTCCATCATTGATCATAGCCTGGATCTCCCTAGTGGCACATAAGGCTAAAATATGACATTTTAATAATAGTCAATATAAAGCCTTTATTTTCCCTTAGATCCTCTATAGTAATGCATCATAGCTTGATTGCAATTCTTTTAATATTGCTACTTTCTTTTAACCCTTTTCATTCCATCATTGATCATAATCTGGCTCTCCCTTGTGGCACATAAGGCTAAAATATAACATTTGAACAATTGTCAATATAAAGCCTTTATTTTCCCATAGATCCTTTATACTAATGCATCATAGCTTGATTGCAATTCCTTTAATATTGCTACTTTCTTTTAACCCTTTCATTCCATCATTGATCATAGCCTCGCTCTCCCTAGTGGCACATAAGGCTAAAATATGACATTTTAACAATAGTCAATATAAAGCCTTTATTTTCCCATAGATCCTCTATACTAATGCATCATAGCTTGATTGCAATTCCTTTAATATTGCTACTTTCTTTTTTAACCCTTTTCATTCCATCATTGTTCATAGCCTGGTTCATCCCTAGTGGCACATAAGGCTAAAATATGATATTTTAACAATAGTCAATATAAAGCCTTTATTTTCCCTTAGATCCTCGATAGTAATGCATCATAGCATGATTGCAATTTCTTTAATATATATATATATATATATATATGTTAAAATCTATGTCCTAAATTATAGATATAGAATATATGATGACTAATTAAGTTTTGATATGGTTATTAGTGATATTGTAAAATGAATGCATCTTCTGCATACGTATTTCTTTTCATTACTGTATACCTACTTTTGCACCACCTGTATACAAGTGTCTTTGTGTGTGTGTGCGTGTGTGTGAGTGGTTCGATTTCTGACCATGAAAACCGTGTTCGAATCTCACCATGGATGTACCTTCAGGGATATGATTTGGCAACTGTTTGGAAAGTATCCGAAATCCATACTACGTGTTGACCCTAAGCCTTGTCAGTTAAATTGAGTAGACGGAAGCGTTTGGTATTTGTAGATATTTGGGCTAGCACAAAGTCGCAGATCATCGTGACCGAGAGTTTCAGCGTGCTGGCGGTGTTCAAACTGCTGATTATGACAGATCTTGCGCAGTCCACCCAGTATAATTGCATTGTAAAAAAATCAGGGGTGAGCTCTCTAAGTCTTGAACAAGGTTGAATGTGTCAGACTAGGCATCTGTAACAGGGATTGGCTAGCTGTTCTAGCAATTCGGACATTGTACACACACACACACACACACACACATATACCCGTGTGTATATATATATATATATATATATATATATATATATATATATATATATATATATATATATACAGGGTGTACATAAAGTTCGTGTGCTCTTTAAAATTTTAAATTATAGTAAAGTGCACACGAACTTTATGGACATCCTGTATATATATATATATATATATATATATATATATATATATATATATATATATATATTGAGGGTTGTAAATTTGAGTGCTCTTAAATAAAAAATCCAAAGATCATTCAGGATTTTATTCTGCTGCTATGACTAGAATAGAAGGTTATTAAGTAATTTTATCGATTCATTTCACTTAATATGAACTCAAAAGGAACTTTTTAGTCTGTATACAACGGGTTATAATTTCCGATGTCTGATTCAAAAGTTTTTTTGGTTTGGAGATGTTATTATAGGTAATTTTTCTTGTTGACAAAGGTCGCAGATGTTTCTATGATTATTGTAATATTTTTTGCGTTTTTAAAATTTTCCAGTTTAAAATCGAATCGGCTGTTCTCTTAATCTTTTTTACTTATATATATATATATATATATATATATATATATATATATATATGTAGTATAAAAAATTAAGATAACAGCCGATTGCGATTCATTATAATCAGAATCGTCTGTTCTTTAATTTTTATACTATATATATATATATATATATATATATATATATATATATATATATATATTAAAATTAAGAGAACAGCCAATTCCGATTGTAAAATGGAATATATATATATATATATATATATATATATATATATATATATATATATATTAAGATGAGAACGAATAGAGAACAATTCCAATGTCCGTAACATTTAATTTAAAAAGAGGGCTCAATATGAAGTAGATCTATATTTTTTATTTTTGGATATTACAAACATATCAAAATCGCTACATAATTGCAGTGGTGTTTCGATGCGTATCAATGCATTCCATCAGACGATTGCAAATCACTACCAAGTGAACCGCCAGTAATTTACAATCGCCTGATCGACTGCAATGGTAGAGTCCATCATATATATATATATATATATATATATATATATATATATATATATATATATATATATATATATCAGTGGACATTGAAGTCAGTACACAGAGGCGAAAATTTGTTTCACGTTAAACGCAATCGTCAGACCATGCGCACTATTCCATGCTAAACGCAATCATCACGCCATGTGCATGACCTGACGATTGCGTTTAGCCTGAAACAGACTGTCACCTCTGGGTGTAGACTTCAATGTCCACTTTTATATTTACATAACGCTCAATCCCTGATATCGAGCACTTTAACCCATAAATATAGCATACCTTAAAACCATATTTTATCACACACACACACACACACACACACATATATATATATATATGTGTGTGTGTGTGTGTGTGTGTGTGTGTCGTCTTTGAATTTCTTGGCACATGGTAATATGAAGAAGAATTATTATTAGTAAATAAGTTCCTCTTTGCCGCTAACCTGTTGTTCTCGTGTCAGAAATACAAATAGCGATGCAAGGAAGTCGTCATACGGAATGTGACATCCGATAAAAAAGAAATTCTTTATCATATTGTATTTACCATGAATTCTTTGACGTCACCTTACATAGAATTAGGATCTTCGTCTTGATATGTTGATTGCATTTTGTTCTCAATCTAATCAGTTAATGAAGAAGAAGAAGAAGAAGAAGAAGAAGAAGAAGAAGCAGATAAAGAAGAAAAAAGATGACGAAAAAGAAGATGAAGAGTAAGAGAATTAAGAAGATGAAGAAAAAGAAGAGGAAGAGGAAGAAAATGAAGAAGAAGAAGGAGACGAAGAAAAAGGTGAAAAAGAAGATGATGATAAAGCAGAAAAGAAAGTAGATGAAGAAGATGATGAAGAGGATGAAGAATATGAAGAAAAAGAAGCAATTAAATGACATAAAAAGACGAAGAAAAAGAAAATGAAGAAGAAAAAGAAAAGAAGAAGAAGAAGAAGAAGAAGAAGAAGAAGAAGAAGAAGAAGAAGAAGAAGAAGCAGAGCACTCAATTAACAATGACAATATCTTGCGTCTAGATTCCCCAGCAATCACTCTTTCAACGCTTCGAAATTGCCTGAAGCTTCGCGAATTTGTCAGGTTATATAGAAAAAATCCACTATCTTCGTTTCTTTATATATATATATATATATATATATATATATATATATATATATATATATATATATATATATATATATATATATATGCGAATAGTTAGAGCACTAACCTTCCGACATCTCATTATGGGCGATTAGACAAGGAGGTCACATCTTGATAATACTTTTGTGGGGGACGATTCCACGAGTTGTCCAACGTAATGTGAAGTAAATTAGGTAGTCGTAATATTTCGGAAGACGACGATTGTCACGATAGTACATGGTCACAAGTCGGCAGATAGAAGCAATGTTGGCTTCCGAAAAGTTTCGCCTACTCAATTTCCCTCACAAGATACGACTGAACTTGTATGCCTTCAGGGATCGTCTCCGCAGACTGATACTGTCAACAAATCATCTTCATGACAAAAACGACCATGGCGAGATTCGAAATAGATCTCATGATTTGGACGCTATTGGCCACATGCTTATTTACCTGATAAATTGTATATACAAACATAGTCTGAAAGGTTTAATCACATCAGGTGGTTGAAACCAATTTTTATCAAATTTATCTTGAAACAGAGTCACCAGATCTGTCTCTTCGTCGCGTTTTCCAGCAATTATCAAGATTATTTATTTGACATTCCTTAACTGTCTGACCGCGGAAGATTTTGACCACGGAATGAAACCGACTTCCTCCAACTGTTAGGTTTTGGGTGAGACCTTGGTCAAGTCTTACCAACCACTAAGCTCCCCGTGTCAAAGAAGCGGTGAAGCCGGGCA
Organism: Acanthosepion pharaonis; assembly: GCA_903632075.3. Lineage (NCBI taxonomy): Eukaryota > Metazoa > Mollusca > Cephalopoda > Sepiida > Sepiidae > Acanthosepion > Acanthosepion pharaonis. The sequence continues at coordinate 2,266,112 of CAHIKZ030005487.1, read as the reverse complement.
GTCCCCGTAAATGTAGAAGGATGTCGACCCCATTGTTGGTCCAGCGGCGCCACGGTAAGAACAACAACCCCAGCGGAGGCAGTGGGGAAGGAGAAGTCCGGCAAAGCTCCCGAGGGCCTCGCTGATTGAAAGGGGATGGTGCGGAGGGGATCTAAGGTTGCATCCTCTTCTCTACCCCGCAGAATCCAAGAAGCAGCAGCGGCAACCAGAACAGCAACAGCAGCAGAAGATTTTGTATATATATATATATATATATATATATATATATATATATATATGTCACTTCCTGTCATCAGTAGGAGCAGCATATGGGAATAGGGATGGAAGTGGAGGATATGCCTCCCTCTCGATCTTCCTTTTTAAAAAAGAAGGAGAAGGTAGAGGAAAAAAATACTAAAATGGAGAAGTCCTGTTAAGCAGAGCGGGACGAGCTATGGAACATTCCTAATTTACCTTTGCTTCGCCACCTAGGAAGGAATTGTCATATGCGGCAAAAGCCAGGAGCCTCCCCACTTCTCCTACTGGGGTTCCGCCATCTCCCGCCATCAACCGAATGTTGAGAGTCAAGCGGGGAATTAACTCAGCAACTGTGGATTTTCGCTTACCTGGCGATTGATCGAGATCAGTGTATCTCTCAGTGACGTGAGTTTCAGAGCAGGCTGGACAGATATGCTCCATTGTTAACAGTGAGGCTATGGTTTAGAAGAAACGGCTGCGAACGTCTTCTGCTAGGGTCCTCAGGTGCGCCCGTTCTGGGATCAGGTCGGCGAGTTGACGGATCGTATCGATCGGGAACATCTCGTGTTCATCAATCTCACATACGCATGCGAAAACGTGTTCTGGAGTGAAACGGGTGGTGGTTCTGACGCTGCTAGCCGTGGCAAGAATGGTGGTGAGGACGACGCGGATGAAGAGAATCTTACGATACAAACGTCATTCTTATAAGGATCTGGTTGGATTCTTTAAGCATCAGCCCAGGATGAAGATCGGGACTGATAAAAATGTTTGTTATTAGCGAAAAATTGGTGAAAGTAGCGAGCCCAGTTCACGTGAACGGTGCCCAGCCTTGATTTCCTTTTTTATTCTCTTTTCGACATAACGGGGCGGATTCCTGACGGACCTCTTCTCTGGTTAAGCTAGACTTCATTTGGTCACCTAGTTTATGAGAGTAATTGTTGTTCCTAGTCTGTTCCCGGCATTTCCCGTTTTGTCATGATCCTTGTCATAATTCTCATCTCCCCACCCCAGTATTTTTGCTCCATTTTGTCTTCATTTTATCAACCTTTGATTTTTCCATTCCATAATTTATTTTGTACCACCATCGCCTCTAGTGAGTGAGCTGCTTCATTCTGCTTTTTGACAGACAAGAGTAGCTACTCTCATTTTCCTGTTGGGTAGACGGTCCTACTAAATTATTTTAAGGTTTTATTGTACTTTATTTTCGTTATTGAGGTTCATCCCCTCCCTTCTCATTTCACGTGATATATTTTTGTAAGAAAAAAAAGACATTTGTACATATTGAGAATTTTTATGTCATTGTTGCTTTTTGCGGTATTGTGGTATATATTGGATTAAATGGTGATGGATGAGTTCTTGTGGTGAGTGAGTAATTGCAATGAATGAATGGGTTGCGAATCTGATTAGCTACATTTAGGATAGTCAGTGAAAACCAGCCAAAAATTAATGTATTAATTAAATAAATAGCAGAATAGTGCTTCTTAAGTAGATATTCGGCGTTGTCTATTCATTACAAACAGAAAATGTTAAAGGAGTTTCCGAAAAATCCAAATAAATCATTCAGCTGTTGACTTTTAGCCTTAATTGAATAAATGGCGTTCATCAGACAATGTAAGTCGGTGCAGTTGGCCGAATATACCATTGGGTGGCTGGGGCAGGCTTGCCGGCTCTATTTTAAAATGGCGAGACGCTCCACACACCGGAAAGGACTTTTTCTTTTTTCCTCTTCTTTTTTCTTTTTTAAATCTTTCCGTTCAGCTGTTTTTGTTTCATTTTTTTGTGTGTGTCTGACGTCGCGAGTGACGTCAGAATCTAAGCTCGTAAATGCTTGGCACACATACATACCCCGTAAACCGTAAACAGTACAGGTTCTTTAGAATGCCTCCTGTCCCTAGGGCGTTAAGGATCAGCAGATAAAAATGTGGATGGGCAAAAATAGTGGCTTTGTTTAACATTATCTATAGGCCGTTTGAGCTTACCCGGTTCACTTACAAAAAGTAGGGTAATTTTCTTTTTTTTAATATTTTTGTAAATTAACATTTCATGATTTTTCTGTACCCAGAACATTTATTATTTTAGCAATTCAGAAGGTAGAATCCTGTTCATAACATAAATACAATGTTAAAACCCTGAGTTTTTACAGAGTTATCTGTACTTTGTTTCTATTTACATCTGTCAAGTTTGATACTGTGCTTTATGTCATTGATGGCGTCCATTTTCCCAATTAGAGATTCTCCTCATTTTTTTTATATATTTAAATACTTTTCTAATTTTTGGCACAGACATAACTGCATAATAATTATTTAGCTTAAATATAGAAAAAACACAGATATATTTGTCAGGTTATCTATTTATTTAAATGATTTTATTTTATTAACTTATCTCTGTATATTCGAAATTCGAAAACATGCTTTACGGACTAATCAATGATGCGACCAAAGATTCAACCTTGACATTTGTAAATAAAAACGAAATACAAGTAACACTTTAAATAATTAAGGATAGATTTGTCATTGTATTTATATTATAAACTGGGCCCCACATTCGTAATATTTCCAATTGAAATTCGAATGGGTCTTTCTGGATTTCAATCCGATAAAACTGGCATTGGATTTTTAATGTATCCCTCAAGTAAAAACAGTTTCAATGCTATTCCTATAGTAACATCATTTCCAATGCATTCCTATATTAAAAATCATATTCAATGCATTCCTATAGTAAAATGATTTCTAATACATTCTTCTAGTAAAATCATTTCCAATGCATTCCTATAGTAAAAATCATTTTTTAATTCATTCCTAGTGTAAAATCATTTTCCAATGCGTTCCAGTAGTAAAAATCATTTCCAATGCATTCTTATAGTAAAAATCATTTCCCAATCTATTCGTATAATAAAAATCATTTCCAATGCATCCCTATAGTAAAAATCATTTTCAAGTGCATTTCTATAGTAAAAAAGCATTTTCAAAAGCATTCCTATAATAAAAATCATTTTCCAATGCATTCCTATAGTAAAAAATCATTTTCCAATGCATTCCTATAGTAAAAATCATTTTCCAATGCATTCCTATAGTAAAATCATTTTCCAATGCATTCCTATAGTAAAAATCATTTCCCAATGCATTCCTATAGTAAAAATCCTTTTCCAATGCATTCCTATAGTAAAAATTATTTCCAATGCATTCCTATAGTAAAAATCATTACCTGGAAAGTTGTTTATTTAAATTACAGCTCAGTGTGGCACAAGGCTAAAAATTAGAGGCATACACAACGGGGATCAAAACCGAAATCTATTAACTTTAACGTAGTCAGCCACAAGGCTAACGTAATGGGGTGCTTAGTGGGGATAGAACTCGCTACATCAGTCCAGTCTGTGGGAAGTGGTTTGGGTATACAGTTTAGTTTGTCTATACTAACGGCGGCGAGAGCACCCTGTGAGGACTGAACTCACGAGATTACAGAATAGTTCTGCGTGGCAAGCCAACCAGAAACAATGTTTGTATCTATTTTTGGGTTAGTTGTTTTTGTCGCTGACGTCACTGGTGACGTCAGAACTCTAAGTTGGTCAATGTTTTGCACATCTGCACACGTCACGAACCGCACACTGAACAAGTTCACTTGCACTCCCCCTCCACCTCAATGGCATTGGGGCTTTAAATATCACGACATGTAGATACACTTATAAGTAATATTGAAACGTTTTTTTTTTGTTTTTTTTAGTCAGTTACAGGTTAATATTACACGTAAACTGCTTATGCTGATGCCGATAACTTATTTTATATGTCTAAAAATACGTCTCGTACGGGTATTTGGGAGGCGTCTTACATTCCATCTGTAGTGGGTGCCGGACGGTCATAAGCTGATCGGTAGAAAAGCTGGTGGATATGCAAGTTCAAATACTTCAAAAGGATAAAGGTCGAACTTCTTTTTTTTTTTTTAATAGCCATAAATTGTCTTCATCAATTTTTCGATCAGCTCAGAGTAAATATATCACATTATCAATCAAAAATACGCTTGTGCACAACTCATTTGATTAATTTTTTATTTAGTTTTTCTAATATTTTTACATTTTTCCGTTTGGTCCAGTAAGGTAGTTTAATTTCTCTCTCTCTCTCTCTCTCTCTCTCTCTCTCTATATATATATATATATATATATATATATATATATATATATATATATATATATAAAACTAAATAAAAAATAATGAATTTTTTCTCGTCTGTCATATTCAACGAAACAAGTTGGATAGAAAGTTCGTTGATGTAATGTAGACAAAGTGTATATATATATATATATATATATATATATATATATATATATATATATATATATATATATATATATATATATATATATATATATATATATATATATATATATATATATATATATATATATATATATATATATATATATATATATGTTATATATATATATATATATATATATATATATATATATATATATATATATATATATATATATATATATATATATATATATATTTTCTATATATATAGGTAAAAAACAATTAAAGTAAAACGATTCTTTCTGAAAAACCCACATGTATGGAAAGCAATTTTATTAATTTACTGTAAGCATATATGCATTATAAATATTAGATATAAATCTATAAAAACATTAGGCGTTTTTCCAATTTTTTTATATATATATATATATATATATATATATATATACACTCATAAACACACACACACACACACACATATGCAACACACACACATTTCAGTTTCTTCTCTTTTCTATGTTGTTCTGAGAACTCTGTTCCAGTTTCTTGAATTCCAGTCAACTTTGATTTTCTCATATTCTCTCACTCTCAATAACTCCTTGCGTCTTAGAGGCTTTACTGCCTTGCTTCAGGTGAAATGATTAAAATATGCATAACATCAATCAGCTAAGTGACAAATTTGATTTTTATTAAATATATATATATATATATATATATATATATATATATATATATATAGTCTCCACAAACTATATATAGGCATTCATTTTACATATATATATATATATATATATATATATATATATATATATATATGAAATAACTTGTAGGTGAGTTCTATGTCGACACACGACAAAATTTGCTCCATACTTAAATGTATCTTATACGAGGAGCGGCCACACCCTTGGGAAAGGGTATGAATCCTCTTCTTCTTCCCCCAGCTATGGGTAAATAGCAGAACAGACCGGGTTCTATAGCCTTGGATGGCAACTGGTCTACCGCAGAAAGAAATGGCAACCTACTGTGGGGAAAAAATCTGCCTCGTCAGTCATGTATCGAAAGGTACATGATCACCTAAGCGCGTATCATGCTTGGCACGTAACTGACTGATGTGCGTTAAACAAGCATTTGTCACGTCGCCTGCAATTGTCTCTAACTCAGCTTTCTTTAATTTCAGTAGCTTTTCAAACAATTAGTGGTATTAATAGTAATATTATTTTGAATTTTCAAACATCATTCCTTTTTGACAAGGATTTCTTTCATCTTAATTTCATTTGCTTTTTATTCCATTAGTAGTATTAGTAGTAATATTATCTTGACTTTTATTCTTATTAGATGAAGCATTGTCAGCCATTATTCATTTTTCACTAGGATTTCTTTCATCTTAATTTCATTTGCTTTTTATTCCATTAGTAGTATTAGTAGTAATATTATCTTGACTTTTATTCTTATTAGATGAAACATTGTCAGCCATTATTCATTTTTCACTAGGTTTCTTTCATCTTAATTTCATTTGCTTTTTATTCCATTAGTAGTATTAGTAGTAATATTATCTTGACTTTTATTCTTATTAGATGAAGCATTGTCAGCCATTATTCATTTTTTAACTAGGTTTCTTTCATCTTAATTTCATTTGCTTTTTATTCCATTAGTAGTATTAGTATTAATATTATCTTGACTTTTATTCTTATTAGATGAAGCATTGTCGGCCATTATTCATTTTTTCACTAGGATTTCTTTCATCTTAATTTCATTTGCTTTTTTATTCCATTAGTAGTAATATTATCTTGTTTTATTCTTATTAGATGAAGCATTGTCAGCCATTATTCATTTTTCACTAGGATTTCTTTCATCTTAATTTCATTTGCTTTTTATTCCATTAGTAGTAATATTATCTTGACTTTTATTCTTATTAGATGAAGCATTGTCGGCCATTATTCATTTTTCACTAGGATTTCTTTCATCTTAATTTCATTTGCTTTTTATTCCATTAGTAGTATTAGTAGTAATATTATCTTGACTTTTATTCTTATTAGATGAAGCATTGTCGGCCATTATTCATTTTTCACTAGGATTTCTTTCATCTTAATTTCATTTGCTTTTTATTCCATTAGTAGTATTAGTAGTAATATTATCTTGACTTTTATTCTTATTAGATGAAGCATTGTCGGCCATTATTCATAGGATTTCTTTCATCTTCATCTCAATTGCATTTTCCATTAACTTTTTCGTAATGCTAATATTATCGTAAATATTTTTATTATTACATGAGGGATTGTCAAATATTATCAACAATGAGAATCTATTATTTATATCCCTGATAATATTACTTTTTCTAGAAAATTATGATAAATAATATTCCATAAAAATTCTATGTCTCTTCAAGATGTAAGGCGATTAGGGTTATTCCAAGCGTCCTTTTTTTATATCTTTGGTTTTTCTTGGGAATATTAATGGAGTCGTTTCTCATTGCCTTTTTCCCGTTTTTGAATTCCTAGCTTCAGAATTGTCCTTCTCCTAGATTGATTGACATGCTGTCAAAACATCGGAAACACTCGTTCGATCGGCGAAGTTAAGCGGAATCGAAACCCGGTCACTACTTAGATGGGGGACTGCTTGCAAACACCGGGTAGTGCTAGCAACCTCTTCCAGTCTGAAGCATGTTTAAGCTTTAAACTGCCCACAAGAGGTTGATAAGCAGTAATAGACAAACCAAAGAATCTTGCTTTACCAAATCTGCCCTGTGATTTAAGACAACATTCTCGCATTTCTCCTGCTTTCCTTACTTGGGAGTTTGGCTTAACAAAACCAGTATCTGGCTATATTTCTGATCTCCTCATCTTTGTCGCCATGTTTATCACAACGTTTCGGCCGTTGTACGGTCCGGCCTTCTTCAGTCTAGCCCAGTGAGCGAAATAAAGGGTTCAGTTCGACATTCCAACCACCTGAAGAAGGTCGGAGCGTACAACGGCCGAAACGTTGTGATAAACATGAGGATAATAGTCCGAGTAATGTAAATAGTTAACAAAACCAGTATACGTTTAAACTTTCCCCTTATTTAAATCTGGGCTTATGGCCATATCACGTTGAAACATTGGTTTCCGTACGATCACCGGAGATAAAGACAACCTCGTGCCTGGTTAGTACCTAGATTGATAACCGTTTGAGAATCCCAGATGTTGTAAGCTTGGGTATGCGAGTGATGTCATGGTAATGGCTTGGAATTGTATGAAAGGTATGAATACACCTTTTCTCCCATTTAAATCTTAAATAGTAAAACTTGTACCACTAAATTATTATTATCTCAAAAAAAAAAAAAAAATTCTTACAATCTAAAAATATTTTCTGGCTTCAAATAACCTGCAAAGGGTTGACAAGCCGTAAAAAATCAATCAATTATTTAAAGATGTATCTTGCGACACACAATAAACGTTGGCATTAGAAAGATTGTAAGAAAGAAAGAAAAGAGTATTAAACTGTTATGTAATATCAGTTCTCCCCTATGGCGGTCAATGCTGGCCAATCTCGTTACAGATGAAGAAGAAACTTGAAGTAACAGAAATGTGGTTCTACAGAAGGATACTGAGAATACCATGGGCTGAACCTGTGAACAACGACGACATTCTAGAGACAATGACAACAAAAAAGACGCTTATGCTTAATATCAGGAAGAGACAGTTGACATATCTGATGCACATTATGAGGAAAGAGATCTTGGCGAAAATAATACCCACAGGACAGATAGAGGGCCAGAGGGAAAACAATGCATAATCTACTTGGTGAGGAGCAGGGTTTGGGAGAGATGGCAAAAAGATAAAATATAGAAATGAGAAGAAACTGTGGAGAGCCTTATTCGCCAAAGTCTCGATGGGACGCGGCACTTAGAAAAAGATACAACGCGGTACGATCAAAGCGAGACACGAATAGGCTAACTCTGATAATTAGTAAGGTAACTTGCGACGATAGATACGAGAGGGCTGACGGTATGGTTATTAGGGGCGTTGAAGTGAACACGCTGATAGCTAGGTAGATGGATAGATGGCTCTAGACATGTTCCCTGTTCACACGGTCGTTTTTTCGACACACTGAGAAGAATGAAAAACATGTGCAACTCGCCAAACACGC
>CAHIKZ030005487.1:2245000-2252500 GCA_903632075.3 Acanthosepion pharaonis | reverse complement strand
CTCATCTTCATCTTTGAGGAGATTGTCTAGCATTCACGGCCATACAGGAGGACAGATATGACGTAACAGTTTAGTACTCTTTTCCTTGTTTCTAGTAAAGTGTTTTTTTTTATTTCTTAGTACTCTGCTTCGCTTTTAGAATACATCTTTGGTTATCCTTATACGCCTTCGGATTTCAGCAAGACAGACTGGGTTTTATAGCCTTGGTTGGCAACCAGTCTACTGCAGAAAGAAACGGTAACCTACTGCGCGGAAATCTTCTGCCAGATCAATCCTAAATCGAAAGAGAAATTGTGGTTTTCTAAGCGTAGCTTAGATGTGGCACAAGGCCGAATGCATGGGGGCACCCAGTGTGGACTGAACTCAATATCCGGTCGTAATCTAGCCAAACAAGCTTACTATCTATTACAGTTATGTTCCATGCGTGATACACGCTTAAGCGATCATGTATCTTTCGATACATGACTGACGAGGCAGATTTTTTTCCCGCAGTAGGTTGCCATTTCTTTCTGCGGTAGACCAGTTGCCACTCAAGGCTATAGAACCCGGTCTGTCCTGCTATTTACCCATAGCGGAAGGGGAGGAGAGAATTCATACCTTTCCCAAGAGTCAGTTATGCGCCATGCGTGATACACGCTTAGGCGATCATGTATCTTTCGATACATGACTGACGAGGCAGATTGTTTTCCCGCAGTAGCTTGCCATTTCTTTCTGCGGTAAACCTGTTGCCATGAAAGGCTATAGAACCACGTCTGTCCTGCTATTTACCCAAAACTGGGTTGGGAGTTGAGAAGAAGAGGATTCCTACCTTTCCCAAGGGTATTAGCACGTAAGTGAATGTAATGGAATCGACTGAAATTCGAACTCGGCTCTCCGATTTCTCAATGCGCTATCCATTACTTCAACGTGCCTTCAATTACATCTATTACACCACATCGAAATACCCATGGTGATTTATTAAGTGTAGCTTAGATATGGTATAAAGGCGAAAGCATGGCGCACTTAGTGAACTCACTTCTAAGTAGTAAATAATATGCTAATCATTACACCATGTTGATGCATAGGGATTTTCTAAGCGTAGCTTAAGTGTGGCACAAGGCCCAATATATGGAGCACATAATAAAGATGGAACTCCCTACTCGTTTTTAATCAAGCAGGATAAGCTTGTTAAATATTACACCACATCGAAGTGACCTAAATAATTTTCTGAGCGTAGCTTAGATTTTTGCACAAGGCCGAAAGTGTTAAGCATCCAGTGTGGATCGAACTCATTACTCAGTCTTAATTGATCTGTCAAGACAAGCTTGCTAATGATTACAGCACCTTCGAAAGTGCCCAAATCAAAAGCGACATGGTCACCCAAAAGTGTATCACGTATGACACATAATTGAATCTTGTGTACTTTATGTCATGGTTAATATGCTAGACTAGTTAGATTGAACTGACTATTTAATCGTAAACAATTTTCAATGGATATCCCTCATTTTTGGCCTTGGGCCATATCTAACCTACGCTTAGTAAATCACATATGGCACTTAAATGACTGACTGACCGCGAAGAAAAGATCTGAAATATATTTTCCTATAATTATATTATTAGGTAATAATTTTGGGGCCATCAGTTTATTGTTTTAATCTACATCCGACAGCAAGGCCTCTGATCGGGAGCGTGGTTCTTTTGAGGAGTGTGGAATCACCTCTTAATTGCTGGGTGTCGTAGCACTTATTAGGGTCCTAGCTATTGGAAAATAGTCAACTCTGAAACAAAAATAAAAAACATTATGAAGGTATAAACATATCTTTTTATAGTAAAAATACCAGCATTATATTTTATATATAAAAAAATGACCAACAATACATATTTATAGTAAAATTACCAACGATATGCACATACTAAGATACTAAATTGTAGCGACTTCACCTAAATCCGTTTAAAATACTACTAAACAACTAACATGAACTCTTTTATAACATTAATCCATATAATATCCTACAATTTCTTAAAGACATCAAACTTTATTCTAAAATATCACTTGAACAATAACTATGGCATAAAACACATATACCACGGCCTGTAGCAATTATGCCCACGCAAGCATGTACAAAGTCCGCCCCAAAAATGTCTACACACTTCAAAAAAGGAAAAACTTGTCTTTCGTAGTTTTATCAAATCGTGATAATACTGTTTACTGTAGTATTTTCTCGAGATATGGCATTGCCGACATGGCTGTAACATCAACAAATCCTAAAGGATGTTGTGTATCGCATAAAACCGAATACAAGGAGTAGTTCGCCGTACTAATAAATGTCTGGAAGCTAAAGGTCGCCATTTTGAGTATCTATTGGGATTCTCATGATATCTGAATAAATTTAATATTAAAATATCTATACAAGTTTTTTCTGTACAAGTTTTCAAACTCTTCACATATATATATATATATATATATATATATATATATATATATATATATATATATATATATAGGATGTTGAATGTAGATGTAATCTAAATTCAACATCATCACTTGATAAAACACCAGAGGTGTTGAAACAAAAATGGCTATTTTTGTAATGATTTTATAACATATTTCCGTTATAATTTTAAATAAATAATTATATTCGCTCTACTATGTATTGAGCACTCTTTTATGAATAGTAATTGTTGGCTATTGGAATTTATTCCGTATACACCAATCATATACATGTATATATATATATATATATATATATATATATATATATAAAAAAAAGAAAGAACAGTAAGATATATAATCCGGTGTTCTTATAAATATTTTTATTTTTACAATATATATATATATATATATATATATATATATATGATTCTATTGATGAAAAGCATTATTAGTCTGACGAAGCGAAGAAGTCCTTTCAGAGGCTGAAACGTCTAACAGGATTTTGCCAGTGTAAACCAGTCTTCCCCTTCGGCTGATAGATAAATTCTAGATTCTATTAATTAAATTGATTCCTCATTTCGATTTTTCTCAACGCGTGACCGAATATTGGATGAGATTTCTGCACGCTTTAGCAGATAAGCTAATCAAGGGATGGTCAACTGTCAGAAAATGGATGTTATGCCAATGTCGAAGAAACAAATCTTTTTGAACAAGTGCTTCATGAAATATTTTCAGCATTTAACGGGATCAGTAAGTCAAGCCTAAAGAATTATTTACGTGAAGAAGAGTGTGTTGCGTCAATATTTTTAAATGGATAACGCAAGTATTTGAAATCTTTGGCTTTTAAAATCCTGACCTCATGTGGAAATTGTATACAAGACCCATCGCTAAAAATACTGGAAAAATGGTCGTTCCTTGTACCGCTCTAGTAAATACCTCCTGCTATCTTTTACCTTTGCAAGAACCAGTTCAGGTCTAAAATGGAGTACTGCTGCCATATATGGACAGGAGCTGTTTAATCAACATTTTCCATATCTGTCTATATCCCTGAGATGAGGTATTATGATTATTTACATTATTTACATTATTCGAACTGTTATCCTCATTTTCATCGCCATATACACAACGTTGCGGCCGTTGCACTCTCCGGCCTTCCTCAAGTGATTGGAATTTCGAATCGAACCCTTTATTTCGTCCACAGATGTAGATTGTTCTAGTTCCATGTGCGGGTGGACGAAATAAAAGGGTTCAGCTCGAAATTCCAATCACCTGAGGAAGGCCGGGGCGTACAATGGTCGAAACGTTGTGAATATGGCAATGAAGATGAGAATAACCGTCCGAATAATGTAAATAATGTAAGTAATCTTAGTACCTCATCTCAGAGATTCAATCACCTGAAGAAGGCCGGAGAGTACAACGGCCGTAACGTTGGGAATATGGCAATGAAGATGATGACAACAGTCCGAATAATGTAAATAATGTAAGTAATCATAATACCTAATCTCAGAGATCAAATCACCTGAAGAAGGCCGGAGAGTACAACGGCCGTAACGTTGTGAATATGTCAATGAAGATGAGGATAACAGTCTCCGAATAATGTAGATAATGCAAATAATCATAATACATCATCTCAGAGACCCAATCACCTGAAGAAGGCCGGAGAGTACAACGGCCGTAACGTTGTGAATATGGCAATGAAGATGAGGATAACTGTCCGAATAATGTAAATAATGTAAAAAAAAAACACTTTCCAGTTTCGATAGAGTCGAAAAACGTCTCTGCGTCCTCGTGAGTGACGAATTATTTCCCATCCTGCCAACCCTTTTCTCACAGAGGAAACACTACAAGCCTCTCTCTGCTCTATCACTATTTCCATTTTTAGAGACGAACTGCATTCCTTAGTTTTACCATTTCTAACCTTCGCGCCTATGACCCGCCATGCCACACACATGGTAGCGGACAACCTTCGCGTATTCCATTGGTGTCCTAAAATTGTCCTAATCATGTTACAGCATAATTGTCCATCCCAGAAAATGTTTAATATCTAAAAAAAAAACACTAAACTAACTGATAAAACGTTTAGCCATCTTGATACCATTTGGCGTAAGAATCACCAACAAACTTTTTGAGTTATTCAGCTGGAAATTAACACGTTATAATCGTTTTGTATCAGACATACTGTCTTACTGTCTTCCTAAATGAGTAATGTGCGTGTGTGTGTGTGTGCGTGTGTGTGTGTGTGTGTCCTTTAACCAACAACACCAACATTCCTTCGAAGAGAGAGTCCTACTTCTTCCGTGTTCCGTTGAAAAAGGACACAGGTGTGTCCGGATATTCCGATTTTAAAATCTTTCTCTACGTGCTATAATTTAGTCAAAAATTGATGACAAATATCATCAAACGTCATATTACTAATATTATTATCATTTTGTTGGCTTTTTTTTATTCTTCAACTTGTATTATCCGTTCTATTAACTATTATATATATATATATATATATATATATATATATATATATATATATATATATATATATTTATTAAAACAATTTTTATGTTTAACGTTGTTATTTATAGATACAAGTATTTAAGCAAATGCTCTGTTTATGATAAACAGTATTAAATAACATTTACCGGCCTGAATGTCCGAGAAATTTTCATAGAAAATATTCGTTCTTTGACAGGATTCGAACCTGCATCCTATACGGAACCGTCATTTTACGCTGACGTGCCTTACCTCTACAGTAAATTCGACCTTGTCTACCGAAAAGGTTCTTTGTGGCCCAGAGGTAAGGCACGTCAGCGTAAATGACGGTTCCATATTCAGGTTCGAATCCTGTCAAAGAACGAATATTTTCTATGAAAATTTATCGGACATTCAGGCCGGTAAATGTTATTTAATGTACGAGATTCATGGAAGATTGAAGTTTTATAAGCAGTAAATTCGACCTTGTCTACGGTTCTTTGTGGCCCAGAGGTAAGGCACGTCAGCGTAAATGACGGTTCCGTATAGGATGCAGGTTCGAATCCTGTCAAAGAACGAATATTTTCTATGAAAATTTCTCGGACATTCAGGCCGGTAAATGTTATTTAATACTGTTTATCATAAACAGAGCATTTGCTTAAATACTTGTATCTATAAATAACAACGTTAAACATAAAAAATGTCTTTAATAAATAAATTGTCGGACCTTGTCTATTTCTTTATATATATATATATATATATAAGAATAAAAACAAAAGGAGAACTTATCTTAGCCGAAATTAACAAAAAAAAAAAAAATTTGATCGAACGGAGTTCGCGGGACATACGTAAGCTGAAAGCGTGGGAATTGCATAAAGAAAGAAAGAAATGTCATTTCCAAACCAGAGTAGAAAAAAAAATTGAATTTATAATATATACAATGTAGCTTAGTGACTGTTTCATTTATTTCTCAAGAGTGATCAAGGATTGCAAAAGCTTTTCAAAATATATCTCTTTTAAAAATAAATTATCCGTTTGAATTACAAGTTTTTATTCTTTTTAATTCAACTTCACCAATGGAATCAAACGTTTTTACAAGTAAATGTTGTTGTTGATGAGTTTTTTTTTTTATCCAATTAATATTTAAATTATTCTAGTATAAGATAAATTTCTGTATTATATAATTTTAATGGCGGACTCTTGATTGTGCCTCCCACCCAATAGGTAAGGGAGAGTAGATGTAATAGGCAAGAACTCAAAATTGATCGCTGCATTTAAGTATTGCATTAATATTTAAGTTTACCTTTTATAAGTTCAATGATAATTCTTTTGCCGTCACTTAATTTAAAAACAATTTGATGTACGTAGGTGCTTACTTTCCGTACAAACAATTATTTTAATTTTACTTTCGCTGGATTTCACTATTAATTTCGATTATTCCCAAATTTATTTCCAGGTTATAAAAAAATTGTTATCGTACAAAAAATTCGTCGCAAAAAATCACGTATAAAATCGCCGAAAACAATCGCAGCAATGAATAAGAATATGAATCTTGAGAAACCAAAATTTCAGGATTGCATGTCCGGATTTTGCCTGGAATGTTAATTTGCTCACAGAGTCGGCCTGATTCCAAAATCATATGGTTTGTTGGGATAAAGAGTAAAGTTGAAAACATTTTATTTTGAAACACTGAAATTTGAAAATAGTATTTTTTTTTCATTTAAAATAAGCTATTGAAAGTTAGAGAGTTGTGTCCCTTTTTAGTTGAAAAATTGTGACACACTGATATTCGCATTCATTATATCTATAGTCTGTCTATATTTCTGAGATGAGGTATTATGTACATTATTTACATTATTCGGACTATTGTCCTCATCTTTGTCGCCATATTTATCACAACGTTTCGGCCGTTGTACGCCCCGGCCTTCTTCAGGTGGTTGGAATGTCGAACTGAACCCTTTATTTCGCTCACTGGGGTAGACTGTTCTAGTTCCACGTGCCATGTTTTTGATGGATGTCAGTTGTCAGTTATCTCCTGTTAATTTCCCTCTGAAAGTTCTCCACTGCCTTAACCGGGTATTGAACTCACACTCTTTGGGTCCTGTCACTGGATCTAACTAACACCTTTATCCACTGTGGATAAATATATTTATGTGTGTGTGTGTGAGAGAGAGAGAGAGAGAGAGAGAGAGAGTGAGTGTGTGTGTGTGTGTGTGTGTGTGTGAGTGAGCGTGAGCAAATTACGCATTCGCTCACGCCCACACACACACACACACTGTCACAAACAAGGTTGATTAAAAACAACCGACAAGGATGGTCTGTTTAATTTTTTTAATGTATTTCTCCAATTTTCGGATAAGGTGTTGAGTATTGTGTTATTCTTAAAGAGTAGCAGGATGTAGACAAAGCAGTTGTAACTAGCACACAGGCACAACATCGGTTCTTGATAATGACCGAAAGTTCATGAACAAAAATAAAAAAAAAATACGAACTTCGAACTGTTTATCAACAACATTAAGCACAATACTGAATCCCCCCACCCCCACCTTTATACGAAAATTGGAAAAATACAATAAAAAATTAGACAGACAGACAGACATTGTCAGTTCTTTTTATTGTAGCTT
>CAHIKZ030005487.1:2225000-2240000 GCA_903632075.3 Acanthosepion pharaonis | reverse complement strand
CGAAAATAAATAATTATCAGTCAGTTGTGTGTCATGCTTGATAAACGCGTAGGCAACCATGTATCACTCGATACATGACTGACGTGCCTAACTCAAATACGAGTTTCTGTTAGAAAAAAATTCGATATGACGCGTTTCATCGGACTAAGGTAATGCTCTGTTGAAGTAATTATATATGCGTATGAAGAAGAGGGGGATATAAAATACCGAAACGTTGTTATAATTATGCATACGTATAAAACGCTGAAATTTTTAAATTGAATCTTTTTAGTTGTAGATGTGTTTGGACATGTTGCCTAGATCATTTCATTTTGTTTCTTTGTTTTTTTTGTTTTCTTTTTTATTTTAAGTATCCATTTTTCCATTTTAGTTTTTTTTATCCCCATTGTGATCCACTTTTATTTTTAAGTCCCCCATTGTGATCCACTTTTATTTTAAGTCTCCCACATTGTTCCACTTTTTTTTAAGTCTCCCACATTTTCCACTTTTGTTTTTTAGTGTCCCAAGTGTCATTGTGATCCACTTTTATTTTTAAGTTTGATCCACTTTTATCCCACATTGTGATCCACTTTTTTTTTTTAAGTGTCCCACATTGTGATCCACTTTTATTTTTAAAGTTCCCATTTCCACTTTTTATTTTTAAGTGTCCCATTGTGATCCACTTTTATTTTTTAGTGTCCCACATTGTGATCCACTTTTTTTTTAAAGTGTCCCACATTGTGATCCACTTTTATTTTTAAGTGTCCCACATTGTGTCCCATTGTGACTTTTATTTTTAAGTATCCCACATTGTGATCCACTTTTATTTTTAAGTGTCCCCACATTGTGATCCACTTTTATTTTTAAGTATCCCACATTTTCCACTTTTGTTTTTTAAGTGTCCCATTGTCCACTTTTGTTTTTAAGATCCACTTTTATTTTAAGTGTCCCACATTGTGATCCACTTTTTATTTTTAAGTGTCCCCATTGTGATCCACTTTTTATTTTAAGTTCATCCCACATTTGATCCACTTTTTATTTTTAAGTATCCCACATTTTGATCCACTTTTTTGTTTTAAGTGTCCACATTTTGATCCACTTTTATTTTTAAGTATCCCCCATTGTGATCCACTTTTATTTTTAAGTCTCCCGCATTGTGATCCACTTTTATTTTTAAGTCTCCCACATTGTGATCCACTTTTATTTTTAAGTGTCCCACATTTTGATCCACTTTTGATTTTAAGTGTTTTTTGTTTTTATTTTGTTTCCCACATTGTGATCCACTTTTATTTTAAGTGTCCCACATTGTGATCCACTTTTATTTTAAGTCTCCCACATTTTGATCCACTTTTATTTTTTATTTTTAAAGTGTCCCACATTTTGATCCACTTTTATTTTTAAGTGTCCCACATTGTGATCCACTTTTATTTTTAAGTGTCCCACATTTTGATCCACTTTTGTTTTTTAAAGTGTCCCACATTGTGATCCACTTTTATTTTAAGTGTCCCACATTTTTAAGTGATCCACTTTTTTTTTAAGTGTCCCACATTGTGATCTTTTTGACTTTTTATTTTTGTCCCAAGTGTCCACTTTTATTTTAAGATCCACATTTATTTTTTATTTTTTAATCCAATTTTTATCCCACATTTTGATCCACTTTTTGTTTTAAGTGTCCCCCATTTTTCCATTTTTTTTTAAGTGTCCCACATTGATCCACTTTTATTTTTAAGTGTCCCACATTTTGATCCACTTTTATTTTTAAGTGTCCCCCATTTTGATCCACTTTTATTTTAAGTTCCCCACATTTTGATCCACTTTTATTTTTAAGTGTCCCACATTGTGATCCACTTTTTATTTTTAAGTGTCCCACATTGTGATCCACTTTTATTTTAAGTGTCCCACATTTTGATCCACTTTTATTTTTAAGTGTCCCACATTGTAGATCCACTTTTTTTTAAGTGTCCCACATTGTGATCCACTTTTATTTTAAGTGTCCCACATTTTATTTTAAGTGTCCCAGTGATCCACTTTTATTTTTAAGTCTCCCACATTTTCCTGCTGGCCTCCACTTTTTATTTTTTAAGTGTCCCACATTTTGATCCACTTTTTATTTTTTAAGTGTCCCACATTTTGATCCACTTTTTATTTTTAAGTCCCACTTTTATTTTTATTTTTTTTATTTTAAGTGTCCCATTTTCATCCACTTTTATTTTTAAGTGTCCCACATTGTGATCCACTTTTATTTTTAAGTGTCCCACATTGTGATCCACTTTTATTTTTAAGTGTCCCACATTGTGATCCACTTTTATTTTTAAGTGTCCCACATTTTGATCCACTTTTATTTTTAAGTGTCCCACATTTTGATCCACTTTTATTTTTAAGTATCCCACATTGTGATCCACTTTTATTTTTAAGTGTCCCACATTTTGATCCACTTTTGTTTTTAAGTGTCCCACATTGTGATCCACTTTTTTTTTTGTGTCCCACATTTTGATCCACTTTTTATTTTTACATTTTGATCCATTTTTTATTTTTTGTGTCTCCCACATTTTTGATCCACTTTTATTTTTAAGTGTCCCACATTTTGATCCACTTTTTATTTTTAAGTGTCCCACATTTTGATCCACTTTTATTTTAAATGTCCCACATTTTGATCCACTTTTTCCATTTTTAAGTGTCCCACATTTTGATCCACTTTTATTTTAAAGTGTCCCACATTTTGATCCACTTTTTTTTTAAGTGTCCCAAGTGTCCCATTTTTAAGTGTCCCATTTTGATCCACTTTTATTTTTAAGTGTCCCACATTTTGATCCACTTTTATTTTTTTAGTGTCCCACATTTTGATCCACTTTTTTATTTTTTTAATCCACTTTATTTTAAGTGTCCACATTTGATCCACTTTTGATCCCACTTGTGATCCACTTTTATTTTTTTGAAGTGTCCCACATTTTGATCCACTTTTATTTTAAGTGTCCCACCACTTATTTTTATCCACATTTTATTTTTATTTTAAGTGTCCACATTTTTTAGTGATCCACTTTTATTTTTAAGTGTCCCACATTTTGATCCATTTTTATTTTAAGTGTCCCACATTGTGATCCACTTTTATTTTTAAGTGTCCCACATTTTGACATTGAGATCCACATTTTTAAGTGATCCACTTTTATTTTTAAGTGTCCCACATTTTGATCCACTTTTATTTTTAAGTGTCCCACATTGTGATCCACTTTTATTTTTAAGTGTCCCACATTTTGATCCACTTTTATTTTTAAGTGTCCCACATTGTGATCCACTTTTATTTTTAAGTGTCCCACATTGTGATCCACTTTTATTTTTAAGTGTCCCACATTGTGATCCACTTTTATTTTTAAGTATCCCACATTGTGATCCATTTTTATTTTTAAGTATCCCACATTGTGATCCACTTTTATTTTTAAGTGTCCCACATTTTGATCCACTTTTATTTTCAAGTGTCCCACATTGTGATCCACTTTAATTTTTAAGTATCCCTCATTTTGATCCACTTTTATTTTTAAGTTTCCCACATTGTGATCCGCCAAGTAAGATGAAATTTAGGAGACAGATGCAAAATTACTGCGGATGATCTAGCGATTAAAGCACTTTCGTCTTAGTGATTTGCTTTTTTCCTTTAATTAAAGTAACATTTCTAAATCGAAATTGATTCATTATTATTATTATTGTTGTTGTGAGATAAGGGAATACATTGCCCACGTACAGCAAAACATACGCAATATGATGATAGGTTTTGATCAAAACACCATATAACCTTGCAAGTTTAAACTCTTTGATGTCGTATAGCCCGGTGCGCTCAGACAGGTCTCCGATTCAGTGAGTTCCCAAGCCTCTGTCCCAGTTCGCTTTGGTTGCCTAATTCTTAAAAACCTTAAAAAAAGCCCTTCTGCTGACAAGCCGGCCATGATGCACCCACCTACTTCCCTCTAAGAATAAGACATACCAAGACCATCAGCTCCTAAGAGGACATGGCCAACTGATTAAGGCCAGGCAACTGACAAACAGCTATGTCCTACGGAAATAGATACATACTGCAACCCACTTTAATTCACCAAGACAAAATCTGGACATGTTAACACCTCCAATCAATTAAGATCAAAAGCCATGTAAGTCATGCCTGGTGTAGCATCACGATATTCATTATTATTATTATTATTGTTTTTATTTCCTTTGATTTCTGGCGTTTACCCATTTCTTTCCGGGTCCCGCCCAGAGACCTAACGTTAGAAATGGCATCATGACACTTTCCACTAAAAAAAAAAAACAAAACAAAACAAAAAAATACATATTTTACATAGATAAAGCCTTTTATTATTATTATTATTATTATTATTATTATTATTATTATTATTTCCTTTGGTTTCTGTTGTATACTCATTTCCTTCCGGACCCCAACCAGAGACCTAAGGTCAAAAATAGCCTCGAGACACTTTCCACTGATCATTTATGTAAAAAAAAAAAACCCTTTCAGATCATGCATATTTTACACGGATAAAGCTCTTCGTGATGTGTGAGCTGTACTTATAAGTACAATTTTTTTGTATTTCTTTAAGGCATGGGCTACCAGGAATCCCTTTCAATGAGTCTATCGGGACCTTTTCCAATCAATCCGAGGGCTCCAAATACAAGTGGAATTAATGACATCGTAATGTGCCATATTTTTTGGGATATCTACTTCAAGATCCTTGTATTTTGATCTTCAAAGGTATACTGAAGTCCGCAGGGACTGCCATATCAATAAGGATGCACTTATTTTGTTTACGGTCTCTAATAACAATGTCTGGCCGGTTGGCCTTGAGTGTTCTGCCTGTATGTATTGTGTAGTCCCATAGAATTGTAACAGGTCCTATCTCCGTAAGCGGGTCTGGATGGTGTTCATACAAGTTTCTTTTAGTTTCCTTCCCGTAGAAGTTGCATATTTTCCAGTGCAGATATTGGCCCACTCTGTCATGCCGGGTTTTATATTCAATGGATGCTAATACCGTGCAACCTGATACAAGATGATCAATTGTTTCTGGATATTTATTATAGAATCTGCATTTTGAACTAACACAATATTTTAGTATGTGTGATTGATAATTTCTAGTTGACAAGCATTGATCCTGTGCAGCAAGAATAAAACACTCAGTTTTAGCTTTTAACCCTGCTCTACGTAGCCACTGATGGGTACAGGGTTTGTCCACATCAGCTAATTTGGTACGGACAGTGTATCGGCCATGAAGCGGTTTATCTTGCCATTGTTTCTGGTCGGTTGCATTTATATTTGTTCTCTCTTTTTTTATGTATTTTGCAGCTTCAGTCGGTGTATTGTGCTTTACTTGTATTTCTGCAACCATTGGAAACTCCATTTTGAACTTGTTGGCTTCTTTTATTACTGAATACAGACGCTTACTACTTTCATGTTCTTTGACACATATTATCATCCAGTCTTCTGTAGTTTCCAGGTATCTGTGAAGGCCAATTGTTTTAGTTTATTATTATTATTATTATTATTATTATTATTATTATTATTTGCTTTGATTTCTGGTGTGTACACATTTCGTTCCAGGTCCCACCCAGAGACATAAGGTTAGAAATGGAATAATGACATTTTCATTGACACAAGTAAATTTTGTGTATTTATTTAAGGCATGGACTTCCAGGAATCCCTTCAATTAGATTACTGGAATCTTTTCCAATCAATCTGAGGGCTCCAACTGCAACAGGGATAGTTGATATACCCATTATTATTATTATTATTATTAAAACAACAATAACAACAGCAACAACAACAACAATAATACCAAAACACGAAAAAGAACGGAAGTGATTATTTGTTATTTCACAAAGTGCAATATTTTTGCTTATAAATTAGATTTAGAAACTGAATTTTTTCGGAAGGTTCTGACCGAGAATGGTTACGCTTTGTATATTGTGGCGTCCAGTTTTGGGGAAACAATGTAATAATTTCGTAAGCCAAGACTCCAGAAGTGTCCTTTTATTTGGGTTTATCGTGGATTGGTGAGGTGAGTGAAAGATTTGTAAGAAGTCTGGATTTTCTCTCCCAATCCACCAATTGTTTATGGTGTTTGAAACCTATTTTGAAATTAATTTAGAAGGATGTTCTGCTTATCTATCATATTAGTTCTGGAATTTACAAATTCAGATGTCAGTGCGATGCTGACGATGATGCAGGCAGAACAGGTTAATAGTTTAAGACGCGGGTTAATTAACACTTTTCAGTCAGTATTCGCAAGGGGAAAAGTGGACAATTTACATCGGTGCATTAATATATCAGATTCAGCTGAACATTTGATTAAAAACCAGCAGTTTGCTCGGTCCTATTGCCCGGATCTGTTCTCAGAGTCGAATGAGGCTGATACCGATAATCACCTGAAGGCTTTGGAATCAATATAGAGGGTGTGTCCTACCCTGAAAAAAGAATCTATATCATTTTATAGTCTAATAACATAGACAGTTCTTGCTCAAATGTTCTCAAATTTGAAGCGTTAGGGTCCCAGCTATGGGTAAATAGTTAACCCCCAAACTGGGGTCAAAACGCTATGAAAGTTTAAAAAATACATTTTTATAGTAAAAATACCAGCAATATTTTTGCATAGTAAAAAAAATTACCAGCAATATATTTTTGTAAGAAAGAATAAATTTACTGTAGTAAAAACAGAACCAATGAATAAACTTATACCAAAGCTTTACTGCACTTTACTCTAACTACTCGTCTACTGACGGGTTAAAAGAGTGCTTATTATACCTCCTACATCTTAAGGGGAGGTAACTGATGATTTATCGGTACATTTTCCAGCAATATATTTTTTGTAAAAAAAGAAAAAATACCAGCAATACATTTTTCCAAAGAAATCACTCCCAAGAAAATTAATTTCGGCATTAAATGACCCATAAGCAGTTGATATGCCGCTGTATTCGACATATGAGGGTTAATCAGCTCATTTCCTAGGAACAGACAGCCAGACACCAGCACGTGATTTCATTATAGTCGTGAAGGTTTTTGTGCAGAATCATCCACACTTTTTGAAGGGCCGAATTCAGAGACCTGGCGCACAACGTACCACAAGGTCCCCAAAAGATCCTCCGCAGGTTTTGAATTCAGAGTGGTCATTCTCTTAGAACAGTTGTCATCCAAGGCTATAGAACCCAGTCTGTCCTGCTATTTATCCATAGCTGGAGGGAGAAGAAGAGGATTCATACCATTCCAAGATATATATATATATATATATATATATATATATATATATATATATATATATTCAACAATTATAACATAAGCATCTTATAACATCAGAAAACTAGCTATTTTGTTTCAACACGTCTGGTGTCTTGTCAAGTGATGGTGTTGATTTCAAAATAAAGAGTTTTAAAAAGTTCAAAACCAACAAAACCCCGCTCAATTGGGGAAACATTGTTATAAGCTATAATGACCACGATATATATATATATATATATATATATATATATATATATATATATATATATATATATATATATAATTGGTCATTATAGCTTATATATAAAAGTGAACATTGAAGTCAACACTCAGAGGCGACAGGCTGTTTCATGCTAAACGCAATCGTCAGGCCTGTCTTCAATGTTCACTTTTATATTTATATACGGTCTATCTCTGATATTGAGCACTTTATCCCATAAATATAGCACACCTTAAGACTATATTTCATTCATATATATATATATATATATATATATATATATATATATATATATATACAGGATGTTCCTTGAAAATGCAAATATACATGTCCCAAACAAACAAAATTAAATAGGCTTCATATTGAACATTAAACGATTTATTTATCAAAATCCGAACAAGATATTCAAAGGGATGGAGATTTTATAACCATTTTCACAAAGCTTCCCAAATGTGTAATATGCGCACCACCTGTGACCTGACACATGTCAAGTCGGCAGCCCAGCTCCTGCCAAACACGCTGTAGCATGTCTTGCATAACATTCACCAGCACCTCAGTAATTCTCTGCTTAAGTTCCTATAGGCTTGTATAAAGAAGGGGGATATAGACCTGTCCTTTCACATAGAAAAAAATCACAAGGTGTCAAGCCAGGTGAACGTCGTGGCCATTTCAACAGCGTATTGTCATTATCACTGTTACGCTTGATCTATTTTCCTGGTAGATTGTCATTGAGATAAGTCCGCGTAGTCAACTTAGTTTTTACACATTTGAGATCATTTGAGCAAGAATTGACTATGTTGTTAGACTGCAAAATAATGTCAATTTTTTGAGGGGTCACCCATGTATATATTTTTGAGGGGTCACCCTTGTATATATTTTTGTTACACCCACTTTTTGTTATGAATGATTTTTTTTTTTAAATATGTCCGCTTTTATTGCCGTAATAAAATGTTGTACTCCTGCGAAAATCTTTTTATCGTTAATGTTTCCTTTATTTTTACAGTGCATTTGCTAAATTTGAACTGCCAATCCTTTTGTTGGACACGCGAGCCAATCGTGAGTTCAACAAACAATCGAAACTTATGGGCGTGAAGAAAATAATAGAAAAAGACTGAAAGGAAGTCGATCGCTATGTTTCTCGTTGCTCTCTTTTGATAATCGATTTTACAGTAATTATCGAAATGAACGGTCAGTCGTGGTTGAAAGCATTGCGGGGTGATGTCGCTAATAATGGAATTCAATGTCTTCTTCAATCTTACATTGATGCAAGGTCTTCGCACCGTATTGCTCTTCCTTTCTCTGTCAACATTATTCTCTCTCTCTCTCTCTCTCTCTCTCTCTCTGTGTGTTTTGTTCTATTTCTTTCGCCCTCTCTCTGCTTTCTTAACTCTTTCTCTGTCTGATTTTTTTCTTTTCTTTTATCTTTCTATCTCTCTCTCTCTGTTTTATTCTATTTCTTTCTCCCTCTCTTCGCTTTGTTTTCTTTCTTTTTCTCTTTCTCTTTTTTTTTTTTTTCGTTTCACTTCTCTCTCTGTCTCTCTTTCTCTAATCTCTTCTGTTTTCTTAACTTCCGGTTAGAGTCTGGACATGAATTGTTCAATGTCTTCTGAGAGTTTTTGGCTTTCATTATCAAAAAAATGAGTTGGGTTTTGATTAATTCATTTTTTACGGCTTATCAATCTTTTTGCAGGTTATTTAAAGCCAGAATTTTTTTTAGATTGCAAGAATAATAATGGTTTAGTGATACAAGTCTTACTAATTAACCTATAGCTGAGGGGAGAAGAGGTGTATTCATACCTAATCAGAATTTGATAAACAAGCAAGAAATTATAATGTGGATATAAAGTGGGGGTCAATTCTATATTACAATCACTATATAAATTGATCCATCACTTTGTGGCCATTGTAGTTTCTATACATTTACATTCCAGAGAATATAAATAAATCTAAAAGCCATGCCTGTGTAGCTAATCAGTATTTCATTGATTCATTCATTTTCTACGGTTTATCAACCCTTTGCAGGTTATTTAAAGCCAGAAAATATTTTTTGGATTGTAAGAATTTGGGAGGGGATAATAATGCTTTTAGAGATACAGGTCTTACTAATTGACCCATAGCTGGGGGAGAAGATGCGGATTCATATATATTCCCATAGTATTTGTGTTAATATAAGGAACACAACGGGAACTGTAACTCACCTCTCCGATTAACAATTTTAAGAAATTATCCATTACACCAGCCACACATCCAAGATTACAGTACCTGGTATTCCAAAGCGGTCACCCATCTAGGTACTGACCAGGCTCAACGTTGCTTAACTTCGGTAATCGTATGGGTACTGGTATTTCAACGTGAAATGACTGTAAGCCCTTTATACCACCCGCAAATGCAGGTCTACAGCATCCTGTATTCCCAAATGGACGCCTATCTAGTTACTGACCAGGCTCGACGTTGCTTAACTTTGGTGCGGAAAGCAGTGTTTCATCGTGATGTGACCGTAAGCCTAGGTGCGTTTGTATGATCTTTCTGTCAGTATACATCGTTTCTTTACTTGCTTTTCAGTACCACGTTTTCAAGTCTTATATTTCTTTGTTAGTTGTAAAATATATTTAATATGATTATTCCTAAACAGAATGAAATGTTATTAATTATGCGTTGTTTGTCTTTTACGGTTAAGATTTCTAATATTTTTAGTCGTTTTTTAGATTTTGCAGAGTATAACATTTAACATTTATTTAACGATAAGTGTTCATCGGATTTCTAGGATTTTGTTTTTGTGTTGGTTAGTGATGCAATAGGGTTAGTTATAGATAAAGGGCAAGTTAGCCGACGAGATAATGTAGTGATTTTGTAACCAATGTATATGTTTGGATTTTTATTATTATTATTATTAGATAGATATTGTTTATTTAAAATTATGATTCCAACACGCTACATAAGAGGTCTCATGTTTCAAAATAAGAGCCGAAAACTTCAATATAATTATTTGAATTAAATTGAATTAAAGTAAGCTCTGTTCCATCTTTTAAGAAAATATATATATATATATATATATATATATATATATATATATATATATATATATTTCGGCCTTTGTGCCACATCTAAGCTATGCTTGGAAAATCACTATATGAGCTCGCTTATAATTTTTTCTTTTAGTTTGTGTTTATCGTGTAATTGATTTATGAAATTATTTGAATTATTATTATTACTATTATTAGCTCAGGCTGTATTTCAATGTGTCCGTCGTCACAAGCTAAAGAAATATTTTTTCGAAAAAAATGGTGGCGAAAGTTCTACAAAGTTTACAGCCAAAGACTATAAACATAGTGGTCGAATCTGGCATAATTGGGTTAATAAAAATCTATCTGCTATTCAGGGAAAGTTCGAGAGGGACGCTCACAGTCTTCAGTAGAATTTAGGGAAATCAAAACATAACAAAACCTGGAATAGACTTAGCACTTCTCTCATAACGTCTTGCCATTGATGATCCAATTGTCACAAAAATGGCAGACAACGGAGACGCTATTGTTATTATGAATAAGGAAAATTATATTTCGGCGTCTAAAGATGTTTCAAGAGACAAAAGTTTTTTTTTTTTATGATGGAGTAAAAATAGAGCCGAAACCTTATTACAGAAAAAAGCTAGACAATAATTTTTAAAATGAAAGGAAACAGTTTTATCAATGAAACAGAATTTAACATATTACGTTCAGAGCAAGAAACACCAATGTTTTACAGCCTTCCAAAAATACATGAGAAATCTGATAAATAAATTTCCTTCACTACGCCCTATTTGTAGTGGATATGAATGTTGCACGGTAAAAATCTCCGAGTGGCTTTTTCTTTTCTAAAATCGTGCTCTTCTCTTTTAATTATTATCGTTATAATTATTATTATTATTATTTGATTTGATTTGATTTCTTAGGTATATCCATTACTTTACGAGTCCCAACCAGAGATCTAAGGTCAAAAATGCCATCATGACATTTTCCATTGAACATTTAAAAAAAGAAAACAAACCCAAGGTCGGGCATACTGCACATAGATAAAGCCTTGCGTAAAGTGTGGACCCTACTTGCTAGAACATATTTTTTGTATTTCTTTAAGGCATGGGCTACCAGAAATCCCTTCAATGAGTCTATTGGAATCCTTTCCAATCAATCTGAGGACTGCAACTATAACTGGAATTGTTGATGTCCTCATGCGTCACATTCTTGAGATTACGATTTCATGGTTGTTGTATTTTGGTAGTTTTTTTTAATAAAAAGGTACATTCTGTTTTTGTGGTCCCTAATCACGATGTCTGAGCGGTTAGCTTTGTTTGTTCTGTCTGTGTGTATTTTAAAGTCCCATAAAATTGTTACAGGTCCTATATCTCTAACCGGGTTTGGTTATTATTATTATTATTATTATTATTAAATATTTATTTTATTATTTGTATTATTGTACTTTATTTTTCTAAAGTTAATTTGATAATAACTTTTGGAAGCCTAGAGGGCTCAGAAAAACATGGTCCGAAACTGAAGAAAAATAAATAAATAAACCTTTTTAAAAAATGTGTTTTTTTCGCTACACAGTTCTAACGATGTTTCAAAAATGGAAGCTAAAACTTCGAATTTAATTTTGTAATTAAATTAAAGACATTAGTCTCATTTCATCCTCAAAAAATTCGCTTAGGGATGAAATGGAACTAATGTCTTTAATTTAATTACAAAATTAAATTCGAAGTTTTAGCTTCCCTTTTCGAAACATGGTTAGAACTGTGTAGCGAAAAAAAATATATATTAAATCAATTAATTTATTATATATATATATATATATATATATATATATATATATATATATATATATACCAAACATGCTGACCATGTGTAGAATTTAAAAGAAAAAAAAACAGGGATCCCATTGTAAGAAGTAAAATTAAAAAAAAAACTTACAGCAATCACATCAATATTTGCGACCTCTGCCAACAGGAAAGATGAGTAATAACGACATTTCTGGATCCAAAGAAACTTTTGAACCAGAATCCCGAAGTCTTTAGTCATTGCATACATATTAAGAAATTCCTCTCATCGCATATGAGGCTGGATAAATAAAAGTAAATTTCAATTCCCCCCTTTCCACCGTTACTTTTATAATACCTTTGCTTTTCTTCTCTTTCCTCTTCTTCTTCGTTCTTCACACCATCCTCCTCCCTTTTTATTACACCCAACGTCGGGCGTTTGTTTATTTAAAGTTGAAACCAAGGTAGAGGATTCAACTGATCTCCCAATTTTTAAAGTATAGGTTGCTATTTCTTTCTGCGGTAGACCAGTTGCCATCCAAGGCTATAGAATCCGGTCTGTCCTGCTATTTACCCATAGCTGGTAGGGTGGGGGTGTAAAGCAGAGGATTCATACCTTTCCCAAGGGTATTAGCACGTAAGTGAATGTAATGGATCTGACTGGAATTCGAACTTGGCTCTCCGATTTCTAAATCCGAGCCGCTATCCATTACTCCACCGTGCTTTGTAAGACGTAATGAATCAATAGCCTACATGGAGACTTGAACCCCAGACCCTCAGATTACTGGGTTTTTGAATTATTTCTTAAAAGTCTGATTAACAAATAGACATATTATGCCATACTGTTAGCACGACTCAGAGTTTTATTCCAAACACAATCATTATTTATTCATATATATACTTTACAGTTCTGTTATATAACACCGAGAACTGTTTCAACAACACCAACAATGTACAATTCATATGTGTGTATATATATATATATATATATATATATATATTTTCTGTTAAGTGGGATGACAATAAATAATTCATGAAGATGTTGCTTGTTGCGAGGGAGAGCGTGCGATCTGCGAAACAATTATTTTCGACACAATACCATACAATAATTATCTTAATTCATCGAAATGCCGAAGTAGTCGTTATCCATTAGGCTCCGTGCGCGTCCCGCATTTGATTTAACCGCTGCTAAATTATTTCAGCCCTGCAGTTTTGCATCCTCTTCACCCAATTCTGAACCGTTACGAAGTGGCTCAGGTGCTCCCGAAGCGAAGAATCGACTTCGAGGAGTCTTTTCGCAGCGACAAAAAAAAAAAAAAAAAACGCTTTCTGCGGGACATGAAAGGTATCGACTATTTCTGGCGTTTCTTTGAAAGGCGACATAGGCAGGCATTCTGTAACAGTGTTGAACGAGTGCTAGCATTCCTTTCTTAATGTTGGGCCCTTCACACAATGGATTTTTTTTTCTCTCGGTGTAATTATGCTTGTTGAGAGTGTAGCTATCAGTCTGGCAGGAGGTAAATCTTTTTTTTCTGTTTGTTATTTTTTTAAAAATATTTTTCATCTTTTCTTTGCCATTTTTTTTCTTTTCTTTTCTTTGCCATTTTTTTCTTTTCCTTCGGAATCTGAAGATGTTGCAATACATAGAGGGAAGGTATGCCGAGAGAACGTCAGGACAGAATGTAGCGAAAGCATACGCGGTGAAATGTCGATTAATACGCTGCTCTTACAAGCCGTTGACAGCGACCTCCATCCTAACCGCATATTTAAGAAACGTGTCTTTGTGCCCACGTTAGCCATGTCGAGCTATTGAACTTGCCAGAAAGATTGTTCTAGTTTTTTTTCATTATATATCACTAAGCGTTTACTCTGAACTCTTATTAATTTTTTTTTTTTTTTGTCATATCGCCATTTTTTCTTTCGGTAAAATATAAAAGCGGTACATTTTAAATAGACTGGTAAAATAAAAGAATATGGATAACTATTTGCATTATTTACATTGGTCGGACTATTGTCCTCATATTCACAACGTTTTGGCCATTGTATTCTCCGGCCTTCTTCAGGATCTGTCTATATTTCTGAGATGAAGTATTGTAACTATTTACATTGGTTAAACTGCTGTCTTCATATTCACAACGTTTCGGACATTGTACGCTCCGGCCTTCTTCAGGATCTGTCTGTACTTCTAAGATGAGTTATTGTAACTGTTTACATTATGTACATTGTTCGGACTGTTGTCCTCAACTTTATTGTCATATTCACGACAACAAAGAATAGGACAACAGTCCGAACAATGTACATAATGTAAACAGTTACAATAACTCATGACAGAAATACAGACAGATCCTGAAGAAGGCCGGAGAATACAATGGCCGAAACATCGTGAATATGAGGACAATAGTCTGACCAATATAAATAATGTAAATAGTTACAATACTTAATCTCAGAAATATAGACAGAAAAATATAGATTTTTAAAAATGTCTTTTTCATGATTAGCACTCTTTGAACCTTCCTTACGCTGCGATAATTTTCAGAATTGAATGTTATTGATTAGTTATCGCTTTAGAAGCGATGAAACGAAGAATAATGGACAGAATTCAGGAAGACCGAATATGGCGTTTGACGCTGAATTTAATTTGTGGATGATTGTAGATAAGAAGGAAGCAAGATACCGGAAGTGGGTTCCACAGGCCAGAAAGGAAACTGGCAGAACAGAACTGGCGGTTTCATCTAACTGAGAATAAATCGGTGAGACCTAATT
>CAHIKZ030005487.1:2202500-2217500 GCA_903632075.3 Acanthosepion pharaonis | reverse complement strand
GATGGATAGATAGATAGATAGATATGAACAGACTGAGATAGATAGATAGATAGATGATAGATGGATAGATAGATAGATGATATGAACAGAGATAGATAGATAAGAACATGTTGCGATGGATGGATGGATAGATGGATGATGGATGGATAGATAGATGGATAGATAGAAATGAACACACTGGATAGATGGATGGATAGATAGATAGATAGATAGATAGATAGATGGATGGATGGATGGTGTGAACAGACTGAGATAGATAGATAGATGGATATGAACAGACTGAGATAGATATGAACATATTGCGGTAGATAGATGGATAGATAGATAGATAGATAGATGGAGATGAATGTGAAAAGGCTGAGATAGATACAGACAGACTGAGATAGATAGATAGATGGATGGATGGATGGATGGATAGATAAAAAGGCTGGATAGATAGATAGATAGATAGATATGGATAACAGACTGAGATAGATAGATAGATAGATAGATAGATAGATAGATAGATGAGATAGATGATAGATAGATAGATAGATAGATGATGAACAGAGATAGATAGATAAGAACATATTGCGATAGATAGATAGATAGATAGATAGAAATGAACACACTGAGATAGATAGATAGATATGAACAGACTGAGATAGATATGAACATATTGCGGTAGATAGATAGATAGATAGATAGAAATGAACACACTGAGATAGATAGATAGATATGAACAGACTGAGATAGATATGAACATATTGCGGTAGATAGATAGCTAGATAGATAGCTAGATAGATAGATAGATAGATAGATAGATAGATAGATAGATAGTGTTTTAACCTAGACAAGGTTACTGAATGAGGAATAATCTAAACGGAGGTTGGAAATGAAAATGGTACTCTTTATAATATCAACAAAATACAATACTCGCCAGCGCCGTGAAGTAGGTAAACCACTGCTAGTGGTGGACTACTTCGATAGCGTATTGGTATTTATTGTATATAAAAATACAATTAAGGCACAAGGCCGAAAAAAGGGGAGGGTTTGAGGCTGGTCTTCACTAACTATCCTATACCTAGCTAATCCGATTCACGACCCATTCACTCATTACAATTTGCACATTCACCACAAAAATTCGTCCGTCACCAATCAATCCTCCATGCACCATAATACCACATCCTCTGAAGGGGGACCTACAAAACGTATCCCATGCCATAAAAATTTAATGATAATAAATTATTATATATAAAATTCTAAAGATGAAAAATGAGTGGGAGGGGAGATGAACCCAATAATAAACTAAACATGAACACAAAGTAAACTAAACATAACTGACGTTAGTAGGGCCCGACCAACGCTCAAGAAAAGAGAGGCCGCTGTATTCTACCCATTGGATACAATCAAGAGGTTCCCTCGCTAAGGGAGTGGGAAAGGAGACAATTATGCGGACATGGGAAAGAAAAAAGCTGACCCAGTCGAGATAAAAAAGGGGCCAAAAACAAACCAGGGAGGTTGTGAATCTCGAGTTGGATCATAACCAAAGAGGCAGCCAGGAACAGGCCAGGAACAACATTTACTCACATTAACTAGGTACATAAAAGCTTGTCTAACCGAACCAAGGGAAGGGCTCCACAGGAAACCACCCCGATGTGACGTAGGTTGACCTAAAAGAGAAAACCAAGGCTAGCCCAGTTCAAACGAATCAAGCTCGCCTCTTTCACCAACCCTTCGCTAAAGACTGTCGAATGCAAGCATTTTCTATCAGTTCTAATCTTCATATTGAGCTGAAGATTAGACCTGATAGAATATTTGGCAGCATATTACCCCCACTTACAATAGTGTCCAATGTATTTATGAGGATTGGGACATACCCATTAGGGTTCATAGGTACAGTATAAAAATAGATAGATATGAACAGATAGATAGATAGATAGATAGATAGATAGATAGATAGATAGATAGTAATATATTGCTATAGATAGATAAATAGATATTCTGTCTGATAATCAAGATTTTGAGGTTTCTAAATAATAACATTTTTAGAATAAGCGTGAATTTAGCTTCGAACCAGATAGTTATACAGCTAGATATCTAGCTAGATAGATCGATAGATAAAAACTTTGTTTTATACATGCGGTTAGTTATCTTTAATATTTAAGTTTAATTCTCTCTTACGTCATATCACCCGAAAGCCATAATAATAAACCAATAATAATGACGTCATATTAATAAACCAATCAGCGGTTAACTTAAGAGACGGCAAAAAATTAAGCGTGATTGTTCCCACGCCTAGATCTTCACAAGCTAAACTCCGTTTATGAATCTAGTGATGGGTCGTAACTGCTGACACGAATCGCCTCACGGCATCAAGTCAACGACCTAACTGATTTAAGAAAGCCGGTCTGTTTACTTAATTATTTATTTACATATCTAAATATTTATAGAAAGATTTGCTGATGTATATTTTTAGGATTTCCTTTAGTAATTAATTTAGTTATGAAATTTAGTATTACAAATGTTGGTCGAACAGCCAAACACATGATTTCTGTTACATCATTGCTTGCACTATATCTACATCCATTCCGCAGTTGTTTCCTATAGTGTTAGGAAGCGTTCCCAATATACCAAGCAATATTGAATGTAGATATAGAATGGATTGATTGAAACATTGTGGTAACGACAAAAGCAATACAAAGAATGAGTTCAATAGTCTGAAGAACTCTTGGAATGATAATGACTCTTCTCAAAATGATAGAAGGTAGACATAGAATGGATTGACTGAAACATTGTGGAATACAAAAGAATGAGTTCAATCGTCTGAAGAACTCTTGGAATGATAATGACTCTTCTCAAAATGATAGAAGGTAGACATAGAATGGATTGACTGAAACATTGTGGTAACAACAAAAAGCAATACAAAGAATGAGTTCAATAGTCTGAAGAACTCTTGGAATGATAATGACTTTTCTCAAAATGATAGAAGGTAGAGATAGAATGGATTGACTGAAACATTGTGGTAACAACAAAAGCAATACAAAGAATGAGTTCAATTCTGAAGAACTCTTGGAATGATAATGACTCTTCTCAAAAAATGATAGAAGGTGGGCATAGAATGGATTGACAAACATTGTGATAACAACAAAAGAATGAGTTCAATAGTCTGAAGAACTCTTGGAATGATAATAACTCTTCTCAAAATGATAGAAGGTAGACATAGAATGGATTGACTGAAACATTGTGATAACAACAAAAGCAACACAAAGAATGAGTTCAATAGTCTGAAGAACTCTTGAAATGATAATGACTCTTCTCAAAATGATAGAAGGTAGATATAGAATGGATTGACTGAAACATTGTGGTAACAACAAAAGCAACACAAAGAATGAGTTCAATAGTCTGAAGAACTCTTGGAATGATAATGACTCTTCTCAAAATGATAGAAGGTAGACATAGAATGGATTGACTGAAACATTGTGGTAACAACAAAAGAAACACAAAGAATGGGTTCAATAGTCTGAAGAACTCTTGGAATGATAATGACCCTTCTGAAAATGATAGAAGGTAGACATAGAATGGAGTGACTGAAACATCGTGGTAACAACAAAAGTAATACTAAGTGTTGAAACTTGACTAATGCATGGAATAATAATACAACACAAAATGTACTTAGAACAAAATGTATTGAAACAAGACAGTGTAAAAATATTTACATATAGTCTTTTGTATATTCTTGGGAAGACAGTTCCTGGAGAATGGGTTGACTTAGTCGCAGTCGGGCAGAGTCACTGGATTGAATCTCTTGATTACTTCCCTCGTCTTCCCGGTACCAACCATATTTATATGGTCGGTACTCCACTATGCAAAATAGGTGGATCCTACCACAACACTAAGAATGAGTTCTATAGTCTGAAGAACTCTTGGAATGATAATGACTCTTCTCAAAATGATAGAAGCTAGATATAGGATTGACTGAAAACATTTGGTAACAACAGTTACAAAGAATGAGTTCAATAGTCTTGGAACTCTTGGAATGAAAATGATAAGATATAGAATGGATTGATTAAACATTGTTGTAACTTGAGTTCTCAAAATGATAGAAGCTAGATATATAATGGATTGACTGAAACATTGTGGTAACAACAAAAGCAACACAAAAGAATGAGTTCAATAGTCTGAAGAACTCTTGAAATGATAATGACTCTTCTCAAAATGATAGAAGGTAGATATAGAATGGATTGATTGAAACATTGTTGTAACAACAAAAAGCAAAGAATGAGTTCAATAGTCTGAAGAACTCTTGGAATGATAATGACTCTTCTCAAAATGATAGAAGGTAACATAGAATGGATTGAAAACATTGTGGTAACAACAAAAAGAAACACAAAGAATGGGTTCAATAGTCTGAAGAACTCTTGGAATGATAATGACTCTTCTCATAATGATAGAGGGTAGATATAGAATGGATTGATTGAAACATTGTTGTAACAACAAAAGAAATACAAAGAATGAGTTCAATAGTCTGAAGAACTCTTGAAATGATAATGACTCTTCTCAAAATTATAGAAGGTAGATATAGAATGGATTGACTGAAACATTGTTGTAACAACAAAAGCAATACAAAGAATGAGTTCAATAGTCTGAAGAACTCTTGGAATGATAATGACTCTTCTTATAATGATAGAGGGTAGATATAGAATAGATTGATTGAAACATTGTTGTAACAACAAAAGAAATACAAAGAATGAGTTCAATAGTCTGAAGAACTCTTGAAATGATAATGACTCTTCTCAAAATTATAGAAGGTAGACATAGAATGGACTGACTGAAACATTGTTGTAACAACAAAAGAAATACAAAGAATGAGTTCAATAGTCTGAAGAACTCTTGGAATGATAATGAGTCGTAATAATCTGTAATTTATCATCATTTTTTACATGATGGGGGCGAACCGTTGCATTAATTATGGTCGCGGAAGTGCTTTCTATTTCATCTAATGGCCTACAAAACCAAAAATATTTTGTTACACATTAATAATAATAATAATAATTTAAATCAATGTGCGATGTTATGAAGTTAGACAATTATAATTTACCTGCCCCTTCTTATTTATTCCCAGAATCTTGTACATTTTGAAATGATTTCTTTTCCATATTTGGAAGGTTCTTCTTCGAGTCCACTGAAGTTTTCACTTTCGATCTGATTACATGTTTTTATTGTGCATATATGTTATCTGTCCATACACAGATCCACATTAATGAAATTTTAAACTACTATACGCATTCCAACGTCATAAAAAGAATTAAGAAAAGGATGCTGGGAATGTTAGCTCCATATGCCACCAAACAACTGTACGAACAATCCTGATCAGTTGATTTGCAGTCTCTTGAAGTGGCAGTTTGAATCTTGTAGAGAGCACGTAAAAGAAACAATTAAACACAAAGGAACAACAACAACAATAATGATAATAAGTAGCAATACCCGTAAAATTTGCGAGTTCTACGATTATAAAATATCCGTGGAAATGCTCTAATTGCGTCGTTAAATATTTGAGCTTAACAGCGTTAAACTTGCAATAACAATTTTTTATAACATAATACCTATTCTATTGTAGATAATAAGTAGTAGTAGCTGTGGCCAGTTGGGCTCAGTGGTGTTGAGTGAGTCTGTCGGACATTGAAGTATCAACCATCACAACTAGATTGCTGCGTCATTAACTCTTATTTCAAGTTCCTAACGTTTTGTACGTCGAACCTAATTTAGGACGACTTATTGAAATACAAGCCTCCACTGTGAAAACTACTCTACAACACAATTATAAATAGGAATGCAGTTCATTATTTAAAGAAGTAAGAGTGTACAAATGAAAAGTTTTAAAATTGACAAGATTTTTCTATTTCACCGAAGCAGACGTTCAACACATGGAAGCATTATCGCCTCCACTATCTACCTTTATTTTACTCACTGAAAGCAAACAGCGTCTCTGATATGTCTTTTCCGTTTGTTCCTCGCGATTAAAACGGAATAGTTTATAATTTATGAGAGCATGACGCACGTGACAACTAATTAACTAAAGGACGAAATAATAATAATAATAATAATAATAATAATAAGCTAATCTCACAGACATCGTGATGAAAGACCACAAAAACAGAATGTGCTTTCTTATCGACATGCAGATTGTAATGTATCTTTGAAGATCTTCAAAAAACAATCAAAATACAAGGATCTTGAAATGGAAATCTCAAAAACGTGGCACATGAGGACATCAATAATTCTAGTTGTAGTTGGAATCCTCGGATTGATTTGAAAAGATTTCCAAAGACTCATAAAAGAGATCCTTGATAGCCCAAGCCTTAAAGAAATACCCATTAAAAAAAATGTACTCACAAGTACAGCCCAAACCTTACGAAGGGTTTTATCGATGTAAAATATGTGATTTTTTTCAAAACTGCTTAGTGGAGAAATATCATGATGCCATTTCTGACCTTAGGTCGCTGGTCGGAAAGAAATGAGTTTACACCAGAAACAAAAGGAAATAGAACAATAATAATAATAATAATAAAATCGAAAAGAAAAGATCAGAATCTTAAACAGCGGGGAAAGTAATGGGAAATCACTTCATTTTGATTTCTCAAGAAGGCATCGTAATTTATTGGCAATAAAATAAAGGAATCTGAGAAAAGCTATGTACGTAAGGGATATGACATTTATAAGAAAAATAAATGCATTTCTAATTCCTTATTTTCATCAATGTTTTTCCTGATGTCATCAGTTCCCAACTCCCATATCTATGCTGATGACATAACTATTTTATTCTGTTTTAACCTGTCTGATAGCTTTGATAAGCTTCAAATTGAAGAAATACAAAAAATTGTACTCACAAGTACAGCTTACATCTTACGAAAAGCTTTATATATATAAAAATGTGTGTGAGCCTGGGTATTTTGTTTTTACTAAAACGGTCAAAAGGAGATTTATTATCACCATAACACTTCTGTCTTGCATTAGCGCCACTCAGCTGCCTACTGAAAAACATTAGCTACGGATACAAATCACAGAATGGCAAACTGAATCACCTTTTCTCTATTGATGATCTTAAAACGTTTGCCAAGAAAGATAACCAGCAGAAAAACCTACTTACCATTGTCAAAACCTTCAGTGAAGACATTAGGA
This sequence comes from Acanthosepion pharaonis, assembly GCA_903632075.3. Classification (NCBI taxonomy): domain Eukaryota; kingdom Metazoa; phylum Mollusca; class Cephalopoda; order Sepiida; family Sepiidae; genus Acanthosepion; species Acanthosepion pharaonis. The sequence continues at coordinate 2,210,339 of CAHIKZ030005487.1, read as the reverse complement.
TTGAGTTCGGAATCGATAAATGTGCCAAGGCCAACTTCAAAGGCGGTAAACTAACGAAAACTACGGATTTAGACGTTGATATCAACAAGGAGCTAGACGAAGATGAGGCATACTAATACTTAGGAATAAATAATGAAGGAAACAAAATACAAGTTTCAATTATGAAGAAAAAGTTCCGAAATGAATATTATAGGATAGTACATCTGATATTAGAAAGCTAACTTAATGGGGCCAATAAAATGAAGGCTTTTAGCACAGTAGTAACATGCAGCTTAAACATTATTAAATGCAAGTTGAATGATATTAAATGATTGGACACCAAGAACAGAAAAATGCTTATCCAAATGAGAATGCACCACCTGAAATCAGATATTGATAGGCTGTACGTAACAAGAGCTTTAGGAGACCGAGGTTTGATACAACTTGAATTAACTCTAAAAACTACAACAATCAGATTGGAAGCAAACTTAGAAAAAAAACAATGACTCTCCCCTGCAAATAGTAAAACACCACATCCACTCTATCAACAAAGAAGCTGCACTATTCAAGAAACAGTTAAAATACCTGAAACTCTACCAACAAAAAATGAAGCGAATACCATCTACGCCGAACGAGTAAAGCAGAAAGTAAAACAACTTGGCCAAATGAAATTAAAAAAAAAACAAAAACAAAAAAAAAACCTGGGAGAACAAGGCGTTGCATAGTAAATACTTAAAAAGAACGAAAAAAAGAAAATATAGACCAACAGAAAACATCAGTGGCTGAGAAGCTCCGGGTTGAAAGCTGAAAGAGAAGACCTATTGAGCCAATCTTACTCTATCGCTCTGAAACTTGGACTCTCTCAGCAAAACAACTGCGCTGTTTAAATGGATGTTATACACGCCTTTTAAGAAGAGTGCTTAATCTCTCATGGCGAAACCGCCCAACTCTAGAAATGATATATGGAGACTTGCCGAGAGTATCAACCTTAGTTTGCAAAAGACGTGTCCAGTTCGCCGGGCATTGTGCACGTGCCACAGATGAACTTGTGTCATCATTTGTACTCTGGAGGCACCCATCATCTGACAATCGATCACGCAAGTTAACCTTTCCAGATAGGATAAAACGAGACACATTGATCCCTAAGGAAGATCTTTTAGGAGCTATGACGGATAGGGAATACTGGAGAGGTGTAGTGAGTTCAATCTCGGCTGAGGCCGCAAGATGATGATGATGATTGCTACTCAGGACCATGCTCGCAACCAGATCATATCACTGTTTCATCAACGATGGAACTAACCCAAAATGCAGGATCTGCGGTAAATATAATAAAACTGTCGACCTTATTATCTCAGAATGACTGGAACTAGCAAAAAAAATGAATATACCTAAACCTATATCAAGGTAGCGACATATGTGCGCGATATACAAGAGTTACAAAATCAAAACACTGGTTTCGAGATGGTATGAGTATTAACCAGACACAGTTACTCAAAATAACGAATATTCTCTGGGACAAGCAAATTCAAACTGACAGGGAAATAAAAGCCAACAGGCCTTATATTATCAGAAAGGGCAATAAATTCAGGAAGTGTATACTTATTGACAAAGCAGTATCAGCTGAAAGAAACACCTCCATGAAAAATTAAATACAAGAAGATTAAAAGGCTGTGGAGAATGAAGATTGAGACTGTACCAATAGTAATCGGAGCACTGGGCCTCGTGAGAAAAGTAACTGACAATCATACAAGTTGCCCAAAAGATCGCCTTACTAGGAAGATCCCATATATTAAGAAGAGTGTTATCGATTAAATGATAATCCTCCTATAGGGATTAAGGACCATAGTTTGGATTCGGCTCTACAGGACAGGAACATAACATACACAAATAATAATAATAATAATAATAAGATCATGAAATAGAAATCTCGAAAATGTGGCCCATGGGAACATCAACAATCCGTGTTGTAGTTGGAGCCCTAGGACTGGTTGGAAAAGATTGCAGTAGACTAATTAAAGGGATTCCTGGAAGTCCATACCTCAAGGAGATACAAAAAATTGTTCTGACAAGTACAGCCCATACTTTACGAAGGGCTTTATCTATGTAATTTTTTTTTTTTTTTTTTTTTGACAGTGGAAAGTGTCATGATGCCATTTCTAACCTTAGGTCTCTGGTCAGGACCCGGAAAGAAATGAGTACACATCAGAAATCAAAGGAAATAAAAACAATAATAATAATAATAATATCATTATCCTCTGGGACATGCCAAGTCAAACTGACAAGGGAAATAACAGCCAACAGACCTTATATTATCATAAATGATAATAAATTCAGGAAGTGTATGCTTATTGACATGCCAGTACCATCTGAGAGAAACACCTCTATAAAAATTATTGAGAAATTGTCCAAATACAAGGACCTGGACATCGAGATTAACAGGATGTAGTAAATGAAGACTGAGGCTGTACCAATAGTAATCAGAGAACTGGGCCTTGTGAGAAGAGGATTGGACAATTTTACTAACGGTATCCCAGGTAATATCAGCATACATGTTGGCCAGAAGTTATTATATAATATTAAGTACATTGGGCTTCGTATATTTGTACCCCCGTGTTTATTTGTTAGTCGGTTGTGAAGAAGAAGAAGAAGAAGAAGAAGAAGAAGAAGAAGAAGAAGAAGAGATCTCGTGAGAAAAGAAATAAACAATTTTACTAACAATGTCCCATCAGCAGGTAACATCAACATACAAGTTGCCCAGAAGATCGCTTTACTAGGAACATCCCATATACTAAGAAAAGTTCTATCAATTAAATGACAATTCTCCTGTAGGGCCGAGGGACCATAGTTTGAACCCGGCTCTACAGGATACAAAGTAGGGAACATAACATACACAAATAATAATAATAATAATAATACAATTTTATGGGACTTTACAATACACAGAGACAGAAAAATCAAAGCTAATCACCTTGACATCGTGATTAGAGATCGCAAAGATCAAATGTGTCTATTTATTGATATTGCAGTCCCTGCAGACTGCAATGTATCTTTGAAGATCTTCAAAAAAAACTAACAAAATACAAAGACCTTGAGATCGAAATCGCAAAAATGTGGAGCATGAAGCCATTAAAAATTCCGGTTGTAGGAAGAGCCCTCGGATTGATTGGAAATGATTCCAGTCGACCCATTCAAGGAATTTACTAGTCGCCCATGCCTTAAAGATCTTAAAAAAAACTGTCAAAATACAAGGACCTTGAAATCGAAATCTCATAAATGTGGCACATGATGACATTAACCATTCCAGTTGTAGTTGGAATCCTCGGATTGATTGGAAAAGATTTCCAAAGACTCATTAAAAGAATCCCTGGTAACCCAAGCCTTAAAGAAATACCCACCAAAAAAAAAATGTACTTACAAGTACAGCCTACACCTTACTTATATGTGATTTTTTTCAAAACTGCTTAGTGGAGAAATATCATGATGCCATTTCTGACCTTAGGTCGCTGGTCGGAAAGAAATGAGTTTACACCAGAAACAAAAGGAAATATAATAATAATAATAATAATAATAATAATAATAAAATCGAAAAGAAAAGATCAGAATCTTAAACAGCGGGGAAAGTAATGAGAAATCACTTCACTTTGATTTCTCAAGAAGGCATCGTAATTTATTGGCAATAAAATAAAGGAATCTGAGAAAAGCTATGTACGTAATGGATATGACATTTATAAGAAAAATAAATGCATTTCTAATTCCTTATTTTCATCAATGTCTTTCCTGATGTCATCAGTTCCCAACTCCTATATCTATGCTGATGACATAACTATTTTATTCTGTTTTAACCTGTCTGATAGCTTTGATAAGCTTCAATTTGGCAGCCGATCATAAAAAAATGACCCTTAATTTGTTGTTAACTGGGACAAGAAATGGCTTGCTAATTTTAATGCCTTCAATACGAAACTGCTCTCTTTTAATCATCTTAGCTAACCCTTCTCGCCTTCCATCGGCATGGCTGATGCTAACCTCCAAGAGAGTGACATGGCGCCTTCTCAAGCTAATGTTTTCCAATGAGATGAAGTTGAACGATTATATTGAATTAACTGCTACGTCTGATACTAAGAAAATTGATTCACCGGTTTCTTGTTTTTCCAGTCAACTTTGATCTTCGAAACTTTAAATGCAATGTCAATCGTCTTCATCTGTCGCTTTCAATTCTGTTGTTTTATTGCCCTTTCTTCTTTATAATGATTTTTCTCAAATTTTTTAACACACACTCTTTTGCATCTTAGTAGCCTTATCGCCTTCCTTGGGGAGATATTATTTTTTTAAAATTAATAAAAAATCTACATATTATGGCCGCTACTGAGTATTTAACATTCTACATTGATCATGGTCTACAAGAGTTTCAAATAGACGGGCCGAGGATGTTATTCCCTTTTTGGAGAAAAATCCCCACTAGACATCCTTATACCAACCACCCCTTTTTAAGAAAATATTCCAATGAAATGCAGTGTCCAAGAATGCTTGAAGAATAGATTAAGAACAACAAAGAAATTTCCTGGATATTTAACCCTTGAACACTAACCATCAGTTAAAGTTACACCACTACTAACCATGGTTAAATCATACCCGATTTTGAAAATATCAAAAAGAAATATTAAATATAAATCTTTATTTGAAATATTTTACATGCAGGCACTTCAAACTTTGTACTTTGAGGTAACATTGATAAGAACGGAAAAACATTATTTAAGTAAGAAAATCAGGTACTGAAAATTCTAATTAAAAATATGAAAATTTGCGCTGGGTACTATATACCCATGGTTAGTGTTCTTGGGTTAAATATCTGCAGAAGATGGATCTCATAGATGGATATTCTTTAAAATCGAATAATCATTCCACTCGTATATTTGAAACTCAAAGGTAATCATGGTCTGCGAGGCGAGCTTGTAACCATGGCTACAGTAAATTGTGTCAAAAATAAAAATAGCCTTCACATTTTAGTTTATTTTAACATAACCTGGCCAGTAGGCATCGAACACATTTGAGGAGTGTTTCACAACTGGTGTGTCCTCAAATGTAGCCATGTGCGTCCTAAGTTAACAGAATTATGAATTATTTTTATAGTTAAAAAAAAATATTTTAAAAAAGCTAGACACACCAAGCACATGGCTTCCATGTCTAAATCAAGTCTTTGTCATTTGATATTTTAAACTGGTGTTGTAGAGTAGTTTTCACAGTGGAGGCTTGTATTTTACTCAGTCGGTTCTAAAAGGGTCCGACGTACAAAACGTTAGGAACTTGAAATAATAGTTAATGACGCAGCAATCTAGTTGTGGGGGTTGATACTTTAATGTCCGACATCGACTGACTCACACAGCTCACTGAGCTTCCTGGCGACTGCTACTACTACTACTACTTATTATGTGTGGGAGAGTCTATTAATAATAGAATAGGTACGTTCCGGTATAACAACTGGATCATAAATTCCTTAATCTTTAAGAAGGAGTGGATAATCCTTTCCATTTTGCCTTTCTCGACGGATTTAAATGTGTCATCTCTAATAAATAAATCTAAAAAAAATAACAGATTATGCGTAAATTCTTTTAAATGAAAACTGTACCGCTAATCCTCTTTGGGAATACTAAACCAAAATTTCATATTTTTAAATTTAATGACTAATTATTTCCTTATTAAAATTTAAAGTACAATCCAAAGTTTTAGTTACTCTACAAATACGCAATGAAGTAAAAAAAAAATACAAGTTGAGAAACACTGCACTAAAGCAATAGCAGGGTGTTTATGATCTGCTAGCAACCTATGGCTCCACGACGAGAGCACACTCTGCAACGTGGGGTGGGCGCTGGATGGTGCGGGTCTAAAGCGCAAAGTTTTATCTTGGTTCGATCTTGAAGCGCATACGTTTCAAAGTGACGCGTCAATTTCAGCCTGTCGGTGCCAGAATACGGCTGTGCACATGTGTGTGTCGTGTTTTGCAAGAGAGTGAAGGAATTGTGACAGAAAAACATTGCATCAACCTTTTTCGAAAGCTGAGGCTTCTCCGTCAGGCATTTTTGTTCTAGTAACGCACCGTTTCTTCTGAACTGCGATAACTGTTTGCAGCTGAGGATTACTCTGTGCGCGCATGCGTGAAGGACACTTGGATTTCACCTGTCGAATTGCATCATGGGGTTGATTGGTCTTTTGAACCAGGTGAGGTTGATAAGCAGGTGAGATACCAGAGATGAAGGAAAGTGCATACGAAAGTTTGTTTTTTTTTTAAATTATTTATAGTAAGTAAATAAACGAAAAAGAAAGAGAGAGAGAAAGAAATAGAGTGAAAGAAAGAATAAAAGAAAAAAAGGAAAGAAAGAAAGAATAAAAGAAAGAAAGAGAGAAAGAAAAAGAAAAAGAAAGAGAGAGCGAAATAAAGTAAGCAATATGAAGAAAGAAAGAAAGAAAGAAAGAAAGAAAAAAGAAAGAAAGAAAAGGAGAAAGAAAGGGAGAGAGATAGAGAAAGAAATAGAAAGAGGGAAAGGGAAAGAAAGAGCATAAAAGAAGAAAAGGCGAGACAAGGATGGAAAAGAAAAAAACGAAGAAAAGAGACTTGAAAATTGAAGAAGGGGTAGAAAGTAAGCAATATGAAGGAAGAAAGAAAAAAGAAAGACGATGTAAAATAAACATGAAAAGGCCATAAAAGAAGAAAAGGAAGGAAAAACGGTTAAAAAGAACGAAGAAAATGGGAAAATAATGGTTTATATTGGAAGAAGAAGAGGGGGAGGAGGTGGAAGAAGAAGAAGAGAACGAAAGGAGAAAATGAAAAAAAGAAAACTAAGTTGCGAAAAAAGCATGAAAATAATAAGAAAATGGATAATATATATATATATATATATATATATATATATATAGAGAGAGAGAGAGAGAGAGAGAGAGAGAGAAAGAGCAAGAGATAGAAATAGAGGGTAGCGGGTTTGATGATCTATTAAGGCAGCAAACTTCTAGTGAGCATGCCATATTGACTTTCAGGCCTAAAAATCTTATCAGTTCTGGCAGAGTGAATTGCATCAATAATTTTTTTTGTTTTTTAGAATAACAAGGATTTTTTCTGGTACACGTCGCACTATTTAACCCATAGCTGGGAGGAGAAGATGATTTCACACCGTTCTTAAGGGTATTTACACGTAAGTGAATACAACGAAGCCAACTGGAATTTGAACTCGGCTCTCCCATTTCTCATTCTCATCCGCTATCCATTACATCACCTGCACATGCAAGAGAGACTGATGGAAAGATATAAACAGACTGAGATAGATAGATAGATAGATAGATAGATAGATAGATAGATAAAAAAACGGAAGATAACATAGATAGATAGATAGATAGATAGATAGATAGATAGATAGATAGATAGATGAGGAAGAAACATAGATAGATAGATAGATGAATAGATAGATAATATAGATGAGGATAGATAGATAGATAGATAGATAGATAGATAGATAGATAGATTGTGGACATAGAAATCAAAACTGCAATTGCATTGTGATTGCCTTATACCAACACGGTTTATATATCTCAATACTCTTTGCCCATAAATACAGCAAATTTGAATACATATATATTCAATTTTGTTATATGCCAACACTGCTAATATATATATATATATATATATGTGTGTGTGTGTGTGTGTGTGTAATTACACTGGTCTCGGATAACCTTCGGTTTCTTGATTTGCTGATGATCAAATCAATTTCAAAGGAAAAAAGTTTTTAAAAAAAGAAAGAGCTATGAATATGAACGTCTGTCGAAAATAATCGTACAACATACAGGTCTAAAGCCCAAAGAAAAAAAAAACCGATA
>CAHIKZ030005487.1:2195000-2197500 GCA_903632075.3 Acanthosepion pharaonis | reverse complement strand
CTGATTTCCCGTCTAATTACTACTTTAGGGTGCCTCCCTCCATTTCTTGATTTGCTTATCGTCTGCTTGAGGACCTGGTACGATGGGAGTCCCCGTGATATGTTGGCCTTGTCATTATCTTTGAAGATAATTGTGTTAGACTTCATTTATCTATCATTATTTTTTTGTCTTTTTTTTTTCTCCATTTTTATCTTTTCTTCTGTCTTCTCTCATTTTTATTTTTAATTTTCCTGTTTATTTTTTCTAAATCAAAGACTTTACATCTCCCGCTTTTATTATATACGATTTCTCCCTCTAATTTATATTCTTTCTTCCTCTCTAGTTTTCTTTCTGTCTCTTTTACCTTTCTTTCTTTCTTTCTTTCTTTCTTTCTTTCTTTCTTTCTTTCTTTCTTTCTCCGGTAATTTGCATTCCGCGTAACTGAATAGTTCATCACTATCTTTTATTCATTTTTTTTATTTTGTTCTCTTCTTCTTTTTCCGATTATTCGTTCGTCTTCTTTTCATTTTTCTTTCCTTTCTTAGAAACTTTTACCTTTTCTCTTCTTTTTGTTATTTCCCCTCTCTTTATTTATTTATTTATTTATTTATTCTTTCTCTCCAGTTTTTCTTTTAGCATTTTTTCTTTCTTTCTTTCTTTCTTTCTTTCTTTCTTTCTTTCTTTCTTTCTTTCTTAATCTCTATCGCCTGTAACTTGCATTGAATAGTCCATCTCCTTCTCTCTCTCTGTCTTAATCGCTCTCTCTCTCGCTCTCTCTCTATCTCTATCTCTCTCTCTTTTATTTATTTTTTATATTCTTCTTTCGATTATTAGTTTGTCTTTTCTTTTTCTTTTATTTCTTAGAACCTATTTTATAGTTTCTCTCTTTGCCTTCTTTCAGTCTTACTTTATCTTTCTCTCTCTCTCTCTCTCCATCTCTCTCTCTCTCTCTCTCATTTCTAGTTTCAGTTTTTTCTTTTGGTCACGTTTTCTGTTTATCATCTTTCTTTATTTCGTTCTTCCTTTCTTTCTTTCCTTCTTTCTTTCTTTCTTACTTTCATTCTTTCTGTCCTCTTGTTTTTCCGTGTGTCTTTCTTTCTTTCTTTCTCTCTCTCTCTCTCTTTCTTTCTTTCTGTCTTTCTGTCTGTCTGTCTATCTGTCTTGCTTTCTATCTTTCTTGATTTTTTTCTTTCTGTTTTTCTTTCGTTCTTTGTTTGTTTGTTTCTTTCTTTCTTTCTTTCTGTCTGTCTGTCTATCTGTCTTTCTTTCTTTCTATCTTTCTTGCTTTTTTTCTGTCTTTCTGTTTTTCTTTCGTTCTTTGTTTGTTTGTTTCTTTCTTTCTTTCTTTCTTTCTTTCTTTCTTTCTTTCTTTCTTTCTTTCTTTCTTTCTTTCCTTTCTCCTTAACCCCTTCGAATTTTAATTCATTCGTCGCCTTTCTTTACGGAGCGATACAGTTTATCTCTTTCATTCGTCCACTTTTTTCTTCTCACCTTTCTTTTCGCTTATCACGTTCAAATCGGAACATTTCCTTTCTCGCCACATTGTCGCGCATTTTTAAGTATCCTACGCCCACCCTCTCTCTTTTCATATTCCTTCTCTTTTTTTTCATCTTTTGCTCTTTCTTTTTTCTCTCCCTTTCTCTTTCTCTTCAAGTTTCAGCGTTTTTCTCTCGTTATTTTGTGGTACCATTTCATTTTCCCTTTCTTTTTTTAAATTAAAAAGCTTAGCTTTTCATCGTCTACCTCTTCTTCTTCTTCTTCTTCTTCTTCTTCTTCTTCTTCTTCTTCTTCTTCTTTCTGTGTCTCTATATATCACCCTCACTCTATTATTTTATACTTCTTTATTACTCTATTCTCTCTATATATATATTCCTTTCATTCTCTTTTTCTTTTCCTCTTTAAATCCGAAGTCTTTTCTTCTTCCTTTATTTCTCTCTCTGTCTGCGCCTTCCTTTAATTTAAAACACCGTTTCTTTCTTTCTGTCTTTTTTTTTCGGTACTTACCATTTCTCTCTCCCTCTCTTTTTCTCCTTTTCTATCAGTTTCTCTTCATTTTCTCCCCTTTTTTTTCCTTCTGCCACTCTCACTCACTCTCTCTTATCTTAAAATTCATTTCATTTTCTTTCTTACCGCCATGTTTCTTTTTTCATTCCTATTTTTTTTCTTTAATTTTTTTAAAAACCTTTTCTTCTTCCTTTTATTTGTTTATTCTTTTATCCTTTTTTTCTTCCTTTTCTCTTCCTTTTCCCCCAAATTGAAGCATCATTCCTTCTTTTTCTTCTTTCTTCGATCTTTTTTTTCATTTATTCTGTTCTTTAGTTTTCTTTTATCTTCTTCAAATTTAAATTTCTTCCTCAAGACTTCTTTTTTTCTTTAGTTTCGTTTTTATTTTCTTTATTTATTCTCTTCATTTTTTGCAAATTAACGATGAATATTTCTTTTTGCTTTCTTTCTTGTTTTTAAGACCTTTCTTTTCTATTTCTCTTTATTCTCGTGTTCTGTTTTTCATTTTCTTTCATTT
>CAHIKZ030005487.1:2127500-2190000 GCA_903632075.3 Acanthosepion pharaonis | reverse complement strand
TATCTATCTATCTATCTATCTATATATATATATATATATATATATATATATATATATATATATATATATATATATATATATATATATATTAACCCGTAGAAAAGGCAATATGTATAAAGGAAAAAGACAATAGGATAACTGTATAGTTTTAGCCGACAGGTTTCGTTTATATATATATATATATATATATATATATATATATATATATATATATATATATATATATATTAATTTTAAAATAAAAATAAATATAATAATTACAGCACTTGAAAACTGCTTCGGCATGAAACTCGGAGTTGTGCAATTAATTTCTTTAATATATATATATATATACATATATATATATATATATATATATATATATATATATATATAATTGCTCTGCTACCTAACATTGAGCACTGTTTTTCTTACACTATAGAGTATTTATATGTATTTGTATACGGTCGTTGGTTTGTATACCTTCCTATTCGATTTGGAAAGTTGTGAATCATCTTCTTCTCCTTCCCGCTATGGGTAAATAGCAGGATAGACTGGGTTCTTCGTTCCAAGGCTACTTGGATGGCAACTGGTCTAGGAGAAGGACAACTCTGAATTCAAAACCTGCGGAGGGTCGTTTGGGAACCTTGTGGCACTTAGTGCACCAGGTCTCTGTATTCGGCCCTTCAAAAAGGGTAGATGGTCCTGCACGAAACCTTCACCCCTATAATCAAATCTCATGTGCTGTTGTCGGGCTGTTGGTTTCAAGGAGCTGATCTGCTTGACCTCATACGTCGAAGCTGACGGGGAGTCGAGTATATATATATATATATATATATATATATATATATATATATATATATTTTAGGAATACGTTTTCCAAACATCGACCACGTGACGACCACGTGATCATATTTAAACGGAACGCTGATCTTATAAAAGATTTCAGTTATCTGTTTGGATTGGTATTGCTTTTATGTCCATCGTCTTTTTCATGTTGAATTGTATATGGTCTATGTTAATTATGTTTTATGAATATGTCCTGAAGATGGTCTATTAGACCGAAACGTCCGACGTTGACATTAAACATTAAAACAGCATAATCGCATATTAGGATTTTTGTTTGTTTTTTTTTTTCTGTATTTTTCTTCATATATATATATATATATATATATATATATATATATTAGTTTATGCAAACTTAGGTAATCCGTATATAGACCTGCGGAGGATGATATCCAGAGAGTTCAATGTAAAATTCAGAGTAGATATATTTGAATAAAAACAGAGCACGTTAAGATTCCATGTATATTATTTCACCATAACCCCTTTTACAGGGTTCTGGATCATCATTTACTTCCAAAAGCTGAAATGAAAAATGAAAAGAAATTCACACGTTTTTGACGGACCTGCATGCGCAATATATATATATATATATATATATATATATATATATATATATATATATATATGAGATAACGATATATATTTATATATATATCACGGACAATATAGGGGAAATTGTATGACAAAGTGGAAAAAGTTTACTTGTGACGCGTTTCGTTCTCCAGGACTTCATCGGACTAAATTTGTTATGTTGGTAGGACTACACTTACGATTGAACGAAGGGTGCTGGGGATTTGTTAATTTTATTAAGAGTCTTTTTTTTTTCGTTCCATCACTTCTGTAAGTATGTATAATCACAGTGTGGGATACCTACTAACAACAGTGATGGAAATCCACAACACTCCTCCTTCCTGCGCATGTGTAGTTGTATCAACATCATAAATTAAATTCCGATGAATCCTGAAACTTTTATCACTTATTCATACATTTTCCATATATATACTGTTTTCATATATATATATATATATATATATATATATGAAAAATTTAACCTGCAGAAAGAGACAATATATATAGAGGGAAAAAACAATGGGAAAACTGTATTATTAGCCGACGCGTTTCGTCCAAAAAAGCTATTGATTCTTTTATGATATTAAAACGTCTTATATATATATATATATATATATATATATATATATATATATATATATATATATATATATATTTATTTAAAAATATGATTCCAACTTATATTCCAAATATACTTTGAATTATTTACCTAACGAGTTCTTTCCTATTTGCTATATATTTTTCACACACACACACACACACACACACACACACACACATATATATATATGTGTGTGTGTAAGATGTTTAATATCATAAAAGAATCAATACCTTTTTTATCTTGAATTGGACAAAACGCGTCGGCTAATAATACAATTTCCCTATTGTTTTTATATATATATATATATATATATATATATATATATATATATATATATATATATATATTTATTTTAGGATATTAAAATATGTTAAAATCGCTGCACAATTATAATTATGTTTCGACACCCTTTTTTTAAATCAAATTAATATTTCACTCGCCACTAGTTTAATATCGTCTGAAGAGACACATTTATAGTGTCGACACATAATAGTAATTGTGTAGCGATTTTTAAGATGTTTTTATATAATAAAAGAATCAATAGCTTCATCTAGTTGGTAGTTGGTTCTCTGCGTCGTGATAGAAAGTTTTTTCTCGTCTGAATCCATCCTTCAAATCTATAAATCAACCATTCGTCCTTGCATGGAATATTGCTGTCATATATGGTCTGGTGCTCCCGCTGTACGTCTCGAGGTCCTTGACAAAATCCAGAGACGAATATGCAAGATGATAGGTCCTGATCTGGCATCTAGTCTACAATCGCTATCCCACAGACGTGCCGTGCCCTCCTGTGTCACTTCTACAAGTATTTTCACGGCATCTGTTCCGACGAGCTACTTTCGCTGGTTCCCGGACTGCATGAATTTAAGCGAGCTACCAGGCTGGTATCTCGGTCTCACCCTTTCACTGTCAAACGGTTAAATATAACCGTCTCTTCTACTCAAACAGCTTCTTCTCCCGCACTTCCCGTCTATGAAACTCCCTTCCCCTTACTTGCTACCCGATGACTATAATCTACAAATATTCAAGTGTAATGTCAATGTTTCTCGTCCTTCTCTGTATCCTTTCCTCAAACACGCCTCTTTACTCTTGTTTTTCAATCCTCTGTAACCTCTTGCGTGCTAGTGGTACACCTGTCTTGATAAGGGGGAATTGCCTTAAAAAATAATAATTAGCTCTACTATGTCTTGAGTCCTCTTTTAAATTAAATGTTACATACAGTGGACAATACTCCATTTGTTCTCATATTACCTGGATATATATATATATATATATATATATATATATATATATATATATATATATATATATATATATGAAGAAATATACTTTTAAGGTATGCTATATTTATGGGATAAAGTGCTTAATATCAGAGATAGAGCGTATGTAAATATAAAGATAAAAGTGAACATTGAAGTCAATTTAGAGGCTTTTCTTTTTACAGACTGTTTCATGCTAAACGTAATCGTCAGGTCACATGCGTTGTGTTTTTTGTCGACTATTTATATATACGGGTCAGTGTTGCATTGTGGGTAGTCTATTACATTGTGGGTAGTCTATTCTAGCAATTATTTTGGCGGGTGTGATTTGTTAATTATTTACTTTATTTATTTGGATTAATTTATTTTACTTCTTTTAGCATATTTGTTTTTATTTTATTTATTCTTTTCATTTTTCGTTTTTTGAGTAACGTATTAAAAATTTGTTTTCGTGTCTGCATTTTGAGATGAGTTCTGATCGTTTACTAATAGTTTGTTTTGGTCTGGGAATGTAGCTATTTTTTCCTTCAAGCAGAGTTTGCAGTTTTTGGATTGACTGTTGTAGGTCTTTTCCTTATTTTTCATGATATTTTTGGTGTGATTTGTTTTTTGTTTTTAATTTCCCAGATATACTTGGAATGCATGGTACTCTTCTATTTGTGAAAGAGGTTTTGTGTGCGTAGTTTCTTTGTTTTCAGTGTCCTTCAGTTACTCCTATGTATATTTTTTCTTCGTTATCTGATGATTTTACCGTGACTTGGTATATTACATTGTTTCGTAAGCAATTGCCGTTTAAGGGACATTCATTCTTTATTCTTCAGTTACACGTGGGTTTAAGTTGTTCGGGTAGTTTGTTGAAAGTTTTCCTGTTGAGCGTTTTAATTATTTTTTTCATGTTCTCGGTGCAACTATAGCTGATTTTTACTGTGTTTTGTTGAATATTTTGTAGAGATTGCTTGATTCGGGGAGGTGTTTGTGTAAGAGTTTGATGACTATTTTTCCTACGTTTGTTTTGCGTTTTTGTTGTACGGTGGGGTGAACCATACGATGTTTCTGTTCCTGTTAGCTTTTTTTTGTCTTCTGTGGTGTGTATGAAAGTGTTGCCGAGATACCACTATCTTTTATGGCTGTTTCATAGTCTTTCTTAGCCACGTTGAATATGGTTTCACTGGAAGAATTGTCGGAAAGTCTGCAGTTAATTGATTTTGGTATCTGCTTCATTATAGATGGCAGGTGATTGGAAGATGTGTGTATATTCAGTGGCTTATCATTGGGTTTTCTGTATGGTATGTATGTGTCTCTTCTTAGGTTGAAGGTAACATCTAGAAACTCTACATCGTTTAGGTTAGTTTTATATCTATGTCGAATCTCATAGTTTTGAAAATCTTTATTATTTCTTTTCCAGTTTTGTCTGTGTTTTGTTTGTTATAGTTTCTTAAGATCACAAGACCGTCGTCCCTGTAGAATCCTATATCATTTTTATCTATTATTTCGCTTAGTTCGTCTAGTAAGTATATACCTATAAGTTCGCCGGTCAAAGCTTCCCATTGTAGTGTCAAAGACCCCTTCTTTCTTTATCCATGTGTATTCATTGCCGAATAGTAGTGATTTTCGTTAGTGTTTATTCTTATTTCTTCTTGAGGTAAGGTGATGGCCTTATCTAGCATGGGTTCTGTTATAGAAAGGTAGAATTCTTTTATATCTAGTTGTATAAATTAGCAATTATGTTTTTTTTCTTCTCCTGTTGCGGAACCAGTGTTAACTCTAATGTTCATTTATATATTCATATATATATATTATATATATATATATATATATATATATATATATATGTGTGTGTGTGTGTGTGTGTGTGTGTGTGTGTGTGTGTACATTGAAGTCAACATCCAGAGGTGACAGTCTGTTTCATGCTAAGCGCAATCGTCAGAAAATTAGACAGACTGGCCCCACTGGATGCTGGCTCTATACGTTAATGGGCTCTATAACCCATAAATGTATCACACCTTAAAAATATATTTTATTTCATATATATATATGTGTGTGCGTGTGTGTGTGTACGTGTCGGTGTATAATAGCGGACACTTCAGGCCTAAAGATTGCGTTCAAGAATGAAACAGACTGTGGCCATTCAGTGTTGATCCCTTGTGTCCACTATATATATATATATATATATATATATATGTTCCATCCCAGATATTGAGCACTTCTACCTATAAATATACCCTAATTTGAAACTATATTTCTATCATATATATATATATATATATATAAAGATTTTTCTTTTTTCTTTTTTATAGATACAAATATTTAAGTAAATGCTAGGTTTATAATAAACAGTATTAAACTTAAATATTTGTATCTATAAAAAATATATAAACATAAAAATGTCTTAAAATAATTGTCGGACTTTGTCGATTTCATAATGTGTGACGCCATATATATATATATATATGTGTGTGTGTGTGTGTGTGTGTGTGACATTTTTTAAAAATGAAGAATTTGGTAAAGTCACTCTTCAACTTTGATGTAGATCTAGAAAAATCGAAAAATGTAGCGAAAAATCATGCAGACTTTAATTTAATCCACACCCTCCCTTTTTCAGCTTAAACCGACGCCATATGTATCCTTTGTTTGTTCTTTCTTTTCTTCATATATTTACCGGGTGCGACATTAGCATTTAGTCATTATTTAAACAAAACATTACCCATTATTGTAACATAAATTATCTATTCATAAAAATAGTTTCAAATTTTGCCTAAGCCTTCCGAGCATTCTTTTGTTTTATTCTTTACAGTTTAATTAAATATGGCGACTCAAACAAAACATGTTCCAATTGTCGCATTAAAAATATTTGATATGAAAAAGTGTGGAGTGACAAAACAGTTGAATGCTTGCAGAACTGTTTTTTTTATGTGTGGAAAATGTGTGAAGAGGAGCAAACAATCTCTTCTTTCTTCTTTTATGTACTGTGTTCCTTCAAGACGAAAGCGATCATCGCCCTTCACATCTTCCTGTCTCTTGTAGCTCTTAATAAGTTGTGTCCCTTTGTTATTTCTCCCAAACAATGTTCTGCCATCCATTTGCTCAAGCCCATCAAGAATTTTACACCCTGCTTTCCTCTGTCCTTGTTTCATTCGATCTGCCCTCTGAGTCTCAGATTTTCCAAGCCCTCCTTTCTCATTAGGTGCCTGTTGTAGCATACCTACGGACGATGATGAGCATGTCCCCATTCACATAAACACAGTAGTAAATACTGTATGTTGGTCTGCAGTTGGAGATTCGGCTCCAGCTGTGCTGGTCGTACTCTATGCCTCCGGGCAGAGAGGATCCCCAGACGAGGCTATGTGGAAGGGCGGAGTCTCGTCTCGGGAAACAGTTAGTCGACCATGTGTACGGGGAATTTTTGACCGAACCTATGGGCTCGGATAGCCAACATTAAATTCGGCCTTGTGTCACACCTGACCGCGTGGGGCGCTTGGTAGATATCCTGAAGTTGGAGATTCATTGTGGAATTCATTTAACCTACCCTAGCAGCTGACTACTACTTCTAGGCGCCGCTGGCGAAACTTATATGTATTGTTCTTGTCCTAAGCATTATTATTCATTACCAAACTTCGTATGATTATTCTATTCAGTAACATCCCCTAGGTTACAACAGTGCCTCACATAATTCAACTGCCTTTCCTGCTGATGGGTATGTTTCTTTTTTGTTTCCATTCACTCGAAAAGCTCGTTGATGCTCGCATGTTCGGCCCATGCTAACATCAGCATCTTTCTGTAGACCTCAGGAAATCCAATTCCAGGAAGAAACCAGTTTGTACGAGGAGAATCAGTGAAGCCGCCAAAAAGAGGAATTGGGAGAAATATACGAAGAAATATGAAGAAGATGGCCAAAGATCGATAAGGAGGAACGACGATGGCTTCTCTCATGTACCCGCAAGATTCAACGACGATGGCTTCTCTCATGTGCCCGCAAGATTCAAAGACGATGGCTTCTCTCATGTGCCCGCAAGATTCAACGACGATGGCTTCTCTCATGTGCCCGTAAGATTCAAAGACGATGGCTTCTCTCATGACGCCCGCAAGATTCAAAGACGATGGCTTCTCTCATGTGCCCGCAAGATTCAAAGACGATGGCTTCTCTCATGTGCCCGCAAGATTCAAAGACGATGGCTTCTCTCATGTGCCCGCAAGATTCAAAGACGATGGCTTCTCTCATGTGCCCGCAAGATTCAAAGACGATGGCTTCTCTCATGTGCCCGCAAGATTCAACGACGATGGCTTCTCTCATGTGGCCGCAAGATTCAAAGACGATGGCTTCTCTCATGTGTCCGCAAGATTCAACGACGATGGCTTCTCTCATGTGCCCGCAAGATTCAACGACGATGGCTTCTCTCATGTGCCCGCAAGATTCAAAGACGATGGCTTCTCTCATGTGTCCGCAAGATTCAACGACGATGGCCCGCAAGATTTCTCATGTGCCCGCAAGATTCAAAGACGATGGCTTCTCTCATGTGCCCGCAAGATACAAAGACGATGGCTTCTCTCATGTGCCCGCAAGATTCAACGACGATGGCTTCTCTCATGTGCCCGCAAGATTCAAAGACGATGGCTTCTCTCATGTGCCCGCAAGATTCAAAGACGATGGCTTCTCTCATGTGCCCGCAAGATTCAAAGACGATGGTTTCTCCATGTGCCCGCAAGATTCAAAGACGATGGCTTCTCTCATGTGCCCGCAAGATTCAAAGACGATGGCTTCTCTCATGTGCCCGCAAGATTCAACGACGATGGCTTCTCTCATGTGGCCGCAAGATTCAAAGACGATGGCTTCTCTCATGTGCCCGCAAGATTCAACGACGATGGTTTCTCTCATGTGCCCGCAAAGATTCAACGACGATGACGATGGCTCTCTCATGTGCCCGCAAGATTCAAAGACGATGGCTTCTCTCATGTGTCCGCAAGATTCAACGACGATGGCTTCTCTCATGTGCCCGCAAGATTCAAAGAGACGATGGCTTCTCTCATGTGCCCGCAAGATTCAAAGACGATGGCTTCTCTCATGTGTCCGCAAGATTCAACGACGATGGCTTCTCTCATGCCCGCAAGATTCAACGACGATGGCTTCTCTCATGTGCCCGCAAGATTCAAAGACGATGGCTTCTCCCGCATTGTCCGCAAGATTCAACGACGATGGCTTCTCTCATGTGCCCGCAAGATTCAAAGACGATGGCTTCTCTCATGTGTCCGCAAGATTCAACGACGATGGCTTCTCTCATGTGTCCGCAAGATTCAACGACGATGGCTTCTCTCATGTGCCCGCAAGATTCAAAGACGATGGTTTCTCTCATGTGCCCGCAAGATTCAACGACGATGGCTTCTCTCATGTGCCCGCAAGATTCAAAGACGATGGCTTCTCTCATGTGCCCGCAAGATTCAAAGACGATGGCTTCTCTCATGTGTCCGCAAGATTCAAAGACGATGGCTTCTCATGTGTCCGCAAGATTCAACGACGATGGCTTCTCTCATGTGCCCGCAAGATTCAAAGACGATGGTTTCTCTCATGTGCCCGCAAGATTCAAAGACGATGGCTTCTCTCATGTGCCCGCAAGATTCAAAGACGATGGCTTCTCTGTGCCCGCAAGATTCAAAGACGATGGCTTCTCATGTGCCCGCAAGATTCAAAGACGATGGCTTTTCTCATGTGCCCGCAAGATTCAAAGACGATGGCTTCTCTCATGTGCCCGCAAAATTCAACGACGATGGCTTCTCTCATGTGCCCGCAAGATTCAACGACGATGGCTTCTCTCATGTGCCCGTAAGATTCAAAGACGATGGCTTCTCTCATGTGCCCGCAAGATTCAAAGACGATGGCTTCTCTCATGTGCCCGCAAGATTCAAAGACGACGATGGCTTCTCTCATGTGCCCGCAAGATTCAAAGACGATGGCTTCTCTCATGTGCCCGCAAGATTCAAAGACGATGGCTTCTCTCATGTGCCCGCAAGATTCAAAGACGATGGCTTCTCTCATGTGCCCGCAAGATTCAACGACGATGGCTTCTCTCAAAGATTCAAAGACGATGGCTTCTCTCGATGCCCCCGCAAGATTCAACGACGATGGTTTCTCTCATGTGCCCGCAAGATTCAACGACGATGGCTTCTCTCCCGCAAGATTCAAAGACGATGGCTTCTCTCATGTGTCCGCAAGATTCAACGACGATGGCTTCTCTCATGTGCCCGCAAGATTCAAAGACGATGGCTTCTCTCATGTGCCCGCGAGATTCAAAGACGATGGCTTCTCTCATGTGTCCGTAAGATTCAAAGACGATGGCTTCTCTCATGTGCCCGCAAGATTCAACGACGATGGCTTCTCTCAAGATGACGATGGCTTGTCCCCATGTGCCCGCAAGATTCAAAGACGATGGCTTCTCTCATGTGTCCGCAAGATTCAACGACGATGGCTTCTCTCATGTGCCCGCAAGATTCAAAGACGATGGCTTCTCTCATGTGCCCGCAAGATTCAACGACGATGGCCCGCAGATTCAACGACGATCTCTCATGTGCCCGCAAGATTCAACGACGATGGCTTCTCTCATGTGCCCGCAAGATTCAAAGACGATGGCTTCTCTCATGGGTCCGCAAGATTCAACGACGATGGCTTCTCTCATGTGTCCGCAAGATTCAACGACGATGGCTTCTCCCGCATGTGCCCGCAAGATTCAAAGACGATGGCTTCTCTCATGTGCCCGCAAGATTCAAAGACGATGGCTTCTCCTCATGTGCCCGCAAGATTCAACGACGATGGCTTCTCTCATGTGCCCGCAAGATTCAAAAGACGATGGCTTCTCTGATGTGTCCGCAAGATTCAACGACGATGGCTTCTCATGTGTCCGCAAGATTCAACGACGATGGCTTCTCTCATGTGCCCGCAAGATTCAAAGACGATGGCTTCTCTCATGTGTCCGCAAGATTCAACGACGATGGCTTCTCTCATGTGCCCGCAAGATTCAAAGACGATGGCTTCTCTCATGTGTCCGCAAGATTCAAAGACGATGGCTTCTCCGCCCGCATGTGTCCGCAAGATTCAACGACGATGGCTTCTCCCATGTGCCCGCAAGATTCAAAGACGATGGTTCTCTGTGTCCGCAAGATTCAAAAGTTTCAAAGACGATGGCTTCTCTCATGTGCCCGCAAGATTCAAAGACGATGGCTTCTCGATGGCTTCATGTGCCCGCAAGATTCAAAGACGATGGCTTCTCCTCATGTGCCCGCAAGATTCAAAGACGATGGCTTCTCTCATGTGCCCGCAAGATTCAAAGACGATGGCTTCTCTCAGCCCAAGTCCGATGGCTGTGTCCGCAAGATTCAACGACGATGGCTTCTCTCATGTGCCCGCAAGATTCAAACGACGATGGCTTCTGGATCTCATGTGTCCGCAAGATTCAACGACGATGGCTTCTCTCATGTGCCCGCAAGATTCAAAGACGATGGCTTCTCTCATGTGTCCGCAAGATTCAAAGACGATGGCTTCAATTAAAGACGATGGCTTTTCCTCCATGTGCCCGCAAGATTCAAAGACGATGGTTTCTCTCATGTGCCCGCAAGATTCAAAGACGATGGCTTCTCTCATGTGTCCGCAAGATTCAAAGACGATGGCTTCTCTCATGTGCCCGCAAGATTCAAAGACGATGGCTTCTCTCATGTGCCCGCAAGATTCAAAGACGATGGCTTCTCTCATGTGCCCGCAAGATTCAAAGACGATGGCTTCTCCTCATGTGTCCGCAAGATTCAACGACGATGGCTTCCTCATGTGCCCGCAAGATTCAAAGACGATGGCTTCTCTCATGTGCCCGCAAGATTCAAAGACGATGGCTTCTCTCATGTGCCCGCATTCAACGACGATGGCTTTCATGTGTCCGAGACGATGGCTTCTCCCATGTGCCCGCAAGATTCAAAGACGATGGCTTGGCTTCCTTATGTGCCCGCAAGATTCAAAGACGATGGCTTCTCTCATGTGTCCGCAAGATTCAAAGACGATGGCTTTCCTATGTGCCCGCAGATCTGAAAGACGATGGCTTCTCTCATTCCCGCCCGCAAGATTCAAAGACGATGGCTTCTCTCATGTGTCCGCAAGATTCAAAGACGATGGCTTCTCCTATGACGATGCCCGCAAGATTCAAAGACGATTCAAAGATTCAAAGACGATGGCTTCTCCTCATGTGTCCGCAAGATTCAAAGACGATGGCTTCTCTCATGTGCCCGCAAGATTCAAAGACGATGGCTTCTCTCATGTGCCCGCAAGATTCAAAGACGATGGCTTCTCTCATGTGCCCGCAAGATTCAAAGACGATGGCTTCTCTATGTGCCCGCAAGATTCAAAGACGATGGCTTCTCCTGCAAGATCATGTGCCCGCAAGATTCAAAGACGATGGCCTCTCATGTGCCCGCAAGATTCAAAGACGATGGCTTCTCTCATGTGCCCGCAAGATTCAAAGACGATGGCTTCTCTCATGTGTCCGCAAGATTCAAAGACGATGGCTTCTCTCATGTGTCCGCAAGATTCAAAGACGATGGCTAAACTCATGTGTCCGCAAGATTCAAAGACGATGGCTTCTCTCATGTGTCCGCAAGATTCAAAGACGATGGCTTCTCTCATGTGTCCGCAAGATTCAAAGACGATGGCTTCTCTCATGTGCCCGCAAGATTCAAAGACGATGGCTTCTCTCATGTGCCCGCAAGATTCAAAGACGATGGCTTCTCTCATGTGCCCGAAAGATTCAACGACGATGGCTTCTCTGTGCCTAGTGTCCGCAAGATTCAACGACGATGGCTTCTCTCAGCATGTGTCCGCAAGATTCAAAGACGATGGCTTCTCTCCGCAAGATTCAACGACGATGGCTGTCCGTGTCCGCAAGATTCAACGACGATGGCTTCTCTCATGTGTCCGCAAGATTCAAAAGACGATGGCTTCTCTCATGTGCCCGCAAGATTCAACGACGATGGCTTCTCCCATGTGTCCGCAAGATTCAAAGACGATGGCTTCTCTCATGTGCCCGCAAGATTCAAAGACGATGGCTTCTCTCATGTGCCCGCAAGATTCAAAGACGATGGCTTCTCCTCATGTGCCCGCAAGATTCAAAGACGATGGCTTCTCTCATGTGTCCGCAAGATTCAACGACGATGGCTTCTCTCATATGTGCCCGCAAGATTCAAAGACGATGGCTTCCGCAAGATTCAAAGACATCTGTCCGCAAGATTCAAAGACGATGGCTTCTCTCATGCCCGCAAGTCCGCAAGATTCAAATTCACGATGGCTTCTCTCATGTGTCCGCAAGATTCAACGACGATGGCTTCTCTCATGTGCCCGCAAGATTCAAAGACGATGGCTTCTCTCATGTGCCCGCAAGATTCAAAGACGATGGCTTCTCTCATGTGCCCGCAAGATTCAAAGACGATGGCTTCTCTCATGTGTCCGCAAGATTCAAAGACGATGGCTTCTCTCATGTGCCCGCAAGATTCAAAGACGATGGCTTCTCCATGTGTGCCCGCAAGATTCAAAGACGTGCCCGCAAGATTCAAAGACGATGGCTTCTCTCATGTGTCCGCAAGATTCAAAGACGATGGCTTCTCTCATGTGCCCGCAAGATTCAAAGACGATGGCTTCTCTCATGTGTCCGCAAGATTCAAAGACGATGGCTTCTCTCATGTGTCCGCAAGATTCAACGACGATGGCTTCTCTCATGTGTCCGCAAGATTCAACGACGATGGCTTCTCTCATGTGCCCGCAAGATTCAAAGACGATGGCTTCTCTCATGTGTCCGCAAGATTCAACGACGATGGCTTCTCTCATGTGCCCGCAAGATTCAAAGACGATGGCTTCTCTCATGTGCCCGCAAGATTCAACGACGATGGCTTCTCTCATGTGCCCGCAAGATTCAAAGACGATGGCTTCTCTCATGTGCCCGCAAGATTCAAAGACGATGGCTTCTCTCATGTGCCCGCAAGATTCAACGACGATGGCTTCTCTCATGTGCCCGCAAGATTCAAAGACGATGGCTTCTCTCATGTGCCCGCAAGATTCAAAGATTCGATGGCTTCTCTCATGTGCCCGCAAGATTCAAAGACGATGGCTTCTCTCATGTGCCCGCAAGATTCAAAGATTCAAAACGACGATGGCTTCTCTTCATGTGCCCTCATGTGCCCGCAAGATTCAAAGACGATGGCTCTCCTCATGTGTCCGCAAGATTCAAAGACGATGGCTTCTCCTGTGCCCATGTGTCCGCAAGATTCAAAAGACGATGGCTTCTCTCTGTGTCCGCAAGATTCAACGACGATGGCTTCTCTCATGTGCCGGCAAGATTCAAAGACGATGGCTTCTCTCATGTGCCCGCAAGATTCAAAGACGATGGCTTCTCCTCATGTGCCCGCAAGATTCAAAGACGATGGCTTCTCTCATGTGCCCGCAAGATTCAAAGACGATGGCTTCTCTCATGTGCCCGCAAGATTCAAAGACGATGGCTTCTCTCATGTGTCCGCAAGATTCAACGACGATGGCTTCTCATGTGTCCGCAAGATTCAAAGACGATGGCTTCTCTCATGTGCCCGCAAGATTCAAAGACGATGGCTTCTCTCATGTGCCCGCAAGATTCAAAACGATGGCTTCTCTCATGTGCCCGCAAGATTCAAAGACGATGGCTTCTCCTCATGTCCGCAAGATTCAAAGACGATGGCCTCCATGTGTCCGCAAGATTCAACGACGATGGCTTCTCAAATTCAAAGACGATGGCTTCTCTCTGTGCCCGCAAGATTCAAAGACGATGGCTTCTCCATGTGCCCGCAAGATTCAAAGACGATGGCTTCTCTCATGTGTCCGCAAGATTCAAAACGACGATGGCTTATGTGCCTCAAGATTCAAAGACGATGGCTTCTCTCATGTGCCCGCAAGATTCAAAGACGATGGCTTCTCTCATGTGTCCGCAAGATTCAAAGACGATGGCTTCTCATGTGCCCGCAAGATTCAAAGACGATGGCTTCTCTCATGTGCCCGCAAGATTCAAAGACGATGGCTTCTCCTCATGTGCCCGCAAGATTCAAAGACGATGGCTTCTCATGTGCCCGCAAGATTCAAAGACGATGGCTTCTCTCATGTGCCCGCAAGATTCAAAGACGATGGCTTCTCATGTGCCCGCAAGATTCGACGATGGCTTCTCCTGGCTTCCCATGTGCCCGCAAGATTCAAAGACGATGGCTTCTCTCATGTGCCCGCAAGATTCAAAGACGATGGCTTCTCCTCATGTGCCCGCAAGATTCAAAGACGATGGCTTCTCTCATGTGCCCGCAAGATTCAAAGACGATGGCTTCTCTCATGTGCCCGCAAGATTCAAAGACGATGGCTTCCTCATGTGCCCGCAAGATTCAAAGACGATGGCTTCTCCTATGTGCCCGCAAGATCTAAAGACGATGGCTTCTCTCATGTGCCCGCAAGATTCAAAGACGATGGCTTCTCTCATGTGCCCGCAAGATTTTTCTGGCATGTGCCCGCAAGATTCAAAGACGATGGCTTTCTCTCAACGACGATGGTGCCCGCAAGATTCAAAGACGATGGCGTGCCCGCAAGATTCAAAGACGATGGCTTCTCTCATGTGCCCGCAAGATTCAAAGATGGTTTCGATGGCTTCTCTCATGTGCCCGCAAGATTCAAAGACGATGGCTTCTCTCATGTGCCCGCAAGATTCAAAGACGATGGCTTCCTTCCGCAAGATTCAACGACGATGGCTTTCATCCGCCGCAAGATTCAAAGACGATGGCTTCTCCTCATGTGCCCGCAAGATTCAACGACGATGGCTTTCATGCCCCGCAAGATCAAAGACGATGGCTTCCATGTGTCCGCAAGATTCAAAGACGATGGCTTCTCTCATGTGCCCGCAAGATTCAAAGACGATGGATTCTTCTCATGTGTCCGCAAGATTCAAAGACGATGGCTTCTTCCCGTGTCCGCAAGATGGATTCCCATGTCCCGCAAGATTCAACGACGATGGCTTCTCTCATGTGTCCGCAAGATTCAAAGACGATGGCTTCTCCTATGTGCCCGCAAGATCTCTGGCTTCTCTCATGTGTCCGCAAGATTCAACGACGATGGCTTCTCTTCAAAGACGATGGTTCCGCCCGCAAGATTCAAAGACGATGGCTTTCTCTCATGTGCCCGCAAGATTCAAAGACGATGGCTTCTCTCATGTGCCCGCAAGATTCAAAGACGATGGCTTCTCTCATGTGCCCGCAAGATTCAAAGACGATGGCTTCTCCCGCCCGCATCATTCAACGACGATGGCCCGCATGTGCCCGCAAGATTCAAAGACGATGGCTTCTCTCATGTGTCCGCAAGATTCAACGACGATGGCTTCTCTCATGTGCCCGCAAGATTCAAAGACGATGGCTTCTCATGTGCCCGCAAGATTCAAAGACGATGGCTTCTCTCATGACGTCCGCAAGATTCAACGACGATGGCTTCTCTCATCTGCCCGCAAGATTCAAAGACGATGGCTTCTCCCCGCAAGATTCATGTGCCCGCAAGATTCAAAGACGATGGCTTCTCCTCATGTGCCCGCAAGATTCAAAGACGATGGCTTCTCTCATGTGTCCGCAAGATTCAACGACGATGGCTTCTCTCATGTGCCCGCAAGATTCAAAGACGATGGCTTCTCTCATGTGTCCCGCAAGATTCAAAGACGATGGCTTCTCTCATGTGCCCGCAAGATTCAAAGACGATGGCTTCTCCTCATGTGTCCGCAAGATTCAAAGACGATGGCTTCTCTCATGTGCCCGCAAGATTCAAAGACGATGGCTTCTCTCATGTGCCCGCAAGATTCGATGGCTTCTCATGTGCCCGCAAGATTCAAAGACGATGGCTTCTCTTCATGTGTCCCGCAAGATTCAACGACGATGGCTTCTCTCATGTGCCCGCAAGATTCAAAGACGATGGCTTCTCTCCATGTGCCCGCAAGATTCAAAGACGATGGCCTCTCATGTGCCCGCAAGATTCAAAGACGATGGCTTCTCTCATGTGTCCGCAAGATTCAAAGACGATGGCTTCTCTCATGTGTCCCGCAAGATTCAAAGACGATGGCTTCTCTCACGAAGATTCAAAGACGATGGCTTCTCCTTATGTGTCCGCAAGATTCAACGACGATGGCTTCAATGATGATCATGTGCCCGCAAGATTCAAAGACGATGGCTTCTCCCCGCATGTGGCCGCAAGATTCAACGACGATGGCTTCTCTCATGTGCCCGCAAGATTCAAAGACGATGGCTTCTCCTCATGTGCCCGCAAGATTCAAAGACGATGGTTTCTCTCAAGATTCAAAGACGATGGCTGCCCGCAAGATTCAACGACGATGGCTGGCAAGATTCAACGACGATGGCTCATGTGCCCGCAAGATTCAAAGACGATGGCTTCTCATGGCCGCAAGATTCAAAGACGATGGATGGCTTCGCAGATTCCGCAAGATCGACGACGATGGCTTTCTCTCATGTGTCCGCAAGATTCAAAGACGATGGCTCCCGCAAGATTCAACGACGATGGCTTCTCTCATGTGCCCGCAAGATTCAAAAGACGATGGCTTCTCTCATGTGCCCGCAAGATTCAAAGACGATGGCTTCTCTCATGTGTCCCGCAAGATTCAAAGACGATGGCTTCTCTCAAAGACGATGTGCCCGCAAGATTCAACGACGATGGCTTCTCTCGCATGTGCCCGCAAGATTCAAAGACGATGGCTTCTCTCATGTGCCCGCAAGATTCAAAGACGATGGCTTCTCCTCATGTGTCCGCAAGATTCAAAGACGATGGCTTCTCCATGTGTCCGCAAGATTCAAAGACGATGGCTTCTCTCATGTGTCCGCAAGATTCAAAGACGATGGCTTCAACGATGGCTTCCCATGGCCCGCAAGATCTCATGTGCCCGCAAGATTCAAAGACGATGGCTTCTCCTCATGTGTCCGCAAGATTCAAAAGACGATGGCTTCTCCGCAAGATTCATGTGTCCGCAAGATTCAAAGACGATGGCTTCCCTGGTGTCCGCAAGATTCAAAGACGATGGCTTCTCTCATGTGTCCGCAAGATTCAAAGACGATGGCTTCTCTCATGTGCCCGCAAGATTCAAAGACGATGGCTTCTCTCATGTGCCCGCAAGATTCAAAGACGATGGCTTCTCTCAGATTCAAAGACGATGGCTTCTCCGCATTCAAAGACGATGGCCTCCTCAAGATTCAAAGACGATGGCTTCTCTCATGTGTCCGCAAGATTCAACGACGATGGCTTCTCTCATGTGCCGCAAGATTCAAAGATTGGCAAAAGATTCAAAGACGATGGCTTCTCTCATGTGCCCGCAAGATTCAAAGACGATGGCTTTCGATGGCTCCTCATGTGCCCGCAAGATTCAAAGACGATGGCTTCTCTCATGTGTCCGCAAGATTCAAAGACGATGGCTTCTCTCATGTGTCCGCAAGATTCAAAGACGATGGCTTCTCTTCATGTGTCCGCAAGATTCAAAGACGATGGCTTCTCTCATGTGCAGATCCGACAAGATTCAAGATCTAAAGACGATGGCTTCTCCTATGTGTCCGCAAGATTCAAAGACGATGGCTTCTCTCATGTGTCCGCAGATGACGATGTCATGTGCCCGCAAGATTCAAAGACGATGGCTTCTCTCATGTGCCCAAAGACGATGGCAAAGATTCAAAGACGATGGCTTCTCTCATGTGCCCGCAAGATTCAAAGACGATGGCTTCTCAAAGACGACGATGGCCGCAAGATTCAAAGACGATGGCTTCTCTCATGTGTCCCGCAAGATTCAAAGACGATGGCTTATCCATGTGCCCGCAAGATTCAAAGACGATGGCTTCAAAGACGATGGCTTCATGTGTCCGCAAGATTCAACGACGATGGCTTCTCTCATGTGTCCGCAAGATTCAAAGACGATGGCTTCTCTCATGTGCCCGCAAGATTCAAAGACGATGGCTTCTCTCCCGCAAGATCATGTGCCCGCAAGATTCAAAGACAAAGACGATGGCTTCTCTCATGTGCCCGACGAAGATTCAAAGACGATGGCTTCTCTCATGTGCCCGCAAGATTCAAACGACGATGGACGATGGCTCTCTCATGTGCCCGCAAGATTCAAAGACGATGGCTTCACCATGTGCCCGCAAGATTCAAAGACGATGGCTTCTCTCATGTGCCCGCAAGATTCAACGACGATGGCTTCTCATGTGCCTGCAAGATTCAAAGATGGCTTCTCCATGTGTCCACAAGATGGCAAAGATGGCTCAAAAGACGATGGCTTCTCTCATGTGGCCGCAAGATTCAAAGACGATGGCTTCTCTCATGTGTCCGCAAGATTCAAAGACGATGGCTTATCTCATGTGCCGCAAGATTCAAAGACGATGGCTTCTCTCATGTGGCCGCAAGATTCAAAGACGATGGCTTCTCTCATGTGTCCGCAAGATTCAAAGACGATGCCCGCAAGATTCCAAGACGATTTCTCCCCATGTGTCCGCAAGACGATGATGGCTTCTCTCATGTGCCCGCAAGATTCAAAGACGACGATGGCTTCTCTCATGTGCCCGCAAGATTCAAAGACGATGGCTTCTCTCATGTGCCCGCAAGATTCAACGACGATGGCTTCTCTCATGTGCCCGCAAGATTCAAAGACGATGGCTTCTCTCATGTACCCGCAAGTTTCAACGACGATAGCTTCTCTCGGGTGCCGCTAAGCAAGAATGGCAAAAGGAAGTAAATATTGGTGGAGATGCGGCTTGCCGCAGTTAAATCTTCGGTTATTCAGACGAGAGTTTTTTCACTGTGTTCACCCCCGTTGTTTATCTCGAAGTCTTCGATAAAACCCAGTCACTTTTCTTGATCTAAATCTAGGTTTAAGAGCGACTTTGCCAAGTTCTTCATTTTTAACGTATTTGATTTGAATTCTTTTAAAAATGCCACATACACACACGCATACACACACACCCACACATACACACACACGGAATCTATCGTTTATATCTATAAGTCTATCATACATCCATGCTCAGAATATTGCTGCCATATATGGTCCAGTGACCCTGTGATTTAATTGGGTCCCTTGATAAGATCCAAGAAGTATCAGCAATATTATTGGTCCTGATCTGGCGGTTTGGCTTTTGTCACTTGCCTACCGCCATAATGTTGCCTCTCTGTGTCTTTTTTATAAATACTTTTAGGGTAAATGTTCAGTTGAGCTCATTGCTCTGGTATCTATTCATGAATTTAAGCGCTATACTTGACCGCCGACGAGATCTCATCAATTTACAGTTGAGCTAGTTAGATGTAGCCTTAAATTCTACGCTAACAGTTTATTTTCTCGCACCTCTCGCTTGTGAAACTCTTTGCTGGCTCCATGCTTTCTAGCCAACTTTAATCTGGAATTAAAATGCGATGCCAATCGATATCTACCCTTCTCCTGATAGCTCTTTTTGTCCATTATTAATATTTCTCTTCATAATTCCTTCACATCATGTAACCAATTGCGTGTTAGTGGCTGTACTGACTTGCTCGGTGTGATACTATAACAAAGAACTATTGCACGTCAAGTCAGCTTATTTGGCAAATAGAAACTGCTGATATATATAGTGTTTCACATAATAAAAACATACAAATCATTACACGACGCTCTGTGTATCACATTTTTAAATTTAAGAACGCCCCTAAATATTCATCAGGTTAAGCAAAAAGTTAGGCAAGCTATGGAAGACGTCAAGTGACAATTCATTGTTTAATCAAGGGAAAGTGGGTAAATGATGTTGTTTCAGTTTTTTAATGCAAATTAGTATTTAAATTATTTTAGTCTGGGATTCATTTATGTGTATTATATTTTAAATAACATGAAGTTAGAAATTTAACTTTCTTTTAATTATTAAAAAAAAAAATTATAGTCGTGTATGTTGGCTTGGGAAAGGAGTAATTCTTTCAGGAATGGAGATATTTGAAAAAAAAAACCGGGGCGTAGATTTATATTTTGATATGATTCGGTAGCGGCACTTTCAAGAATTTTCCTTCTAAGTAATTTACATTCTATTTTGATAAGTCTGGTGATCAAAGCTCCATCGCTTGCCTTGACTTTTCGGTTAACTTTCTAAAAATTTTAAAATGTGGAAAAACCAATAACATATTTGCTCTTGTAATAAATATCCTTGCATATGCCTTGATAAAGTCTCTCAGAGTCCGAAACACGTAGGTTAAGATAAGTTTTCTTTTTGTCTTTATTCATACTGTCCTTTTACAGATATAATCTGTCTGAAATATTTACACACACACACACACACACACACACACATATATATATATATATATATATATATATGTAGATAAATAGATAGATATACAAAATAATGATACGTTATTTACAGGTTATTTTTATGTGAAACACTATATATCAGCCTGTTCTATTTGCCAAATAAACTGAGTTGCCTTGCAATAGTCATAAATCTGGTAACAAGCAATAGCGTGAAAAAAAAAATTATTTTTATTACTACACAAAGTATATTTTTTCAGAATATAATAGAAATATTAAAAAGAACCCTATAGTAAATTCTAGAAATTTTTATAGAGATATTTAAAAGAACCCTATAATAAATTCTAGAGATATTTATAGAGATATTAAAAAGAACCCTATAATAAATTCTAGAGAATTTTATAGAGATATTAAAAAGAACCCTATGATAAATTCTAGACATTTTTATAGAGATATTAAAAAGAACCCTATAATAAATTCTAGACATTTTTATAGAGATATTAAAAAGAACCCTATAATAAATTCTAGACATTTTTACAGAGATATTATAAAGAACCCTATAATAAATTCTAGACATTTTCTATAGTGATATTAAAAGAACCCTATAATAAATTCTAAACATTTTTAGAGAGATATTAAAAAAATCTCTATAATAAATTCTAGAATTTTTTATAGAGATATTAAAAAGAACCCTATAATAAATTCTAGACATTTTATAGAGACATTAGAAAAGAACCCTATAATAAATTCTAAACATTTTATAGAGATACTAAAAAAGAACACTATCATAAATTCTAGACATTTTTATCGAGATATTCAAAAGAACCCTATAATAAATTCTAGACATTTTTATAGAGATATTAAAAAGAACCCTATAATAAATACTAGACATATTTATAGAGATATTAAATGAACACTATAATAAATTCTACTTTTTATAGAGATATTAAAAAGAACCCTATAATATATTTGTCATTTTTTATACCAATATTAAAAAAAAACTATAATAAATTCTGAACATTTTTATGAGAATAGTTTGATAATAGTGTTGTGGTAAACCCTCCTACAGTAGAATGAACTCTTCCTCCTCTCATAAATACTAACTGCGAGAGTCGGTTGGGGAGCCGAGACGCAGTCTCTGTTTGAGACTTCTGTCCAGCTCTCTGCTTTGGCAGAGAGGAACCCAGACGAAGCTCTGCCGAAGGGTAGAGTTTCGTCCGGGGAGGTAGACAGACCCTGAACCCGTTTATGCATGTTCTAAGGGAATATTTTTGGCCAAGACTACAGGCTCGGAGAACCCACGGTAAACTCGGCCTTGTTCCACCCTCGTTGGGGACTGTTAAATATAGCGTAGACGGAGTCTCTGACTGTGTGCGATTTCTGTCGAACTCTCTGACTTTGGCAGAAAGGAACCCGGACGAAGGTACGCCGAAGGGCAAACTTTCGTCCGGGGAGGTAGACAGACCCTGAACCCGTTTATACAGGTTCTAATGGAATAACTTTTGCCAAAGACTACAGGCTCAGAGAACCCACGGTAAACTCGGCCTTGTGCCACATACAACCATCGTGGGCGGGGGAGCTGTTAAATATAGCGTAGACGCAGTGTTCACCTACCGCTCGGACGTATACCTCTATCTGCTTGTTACTAACACACTTGCTTTATATATATATCTGTTATTTCAATAGACTTGTTCAACCATAACTTCGTCTTTCGTGTCTTTCTTTTCTGGCCCCTAAAAAGGCCACAACAGATAATTATCTCAGTCCTGATGATATCTCATTCACTGATGAAAGTGAAGATGAATTTGAGGGTTAAAACTTTTTTTTTTCCAAGCGAAAGATTATAATCATTTCAGTAAAGTGGAAAAATAGATTATCTTTCATTTGAGACCTTAATTTATCAGTCAAGGGTCCAATGGTCATATGTGATGCACAAAATATTAGATTAGGCTTTTCCTCAGACGTCCTGCTCAATAGTAAACTCTTTTCTTAGGCGTCCTTACTTTTACGACTCTTCTAAAATCATGGCTCATGTGCACCAAATATTATGTACGGACGTGGCAATCACATGAGTTAAAATTATCAAACATTATCTCGTGTCTGAAATTAAGTAAACATTTGGTTAAAATCAATTAACAAAAGACAAACGGAAATACTTTTTAAAATTTTAACCCTTTCAAAATGGAATTCATCTTAAAATTTTACCAATATTATGGCAACTGAAATTTGTTTCTCATTATTTTCATCAAGAAACGGTGAAGATTAGCAGGCTATGATTTTATACAGAGTGGCCATTGAAAAACTGACGATTTGAAAAAGTCATAACTTGTTCGTTTTCAATCTTTTTCTTTTTTTTCTTTTTGCAGGTTATAGAGCATCCTACGGAGATTAAAATGGCTACGTATGATGTCCAGCAGCAAGTAAAATGCACTGAGCTTTTCTATTCCAATAAAGGATCAATTATTCAAACTACCGGCAACATTTTAATGTCAGATGTATTTCTTAGCGATAACATGTTAAATATTTACTTCTTCGTCTTGTCGCACACCTTTATGACTTAGACGATCATAGCTCTCCACAAGCTCCTCAGCTAAGTTGCTCGCTACCTTCACCTATCTCTCTTTCTCTCAATTTCCCTTGTGAGTGTTATGTTTTCTAAGCCCTCTTTTCTTATTATGTGCCAAAGTAATTTTAGCTGTGTTTCCCTGATTTTGAGTATAAGTGTTCTTTCTGTTGTTATTTTCTTTAAGACTCTCTTGTTGCTTACTCGCTCCGGCCATAGAATGTTCAGTATCCTTCTGTAGAACCACGTTTCGGCTGCCTCTAGTTTTCTCCTCATCCGTGTGGAGATTATCCAACATTCACTGTTATATAATGTGATTGACAATACACAGTAATCCAGGGCGCTTTTCTTTGTTTTTAACGAAGTTACTCACTGCCTTCCCTTATCTCTCTTGCTCTCAATATGCCCCGTGAGTCCTCTTTCCTCATTATGCTTCCAAAGAAATTTCAGCTATTTTTTCCTGATTCTAAGTAAAAGTGTTCAGAAAACCAATAAAAAAAAAAGAGAAAGAGATATGGAATGGAAATGAAAATGATATCTGTCTCTATTTCTGAGATGAGGTATTATGTACACTATTTACATTATTCGGACTATTGTCCTCATCTTTGTCGCCATATTTATTACAACGTTTCAGCCTTTCAGTATCTGTCTCTATTTCTGAGATGAGGTATTATGTACACTATTTACATTATTCGGACTATTGTCCTCATCTTTGTCGCCATATTTATTACAACGTTTCGGCCTTTCAGTATCTGTCTCTATTTCTGAGATGAGGTATTATGTACACTATTTACATTATTCGGACTATTGTCCTCATCTTTGTCGCCATATTTATTACAACGTTTCGGCCTTTCAGTATCTGTCTCTATTTCTGAGATGAGGTATTATGTACACTATTTACATTATTCGGACTATTGTCCTCATCTTTGTCGCCATATTTTTCACAACGTTTCGGCCGTTGTACGCTCCGGCTTTCTTCAGGTGGTTCGAAGAGTTCTTCAGACTATTGAACTCATTT
This sequence comes from Acanthosepion pharaonis, assembly GCA_903632075.3. Taxonomy (NCBI): domain Eukaryota; kingdom Metazoa; phylum Mollusca; class Cephalopoda; order Sepiida; family Sepiidae; genus Acanthosepion; species Acanthosepion pharaonis. Next base: position 2,165,849 of record CAHIKZ030005487.1, on the reverse strand, counting down.
TTTTGTCTTGCTTTTTTTGTTACCACAATGTTTCAGTCAATCCATTCTATGTCTACCTTCTTATAAGATTGAGAAGTCATTAACATTCCAACAGATACCCAGACTGCTGAATTCATGTTTTGCGTTTCTATTATTGAAAGTATTATATTTATGCCAAACTTTTCTGCGGTTTTCTTAACCTGCACAATACATATGAAAGATGAAGTTGCAAATTCAGCAATCCACTCTTTTCTGTTCAATTTCTTTTCCTATGTTTTCTGGGTTATTTTTAATATATAGTCGTTAGCTTAAACATAAATGATAGTGGCAATCGTAATATTAGCTCCTTCCTTATATGGAAACATTCGGCTTCATTGACAGAACAGGAAAGCGCATATTTTTCGAAGTCCTCCGTAGCTGAGGCGGTCTAAAAGCACGTTGGATCTAACGACGGTTTCCCCTGCTAAGGGGAATCCAGTTTCGAATGCTGGTCGAGAGGTCATATTTTTCCTCAATAAAATTTCCCGACTATTCCATCCGATAGACGAAAATAAATAAATATACTGTTTAATAAACAAACGGAGCCTCTATTCAAATATGGGTGTCCACTAAAAATGACGTTTAAACTCATAAAATCTGTCGGATTAATAAATGTAAATATCCATCACTTCTTTAACAATTTTTTTTTTATCTGTGTGAGTTCAAATTATTATAATGTTCTTTTAATTTCTATCTTTCTGTATTTTGCATGTTCTAGTCTCCGACTATAATCGGGAACGCTTAAATGATCGCCTTTCGAAGCGAAGGTAATCCGCAAAATAAATAAATAAATAAAAATAAAGAATAGGAAACAAGAAGACAAAATAAAAAAGCGGCCATCTTGAAATGCTTGTGAAATATATTGTGAGCTGTCCACTCTGTTGTCACAATTGCTTTTAGGCATGTGAATTTTTCAGTGGAATTCTTCTCAATCCGCCTTGAGCATTATCCCTATTATAGTCGAGATGTGTCTCTCTCTATAGAGAGAGACACACTCCTATTCGAATCTGATCTACACTTGACGGATTCATTCTTAACGCGCGCATGCGTGTGGGGATGTATCGCTCAGTTCACGCCTAATTTTTGTTCGCGTATTATGCAAATATAAGAACAATAACAAAAGCCCAACAAAGGAGGAGGTGGATAAACCAGAAGACCGGTGATGACCAAACAACAAAAGTACAACGCTGGAGTGTGAGAAAATTGACGGATGCCGCATAAATTATCTGGCTGGATTTAATCGAAACCAATACCAAATAGTTTTCATTGATCAGTATGGTGACGCTTATCGGCAAAAATCTTACCGGTGTATTAACGAACTATCTCGTCCTGTGTGGGAGTGAGACTGTTGAAGGATACAGTATATATTATCCTGTTGGCCATATATTTAATCGAATCAGTATGGAAATCATCACGAAGCTAATTTTCTGGTGAAAATAGCGACTGATCTCACAAACGACCCGCAGTCTGTTGTTAACTGGGGCAAAGAATGGCTTGTTAGTTTTAATGCCTCTAAAACTAAGTTGCTCTCTGTTAATCAACTGGACAACTGAGAGATTCCTTTCTACCTTCCATTAGCATTGTTGATGCAAACCTTCAGCAGTAGGTTGCCACTTCTTTCTGCCGTAAACCAGTTGCCATCCAAGGCTATAGAACCCGGTCTGTCCTGCTATTTACCCATAGCTGGGAGAGGGGGGGAAGAAGAGGATTCATACCTTTTTCAAAAGGTATTAGCACGTAAGTGAATGTAATGGATTCGACTAGAATTTGAACTCGGCTCTCCGATTCCTCAATCCGAGTCGCTATCCACCATGAATCTATCTTTTATCTACCAGGCTATAGATAAATATCAGGGCAGATATTTCTCTTTCAGATGGCAACCAATCTTGGAGAAGGACAATTTCTGAATTTAAACCAGGTTACACGTTCAGAAAAAAGAAGTTGTGGGTAGTGTATGTCAGCTCATCCTCGAGCAGTCTTTGTGACCCCACTTCTATAAATGCGTACTATAGTTCTCCCAAACAAGCAAGCTTGTCTCGATGACTGGTACATCCGCTCTAGCATGATGTTTCCGACTCAAGAAATTCTTCTGCTTTGATTCCTTGAGTGGCTCTTGGGCATTGTATTGGGGGGAAAGATATTATTTTAAATATATATATTCATGAATCCATCTTTTATCTACGCAGCTATAGTTAAAATATCAGGGCAGACATTTCTCTTTCAGATGGCAACCAATCTTGGAGAATGACAATTCTGAATTTAAACCCGGTTCCAAGCGTGAGGCTAATAACTTTGCTCGGTAAAAAAAAAACTACTCAAAAAAAAATAAAAATAAAGTTATTGAAGAAGTTAAAAAATTAACTTCACCTATGAACTTTGTCAAAAAATAAACTCCCATTCTCTTTAAAGAACTTAACAACGTGAAAAAAAGGCTAAAGAATAACGGTTTTTCAAATTACCTCATAGATCACAAAATTAGATGTTTTTTTTCTAAAGTAACCAATAGCAACATTGAACATACAGATAAAAAGAATAACATTAGCATTTTCTATAAAAATAAAAAGCATAACAACTGGGTTGGTGCATAATTATCAGACGTTTTTGTAGGCGAGTTATTTGTTAATACAAATTGCTGTTTTGTTTACTTTTTTTGAATAAAAACATTATTTTCTTTTCAGGTTATAAAAATACGTGACGATAACACTAGATACATTCATCAAACAATCCATACATTCAGTTAAAAGTAAAAATAAAACCATCTTTGATAATGTCTAAAAGTATAGCCGAATGCACTCGGACATACAGAACATTCGGACAATTTCTAGATAAGTTATGTCCAGAAAAGAAAAATTAAATAAAAATCTTAACCACGCTACCTTGTCAGTCGTTTTTAACGAAACTGGTATAAAAGAGAAATTTCTGCCTAAATATCCAATTATATATATATATATATATATATATATATATATATATATATATATATATGAGTTCCACCACGGAATATGTGAACGAGCGGCATCAATGTAACTGTCCAGTGCTTTCTGCATTCTGTTGAGGTTTCTTCTGGACTCGATGAATTACTTAATTATCTCAAATCCTCCTTAATTTCTATCATATATATATATATATATATATATATATATATATATATAAAGAGAGAGAGAGAGAGAGAGAGAGAGAGAGAGAGCTGTCTATTTGATTTTGAACAATTTCTTAAATGTAAGAAAGTTCCTATAACTCAGTGAGTTTATGGTGATAGTCATTTGTACAACATGAATGAAGATAGATAGATAGATAGATAGATATGGACTGGCTGCAGGAGAAGTCGAAAATGTTGTAATTTCTAAAAATCTTTACTATGCTCGCAGACGTCAACTAAATAAAAAAAAACATAACAAATATACAAAGTGTATTTTATTCATCACTTTATATTTATAACTGATTGGTGATTGGCACTTATCTTTCGCAGCCCTTGTAATGGCTTCCGTCTTGTTCCAGTGTCTATGGCCCCTAAGATAACTCTTGTGACCACCATTCGATTCCATAGGTATCCTGCATATTTGATAGATAAACTCCGTATCCTTCCTTGGGCAGTTTAGATTTCCATAGCCTACAACACAACTGTGTACCAGCATGTGCCTTTTCAGTCCAGATGATGACGTGCAAACCTTGTTGCAAACAACACAGTGCATTGTTAACAGGACGATGAGGCAGGTTGACATAGTTGGCCCGCTTTTGGTTACTGTGATGACCTTTCAGATGGTTTACATAACCTACCCACGCATATATGACAGATAAGCTTCGTATCCTTCCTTGGGCAGTTTGAATTTCCATAGCCTACAACTATACTTTGTACCACCATGTGCCTTTTCAGTCCAGATGATTACGTGCAAACCTTGTTGCAAACAATACAATGCATTGTTAGCAGGACGATGAGGCAGGTTGACATAGTTGGTTTGCTTTTGGTTGCTGTGATGAACTTTCAGATGGTTTACATAACCTGCCCTCGACATTAGCACACGGTCGCACACACCACAATTCTAAAATTGCATCTTAATTGGCAAAGTGAATGCCTCTTCGGAGATCACACTGAGCGTGCCTGAGACATTCATCTTCTCTTCTACAGGATTCGATGGGTAAATGATCACCATTTTATATTTTCAATATTTTTTTTAATTTAATTTTTTTATTTTATCGACTGCATAATATAGTAGGGTCATTTGGACACCGTCTGTGAGAAAAAGAGCACTTTGATGCAATTCACTGCGTCAAAATATTTTGAAAAGGTATGATGTACTGCTTGGCATTCGCACCGAAAGCAACAATACGAACATTTCAGAATGTTTGGCTGTCAATCTGAGGGCAGTGCAGAGGATTCGGAAAGAGTTGGGTGAGTCTAATGGTGATTACGACGGTGTTTGGAGTGATCACTTTTGATGGCGATGTTATGCCTCCATTCCAACACCGCTACAAACTCAACACAGAATCCTACATCAAGTACCTTGAGGAGGTAGTCCTGCGCTGCGTGAAGAGGATAGCTTCTAGAACACTCTATGTCTGATAACAGGACACGCAAACAGGAGGACCCAGTCATGGCTGTCAGACAATTTCTGTGACCGCATCACCCCCTTACATCTGGCCACCTAACTGCCCAGAATGCAAACCCCTTGATTATTATGTGTAGGGAGCAGTTGTGTGAGAGACTAACAAAACTCCTTGTAACACCAAAGATGAACGATAGACAAGGATTATGGCAGCATTCAACAACTTTTAACAAGGAGAGATGCAGGAGATTCCGAAATGGTCTGGAGGCCATGATTGAAGCCAATGGCGATTTTATTAAATAAATTTAATTTTGGTAAATATATCTGCTAAAATGAGATGTCAGTGTTACTTTCATTTCTGCATAATCTGGGCGATAATTTATTCATCGCACTCTATATATATATATATATATATATATATATATATATATATATATATATATATATATGTAGTTTTAAAGTGTGCTATATTTATGGGATAAAGTGCTCTATATCAGAGAGAGAGAGAGAGAGAGAGAGCGTATTTAAATTTAATATAATGTAAATATAAAAGTATAAAAGTGAACATTGAAGTCAATACACAGAAGCGACAGGCTGTTTCATGCTAGACGCAATCGTCAGGCCGTGATTGCGTCTAGCATGAAACAGCCTGTCGCCTCTGAGTGTTGAGTTCAATGTTCACTTTTATATTTATATATATATATATATATATGTGTGTGTGTGTGTGTGTGTGTGTGTGTGTGTGTGTGTGTGTGTGTGTGTGTGTAAAACTAAAATATATCTGTAAAAAGACAATATGAATAAACATGAAAGTAAAACTTTTCCTTACCACACACATTTCGTCCTCTGATGGACTTTATCGAGGCAAATGTAAGGATTTTAATTTTGCAACAAGTATTTTTAAACAGAAGCAAAAATGTCTTTAGTTTTTTAAAATTTAAGAACGCTCATAAATATTCATCAGCCTAACTGTGAAAGTCGAAGTAAACTACGGAAGATGCTAAGTGATATAATTTAATAATAAACGAAAGTGAGTAAATATTGTTGTTTAGTTTTTAATGGAATTATTTAGTTTAGTTTAGTTTCAGAAATTAATTCACGAAATAATGGAACGTCTTGAATTTAACGGTTCTTTTTCATTTAAAATATTTCTCTTTATTCATATACAAACATGCATACGCGTATGCGTGTGCACAAACACAGACATACACACACACCCACACAAAACAAAATGCCGTTGCTTAACTTGATTGATTATACGAGATTTGTATTTTCGTAATAGTTTACCAAATGTTTTTTTACAATATATATATTTTTATAATACTGAACTCTCCCATCGCTTTCGACGTATGAGGGTCAAGCGATAGAATCAACAGCCAGACTACTCACATATATCATTTTATTATATTGGCGAAGGCTTGTGTAGAACAAACCCTACTTTTTGCAAGAGCCGAATACAGATAACTGGTACACAGTATGCCACGAGATATAATAAGGAAGCAAAATAAATTCAACACCAATTCAAATGTTGGTACTTAACAAATTGTTTACAATGTAAAAAGGGTTATATGGGGGAGACATCGCGTGATCTAAAATCCTGTATCTACGAATACAAGAGATATTTACTTTTAAATAACCATTCAAACTCCCTTGTAATTCACAGAAACAAACTGGCCATATCTTTTATTTTACTAATGCCATACTAATTTTAAAAAAAAACATAATTCTTTAAGGAGGAAGTACTTTGAAAGCCTAATAATAAAAATAATACCAACTATAAACACACGTCAAAAACATTGTATGACATCACCAAACTTTATTGAATCCATTCTTAAAGAATCTAACATATGTTTATCAAAAACAAACGGTAAGTAAAAATGTTCCCAAATCAACATATGAAAAACCAACAAACATAATTAACTAGACACACAAACACACAATTACATGTACACATTGTCATGTGAATCTTACGTAGACATACACTTTGATATATATCGCAATATTTATAGCTTTTCAGGTAGGCTTGGAATCGTGGTTAATTTCTTGAAATTTCGGATGGCCGCGTCGTATCTCCATGAATTCAGAACGCCACAAATTATACTAACGTTAGTTTGAAGAGTCGAATGCTAGGGAAACCTGACTTACCAATGAAAACCAGACAACTCAAAACTAAAAATACTTTCTTCTTTTTCTTCCTTTTCTCCATATCACATTCCCTGATGAAGCTTTAATAAAAGTGAAACATGTTAGATTGATAAACGTTTCCTATTTGTTCTCTACCTTATCATGTGTATGTGTGTGTATATGCGTATGTGAGTGCGTACGTGTGTGTGTGAACAAAAATTCTAAAACAAAAATACCTGTTAGAAACGGTCAAATATATATTCAATTCTAAAATAAATAAACAATTTACCGGGCAACGTCGAGTAATTCTGCTGGTTGTGACACTGGGTGTATAAGGCGACTTTGCATACACTTGTAATGTGTTGAAACCCGTAGAGATCAGATTAAAAATGAATTCGATACGAGACGAGTCTCCAAGTGTCTCTGACGTAAAGAGTAATTCTTGAGTATAAGCGCCCGGTTATCGCTTAGCGACATCGGTTGAAGAGAATGCTTCAACCAGCGACTCTCAGAAGAAGAAGAAGGCCAAGAAGAGGTCTGAATAACTAAGGTTTGCTGTATGAGGCCGTTCATTTCTTTTTGCAAATAAGCTTGCCCAGAGCGGTCTCATCCACAAAACACCTCTCACCTCTTTTGCCCAATATAAAAGCGAGCAACAATGTCTAGTTCTGATGTACCAGAAGGTGTAGTTTACTGGTTAGAGTATTGGTCTAAATCGTTCGAATTCTGAAAGACTTAATTTTATTTTAAACTAGCAGGCCTACCCGACGTTTTCAGTGTATTATATCAAAATAAGATTCAGGCTCATTTGGTAAGATGAGAAAAATACGGGTTTTTATTAACAAAATAAGAAAAAAGGTTAATGATATTAGCCAGTTCTCTGTATTCGGGTCTTCCGAAAAATGTAGTTTGTTCTGCACAAGCCTTCAGCACTATAATCATGTACGGGTACTCTAGCTGTTGGTTCTAAGAACTAAGCTGCTTGACCCTTCCTACCTCCGCTAATTTGTCATACCTAAGGTTTAAAATGAATTTATATAAATGAAAAAGCTTTCTTGAAGCTTTTATTATATATATATTCTCTGTATTCGGCTCTTCCAAAAGGTGGGGTTGTTTCTGAGCAAGCCGTAACCTCTATAATCAAATGATAGTCTGGTTGTTTGGTTTAAGAACTAAACTGAAAACGACGGGAGAGTCCAATAGTGCATATATATATATATATATATATATATATATATATATATATATATATAATAATCTTAAGACATTTTTATTATATATATATATCTTAAGACATTTTTATGTTTAACATTCTTTTTATAGATACAAATATTTAAGTAAATGCTCTGTTTATAATAAACAGTAGTAATGTTATGGAGTGGTTCCACAGTGGAGGCTTGTATTTGTACTAAGTCGGTCCTAAAATAGGTTCGACGTACAAAACGTTAGGAACTTGATATAATAGGTAATGACGCAGAGTAAATCTAGTTGTGGTCGCTGATACTTTAGTAACCGACTAACGGTCGTCCGGCTTCGACTGACTGACCGCCGACTGAGCGACTCCCTTGTTACTCTTACTACTCCTACTTATTATAGGTGGGAGAGTCTATTAACTATAGAATAGGTGTGTTCCACTATAACAATTAATTAACATTTACAGGCCTGAATGTCCGAGAAATTTTCACAGAAAATATTCGTCCTCCGACAGGATTCGAACCTGTATCCTATACGGAACCATCATATAGCCTGACGTGCTTTTACCGATTTCGCCACAGAGGATCGATCGGTTAACAAGATCAAATTTACTGGTTTTAAACTTCAATCATCCATCAATCTCTCACGTACATTCATATCTGCTCATGGAGTATCAAATGCAAACAAATGGCGTCACACATTATGAAATAGACAAAGTCAGACAATTATTTTAAGACATTTTTATGTTTAACATTCCTTTTATAGATACAAATATTTAAGTAAATAATAGAATCCTTTTAATAAAAAAAGAAATATATACATCTTGTCATCCACAGACAGACTGTTTCGCTGCATCACAGCTCATCAATGTGGCTAGACGTCCGGTTGAATCTACCTAGGATCGAAACCCGACTGAATTTGGTGTCAATCGGGATTCTACCACTAAGCCGTTGGCGCAAGGCAGGGAGGAAAGTGAATTTAAGCGCATTTATTTTTATATAAACACACAGTGACTGAGAGAAATTGATTCGATTTACAGAAGAGTCTTGCATTATTAGCCGTAATAGTCACTGTTTACAAACCCACACTTCCTCCCCAGAGAGCTCAACCGAAAATATTTTTTCAGGTGCATATATAAAAGGCAACACTTAATATTAACTACGAACACCATCAAAATGTGTTGTGTTCGGAAAATAAAACATCTCTATAACACTAAAAACATACAACGCACACACACAGTTAAATTGAAAAAATAAAATAATCCTTGATAATGACTAAAAGTATAGCCGAAAGGCTTCGAAATTATAGAACATTTTGACAGTTTCTACACACCCTGTGTCCAAAAAAGAAAACACTTGTTAGAACACAAGAAAAATTAAATAAAAAGCTTAAACATAGTACCTTGTCTGTTGTTTTTAATGAAACATGCATAAATGAAGGATTACTGCCTAAATACACACTACACACAAACGCACACACGCACACACACACACACACACACACATATATATATATATATATATATATATATATATATATATATATAAGTCAAGTGAAACCTTTTATGCTTGCACGTTCCTACAAAGAAACATCTGAAAATCATGGGCTTGGCCGAGCAGCCAGTACTGCTTTTTGCTGAAATTTATAAAATCTTTCTCTTAAAACAATTTTTGAAGAAAATTGTTTTTTCAAGTCCAGTAGCTATTATCGCTCTTTCCAGTATTGATGGGGTTTTCCTTCCTAACATTTTACTTTAAGTAGTTGTTGTTGTTGGTGGTGGTGGTGGGGGGGTCAACATCTTGATTATATCATTATTTTCTCTTTGAGTTACGTATGCCGTCTGGAGTTCTAACTCCTCTAGGGCTAGCCATGTCCGTAAGGTCGAGAAAGAGGGACCAGACTCAACGCGACCAATCCCCGAAGACCCCACCACCCCAACGGTTGAATAGGCAAAGATCTACACGATTTCAACGGCCAAACTGGTGTAAAAGGGTATCGCCAGTCGGGTTGGCGTAACCAAGGCGGACCTTAACAGAAGAAGCATTGGACAGCCCGAGACAACCAGGTTTGCCAGGTCTCGCCTGTCTCAATCCCCTTCCTTTCAGGTGCGAGGGAGGCGCTTCTGACTTTGTCCAAGGTAGCTATACTTGATCACCATGTGACTAATCGCTATACTGGATGACATTGTATTGCATGGCTATACTCAATGATCTTATCTCAAAATGCTATGTTTAACGAGCATGAGCTACCTCATGGCTACCTCATTATGTTGATGACCACTGGGCTAGATTCATAGTTTTGGGGACAATTATCTGTTACAACATATCATCCATTTAGAGATACTTTATTTACCAAACATAAATTGTCTGGCACAAGGCAACTATAGAAATACACTCAGTATGGATAGAAATGCCGATCCTACCGTACTGAACAGCGAAACAACCTTGTTCTACGGTATGTGCCCACAGAGGTATGTTATTCATTAAGTTTAGATTAACCTGGTACAAGACCATGCGTGAAGAGCCTCTATTAAGACTGATTTTTTTCTACGACTTATCAACCTTTCGCAGGTTATTTAAAACCAGAATATGCTTTTAGACTATAAGATTTTTTTGGAGATAATAACGATTTACTGATACAAGACCTACTGATTAACCCATAGCTGAGGGGGGAAGAGGTGGCTTCATATCTTTTTCGGGGGTATTTGTGCGTAAATGAATATAAGGAACCCGACTGGAATTGGAACTCAGCTCTCTGACTTCCAACTAAGAGCCGTTATACTTTACACCATCCGCACACCCTGGTTCTCTAATAAGAATCGAACTCACTACAAGAGTAAGGGTCTATGAAACTGGTTTGGCAAACATTTCTTTGCGACAAGGCAATAATTCGGTTATAACTTATACCAAATATATTTGTTTTACTGTCCATCTTAACAAGCCGTTTTTGGTTTTTTTAGTTGCATTCTTCTTAGACCTCTCCTCACTAAACCGGCGCCTTTAAGATAGTGTCCTTTCAAAAGTATGACATATATTTACCAATGTACGTACACAATGAAACAGAAATAAAAATGTTTGTTCATTTTAGTGTTGCATTCAAATTCTTACGCATCGCATGAATTCTGGTTTCATGGTGAACGCGGGCCGTGCGTTCTTTTGCCGTGAATGGTGGGGTTTATTTTCATCCGTCAGTATATCCTGTCCGCCTTTGATTTTATGTACTAAGACAAACAATCTGACTACGCGATGTCAAAGAGGCTAAGAAACTCAACTAATCAAACCGTTGGCACACAGCCAGACCCTAGAAAAAAAAAACAAAAGTTCTAAAAAGCGACCCCAACGCCCTGCGAGCAGGCTTGTGCCAAAATATCAGAATAGGACTTTGGTATTTTACAAGTCTTGTGGTTCAGCATCACTTCTCTACGACCAAAATCTGGCCAAACACTATTTATTTGCTTTACTATTTACTTATCTTTCAACCAATCCAGGTTAATTGACAGAGTTAATAAAAATTAGATACGTTAAGAATGTTATATTGTGTTATTTATTATGTAATCAAAACCCATGACCTCCGTGACAAATGATATATAATAATTATACTAAAAAGGTAATCCGTCTTGGCACCCGAACTATGGAGATCGGATTATATGTAAATTATTATGTATATTCAAAAAGTAATTATATATATATATATATATATATATATATATATAAAGAGATAATCATACAGTGAATCAATTAGCAATATTAATGCAATTAATGGCGAAATCTCTCGCTAACAGACTTAATATAAGCATTAAATTACTAACAATCCACTGAATGATGCGATCTTTATGTATAAAATTGTTGTCAGATGGATCTGGTGTATTTTATAGAGCAGCAAGTACTTTCAAAGACTTCATGACCTCATCATCAGGCTGTATTTTTTTCCTTTAAAATCAAAACTACGAAATAAATGTACTGTAGGCCGAAAGATGTTTAAGAATGTGTTATTTATTAACGGTTATATAATATTAGAATGTGCAAGTCGCAACGCTAAAGTTTAAATATTTTAAGTGAGAATTTTTTATATGAATTTTGTAATTTGGTAAATCCACGAATTCTTTTGTTGTAAGTGTCTTCCAGTTAACGTGACATGAACTAAGTCTATGGTTCAATTAATAGAGTAATATGTCTTAGTAGTTTTTTTTCTCGGGATTTTGTACTGCGGATCAATTGTTTTCATAAACGTATTATATTAGGCAGCATATATTTTATATTATAAAGAAATAATCAAACATTGAATCAGTTAGCAATATTAATGCAATTAATGGCGAAATCTCTTCGCTAACAGACTTAATATTAGCATTAAGCTACTAACAATCCACTGAATGATGCAATCCTTATGTATAAAATTGTTCAGATGTTCCAGAGAAAAAAACACTACTAAGACATATCATACAATTAATTGAACTATGTACTTAGTTCATGTCACGTTAACTGGAAAACACATACAACAAAGAATTCGTGGATTTACCAAATTACAAACATTCATGTAAAATTTCTATGTGCTGCCTAATATAATAAGTTTATATATATATATATATATATATATATATATATATAGAGAGAGAGAGAGAGAGAGTGATCAGTCTGTTCGTATCTATCTATCGCTCTCTCTCTCTCTCTCTCTCTCTCTATATATATATATATATATATATATATATATATATATATATATATATAATGCATTGAAAATGATTTTTCCTAAAGGAATTTATTGGAAAATGCTTTTTATTATAGGAAAATAATTTTTACTATAGGAATGATTTGGAAAATGATTTTTACTATAGGAATGAATTGGAAAATGATTTTTACTATAGGAATGCATTGGAAAATGATTTTTACTATAGGAATGCATTGGAAAATGATTTTTTTATTATAGGAATGCATTGGAAAATGATTTTTAATATAGACATACATTCGAAAATTGTCTTTTTTATAGGAAAGCGTTGGAAATTTTTACGATATGAATGCGTTGGAAAATTATTTTATAGCAATGCGTTAGAATCGAACTAATTAAACAAATTTTGAGCTAAAATCGAGAATCGGTTATGCAGTATTGGCATTGAATATCTGAAATAAATGATTGTCAGTTGTCAGGATACAAGCCTTTACTGATAGATAGATAGATAGATAGATAGATAGATAGATAGATAGATAGATAGATAGATAGATAGATGCAAATATGCACTCCCAGAGTGTAGAATATATGTGGAAATGCTTCAAAAACGAAACAACAATACTAAAATGGTATTATTATATGCTTATAGTCATCTTGGTTGTTATATACATAACGTTTCGGCCGTTGTTGTTACCGGTTTTCTTCATTTTACTCTGTATCTTTCTTGGTATATTGAACTGAGTCTTTATTCAATCCCCTTATTTCCATTCCATTTTCTATGCTTAGGGGAGTTAACTCATGTCTGTTCATTCTCTTCAAGCTAATTGCTTTTTTTGTCGCTTGTCTGTTTCCTCCACTGAACCAGAGTATGTGATTTTTTTCCCGAACTGCCAGACCCAAGCATTGAACTCACAATTTCTTTAATCCTCTAGGCAATTCTGGAGTCTTAATCCTAATGTTTTTAGCCAGAGGCTGGGACTACTTAAGTTACTCCTCAGCAGTCCTATTCACTTTTGTGTCGCTTCACCGATTCTTTCACTGAGCCAGGTTATATGATTTTTCAGAACTACAAGACCCAGGGATTGAACTCACAAGTACCAAAGAGTCAACTATGATTTACTCAACGTTTTAATCCATTTAGACATCTGCCTCTTGTGAAAAGTCACATATCTTTGTTCAGTGGAAGAAACGGGCAAGTGAAATAAAAGTGAGTAAACTGATGTATATATATATATATATATATATGTGTGTGTGTGTGTGTAAGCATTTCAGATAGAGTCGATCTGTAAAAGGACAATATGAATAAAGAAAAGGAAAACTTAGCTCTCACGTTTCGTCCTCTGAGAGACTTTATCAAGGCAAACGCAAGGATTCTTTTCGTAACAAGTATTTATATACAAAAGTAAAAATGTTTTTCAAAATTCTTAAATTTAAGAACGCTCATAAAAATTCATTAGGTTAATCGAAAAGTCACACAAGCTATGGAAGACACGATGTGACACAATTCAATGTCTAATGAAGGAAAGTGAATAAGTGATGTTCTAGTTTGTTTTTTTTTAATTAGTAATTGAATTATTTTAGTTTGGGATTAATTTATGTGTTATATATTTTAAATAACATAAGATTATGAATTTAACCTTTTTTGATGTTTTAACATTTTTATATTCATGTATGCTGTCTTGGGAAATGAGTAATTCTTTCAGAAAAGAAGATATTTGAAAAAAATCCATGTTGCATATTTATATTTTGATAAGATTCGATAGCGGCACTTTCAAGAATTTTTCTTCTAAGTAATTTACTTTATCTTTTAATAAGTATGTCTTTCTGGAGATCAAAATTGTGGTTGAATTTATTTCTATGTATAACTAATGTATTTGATAAATGTTTATGTATAAGATCATTTTGTGTTCATAGACAAATTCTTTTTAAATTTCTGCAAGTTCCCCCAATGTATTGCGTGGAGCAGTTCTGGCAATTTATTTTATATATATACCTGCTTCAGAATTATTATTGTTATGGATATTTGGGGTCTTGATCATATCCATAATAGTTTTGGATGTGGTTGTAATTAATTTGATGTTTAGGCTGGATAGATTGTTTTGGATAATATCGGGTTAGTAGGTAGCTTCTAAGAGGCACGGTGGAGTAATGGATAGCGGCTTAGATTGAGGAATCGGAGAGCCGAGTTCGAATTCCAGCCGAAACCATTATATTCACTGACGTGAATGTTATGAATCTTCTTCTTCTTCTCCCTACCACCAGCTATGGGTAAATAGCAGGACAGACCGGGTTCTATAGCCTTGGATGGCAAATGGTCTATCACAGAAAGAATTGGCAATCTACTGTGGGGAAAAATCTGCCTTGTCAATCATGTATTGAAGATACATGATTACCTAAGTGTGTATCACACATGGCCGATAACTGACTCAAGTAGTAGCATGTCTCTAATGTTTTTAACTTTTTTGCAATTGTATATTTTGTATGCTGGTCTCTTAGAATCGTGGATGAAATAATAAGCATGGTGGAGGTTTTTGAAATTGTTTTCAATGTATATTTCTTTTTTAGGTAAGTATTGGGGGATACACATTTTTACTGTTGATCTCAGTGGCCACAAAAAACATTAACTGTTTTAATATATATATATATATATATATATATATATATATATATATATATATCGTCATGAACTCTCCCGTCGTTGATCATGCGGGTTGTTGACCCACGCTTACCGGGGATCCTTTTACGACGTATAGGAATATATATATGCCTGCCTGTCTAATTAGACAGGAAAGAATGGATTTCTGCCTTTCCCGAGAATTTGAACTTGCTTCGCTGATCTCACTTTTCTCGCCGATAAGCGTTACAATACCCTCACAGCCAAGCCAGTATTAATCATTTGAGCGCTGCGTTCCTGAACAATTTTAAGCCTTCTGCCTGAGCTCCTGAGTTAAAATTCACAAATAATTGGTATGTAATGTTTCACGGTAGATATAAAAATAGTTACAAATGTTTACCAACCGTTCAACCGGTGGCTGGGCATTACGTCATTTTTTTCTACCACTTTTCAGCCGGTGGCTGGGCATTACGTCATTTTTCTCTACCACCGGTAAAGCGGTGGTAAAGGCTTAAAAGGTTAAGTGACATGATTCCACCACCACCCCACCACCCACCTCCGAGAGCAATGAGAGCAATTTACAACCCAAAGAATCAATTTCTTTTTTTTAAAATTCAAAGGTGACCGTGTACGAAGACAGACTGCCGAAGAATACCGGAGCGTACAACAACGGAAAAGTTACAAATATAGCAAATACAGTTGAGCATACCAATCCGATTTTGATGATGATAATAAGCAAACGAAAAGATGAGTGATAAAATCAGTCTGGTGTAGTTTTTATGAACACGCCACGAACACCGATATTTACTCGTCTAGAGACATATCGAGCCAGACAATTTATCGCACTGGAATATAGCCTGCATCTTTCGAAGTCCACCATTCGTTCATGCAATGAATATTCTTGCAGCATTTGGTCTGATGCTTTTGCTATGTATCTAGAGATTCTTGACAAAATCCAAACAAGAATCTGCAATGTTATCGGTCGTCACCTGGCATCTCAGTTTCAATCATTTTCCCACCGCGTTTTCCTAACGTAGCTTCCCTGTGCCTTTTCTATAAATATTTTCATGGCAATTGTTCTGAGGAGCTCTTCCCACTGGCGCTTCGACTTCTTCAATTTAAACGCTGTACTAGATTAGCAGCTTATCGTTTTACTGTTTGAAATTGTTTGGTATAACTGTAAGTTCTATGTTAACAGTTTCTTCTCTCGCACTTCTCATTTGTGGGACTCTCTTCCAGCTTCTTGCTTTTCTGCCAACTACGATCTCCAATAAAATGTCAGTCGTCATCTGTTTTTTTTTTAACTTGTTCTCTTATTGTCCTTTCAACTGAATAATGTTTTCTCAGTGGCTTTCAGTCTAAGTAACCCCTTGCATCTTATCACCTTGTTTAGGGGTGGGATTATATTTTTTAAGGTTAAGACTAATTAAAATAAACATTTCTTGACTGTGACCTTTAATTAAACATGTCTTAATGAAGGTGGAGACACGAGTAATGGATAGAGGCTCGGATTGAGGAATCGGAGAGCCGAGTTCGAATTCCATTTGGATCCATTACGTGGTAATACCCTTGTGAAAGGTATAGGTAAACAGAAGGACAAACTGGATTCTATAGCCTTGGTTGGCAACCGGTCTAGAAGAAGGAAAACTCTGAATACAAACCGGCCGGAAGATTAATGAAGGATTTCTGCCTAGGCACACCCTTAAGCTTAAACAGGGACATTTTACAGTATGATACGATTTGCATACGTTTGATAAACTTTGATATTGAAAAGTATTTTCATATAATGTATGCTTAATACGCCTCTTTTACAACTTCGATCAAAATTGGAGTAGCTGCCTTTTTCTCACCCCCTCTCTCACTCTTTCCCTGGGAGGTACGGTGGAGCAATGGATAGCGGCTCGGATTGAGGAATCAGAAAGCCGAGTTCGAATTCCAGTCGGGTTCATAACATTCCCTTACGCGCAAATACCGTTGGGAAAAATAGGAATGAATCCATCTCTTCTCCCCCCCCCCACATCAGTTATGGATTGAATAACAGGACTTGGTTATTTAGACTTAGTTGGCAACCTACCTAGGAGAAAGACAATTCTAAACCTCTAACTATTGGTTAAACAGTTTCACCAACCCGCAGTTGGCCAAGCATAGTGAATACGGCTATAACTTCGAAGGCGTGGTCAATCGGGGAGGGATTCTTCAAAGGAGTGGGGTGTGATTCAGTGAGCTTTCATCACTGGTACCCTTTTTTTTGTACCTCTCTCTCTCTTTCTCTCTCTCTCTCTCACTCTCTCTCTCTCTCTCGCTCTCAGACTCACACGGGATTATAGGTACAATTATTATAGGAGTCAAGTTATAGACGTTATTGAACTCATAGAGTTATAGAAGTCAAGTTATTGAAATCAATTTATAGAAGTTACTGAAGTTATAGAAGGTTATAGAAGTCAAGTTATAAGAGTTATTGAAATTATAGAAGTGTGTTGATTATTATTATTATTATTTGTGTATGTTATGTTTTCTTGTTTGTATTCTATGGAGCCAGGTCCAAACTATGGTCCTTAGGCCCTATAGGAGGATTGTCATTTAATTGGTAGCACTTAGTATATAGGATGTGATCTTCTGGGCAACTTGTACATTCATGTCACCTGGGACAGGCTTAGTAAAATTCTCCATTCCTTTTCTCACGGGGCCCAGTGCTCCGATTACTATTGGTACAGTCTCAGTCTTCATTACCCATATCCTGTTAATCTCGATCTCCAGGTCTTTGTATTTGGACAATTTCTCGATAATTTTCATGTGGGTGTTTCTCTCAGATGGTACTGCTATGTCAATAAGTATATACACTTCCTGAATTTCTTGTCTTTTATGATAATATCAGGTCTGTTAGCTTTGAATTGTCATGTCCCAGAGGATAGTTACATCGTTGTTTTGAGTAACTCTGTCTGGTTGGTGCTCATACCATCTCTCAGTGGTTTCGATTTTGTGCATCTTGCATATCTTCCAGTGCACATATGTCGCTACCTTGTTATGTCTGTAGGTATATTCATTTTTTTTTTTTTTTTTGCGAGTTCCGGACACCCTGAGATAATATAGTCGACAGTTTCATCATATTTTCCGCAGGTCCTGCATTTCGGGTTAGTTCCATCCTTGATTATGTGACAGTGATAGGATCTGGTTCTGAGGCTTTGGTCCTGAGCTGTAATAATTGGGCCTAATGTCTCAGCTTTGAACACGGTAGACTTCAGCCATTGATGCGCTTTCTATTAGTCCACATCTGCTTCTTTCGTTCTTTTTAGGTATTTGCCATGCAACGCCTTCTCCTCCTAGTTATTATTATTATTATTATTATTATTGCCAGATCTGTAATTATTTTAGAATTGATGTCTTCCCCCAAATAACTAAGCCGTTGTCGACCATTTAAAAAAAAAAGGTTCGCACGCATGAAAAGTCATGGTTCCAGACGTTCAAGAAACTTTCATTGACCCCCATTCAGATAATTATCCACCAGAATGCAGAAAGAGGATATATATACAGAAAATTAGATCTGACACAAAGAATGACTTTTATTAACAGGAAGGAGACAGTCATTTCTTTGTTCAAGATTTTTACTTCCAATGAAGGAAAAGTGAAATTATGACATGCAGGTAGTAAAGGAAAGCAAGAAGAAAGGATTAATTGTAAGAAGATAGATTGTATGAGTGTCAGTAATAGAATGTTGTAACCTATGGAAGGTTACTGAATAGAATAATCAAACGAAGGTTGGTAATAAACGATAATACTTAGGACAAGAACAACACATATAAGATTTGCCAGTGACGCATAGAAGTAGTAGTCAACTGCTAGAAGTGAGTCAAGTGAATTTCACAATGAATTTCCAACTGCAGGATATCTACCAATCGCCCCACGCGTTCAGATTTGGCACAAGGTCGAATTTAATGTAGAGTATCCGTGCCTGTAGGCTCGGCCAAAAATTCCCCGTAAACCCGTATAAAACGGGGTCGGGTCTCCCGAGACGAGACTCTGCCCTTCGGTTTACCATGTCTGGAGATCCTATCTGCCCGGAGGCAGAGTTTGACCAACACAGCTGGAGACTAACCTCCAACTGCAGACCAACATACAGTATTTACTACTTTATTTATGTGAATGGAGACATACCCATTATTGTCCGTAGGTATACTACTACAGAGGAAAAGCCCAAGATGCGAAGTACAAATTGAAGATGTCAATATCAAACAAGTTCAGAAGTCTAAATATCTGGGAAGTGTCTTAACAGTGGAAGATGTCTTCTTAAAGCTAAGCAGAGTATTAAGAGACAGAAAAATGTCGTTAGAAACAAAAGAAAACCCTTCTGGACTGCTATAGAATAGCAATCCTCCTATATGGTAGCGAATTCAGAACAATTTCCGCCAGGTGAAGAACACAATGGAAACAACAGAAATATGGTTCTACAGGAGGATGCTGAGAATACCATGACGGAGCACGTAAGCAAGGAACAAGTCTCAAGGAAAGCGGAAACGAAAACAAAAAAGGATACTTATAATCAGAAAGAGAAAGCTGACATTCATTGAACACATAATGAGGAAAGAAGGCTTGGAATATTTGACACTCGCAGGGCATACCGAAAGCAAAAGTAACAGAGGAAGTCGGCGAGACATCTGCATAACGAGCTTATGAGAATGGGCGGGGAAACTGGGGTTGGCAGTGGTAGCAAGGAGACAAATGTTGTCAGCAGCTACAACATATAAAAGTGTGTGGAGAGCCATGATCGACCACGTCCTGAAAGGACACGGCGCAAAGAAGAAGAAACTGTTTCTCAACATATTATCAGGATATCATTCAAAGAATTTTGATATTTCCAGTAGCGTTTGTACAAGAAAGCCCCAGAGAAGAAATTCTGACATCTTTTTCTCCAAAAATAAGCAAAGAGAAATTACTGCCGCGAATAAATTTCAGAAAAGAAAATATTTAATGAAAAGAAACTATCTAGAAATGTTTTTTTATAAAAGAGTCAGCGGTTGTGTGGGTGGTGTAATGGATAGTGGGTCGAAATGAGAGCTCAGAGAGCCAAGTTCGAATTCCAGTCGGGTTCGTTAAGTTAACTTACGCACAAATACCCTTGAGATAAAGAGGAATCCATCTTGTCCCCCAGATATGGGTTAAATAATAGGATTTATTACTGGAAAAAATCATTGTTGATGGAAAATTTGCTAGCAAAAAAAGCATTATTCTTACAATCGAAAATATGTTTCCGTTCTAAATTACCCACAAAGGGTTGATAAGCCGTAAAAAAACAAATCAATATAAAAGAAAATCAAGGTGTGTGTTTTTTTTTTATTTTTGTTTTGCATCAACCGAACGCTCTTCCTCTGCTACAATTATTCTGTAAACACAGTTTACTTATATTTGCTCTTTCGTAAAACAGAATCATTTTTTTTTAAATATGGTTGCTGGTATCATATTCGTAGTTAAGGTTCAACTCTTTTTTAAACATTAATATATCATTTCTATTTATACGTGTTTCAGAGGCCATACCAGGCATCGTTTTATTCTTATTATGCCGCCTAAGAGGTCTCTTGGACAAGCAGACAACAGCGGCTGCCATGTTTGAAAACACACCTTCACATTGAGATAAATGAACACATGACGTATCACCATTATGCAACAATAGAAAATGAAGCCTTGCGACATAGGAAAAAAGAACGAAGAACGAGAAAGAAGAAAAAAAACAAACAGGAGAAAAAAAAATGAGAATGTTCAGATACGGAGAGATGCGAAAAAGAAACGGAACGAGGAAAGGACGCGTAAGGAAGACAAGATGGCAGCTTAAAGGAAATTAAAAACAAAATCAAAATCAAAAGACCATTAGAAATTCTCCAATTGTAAATGCTATTAATAAAATCATTTAATGAAAATCTTTTCTCATGTTTCGCCTTAACACTATTTCAGCCTAGAGGATTCAAAGCTTGGTTCATGAGTTTTGTAGCATAGTGGTTGTGAGTTCAATTCCTGGGTCGGGTGGTGCAGACTCGGACCCAGTTGAAATGACTAGCAATACAGAACAATACTAAAAAACAAAACAAAAAAAAAGCAAAAAAAAAAAAGCGAACACCCAACAGCCGTAGATTAAATAAAGGGTTCAGTTCAAAATCCTCTTGGATCAACAGACACCTGAAGAAGTCCAGAGTGCTCAACGGCCGAAAGGTTTGAATAATAATAAAAATAGGAGCATTGGTCTGACTGTAAATAATGTAAATAGCTATCCTTCTTTTTCTCATTATTACTATTATTATTTTGCGATGTCAAATCATTGCCACTTTCGTAATGCTCGTTGTAGTAGAGACTTTGTAATTGCAGATATAACTATAATAACGCCGTTGAACACTATTGGTGTCAGACACCTTCGAATAACACTCGTACTAATAGTACTAGCTCGATAATAATCGCTCGAGCAGTAATCCGTATAGTGATCCGAATAGAGAAATAGTATAGTGAATAGAGTAGAGAATAGCGGTCCGTATAGTAATAGAGGATAGAATAGAAATAGCAATCAATTAGACACCAAGCTAATTCCTACTTATGCTTTTCCTCTATGGTCACGTGGTCTACTTAATTAAATAATGGGATCGCCTGTGCTTGCTCACTGGCGATCTATGTTCAAACTCAAGTGTCGGCAGCGACACTTTATTTCTATATAACAACTAATAATAATAATAATAATAATAATAATAATTCCTTTGATTGCTGTTGTAGAAGTATTTCCTTCATTTTTTTTTTTTTTTTTACAAAACATGCTCAGTGGAAAATGTCATGGAGCCATTTCTGACCTTAGGTCGCTGGTTGGGACCCGGAAGGAAATGTCTATACAACAGAAATCAAAGGAAATAATAAAAATAATAAACAAGTAAATAACATCATATACGCAACGACAGAAGTAAATGATATAAATATACGCAACAGCTTTATCAGCTACTGGGAAGCTTGCGGTCATGACAATGAAAAGATCAAACAGACAAAAATCGCCATCTTGGAAGGAAAAAAATTGATGCGAGAAATAAAGAAAATCAGATGCGAGATTTCGATACTCGATGAGATCACAAGAAAACCAAATGTCTCAACACTCAAATGCAGGAAGATATAAAATTAATCAGTAAATCATCAATCAAGGAAATGCTAAAACAGAAACTGCAGTTAAATGCACAAAGAACAAGACGATACGATCAACGTTGTAGGTTCTATCACCAAAATAAAATATTCCAAACGGACCTTAAGAAATTTTACAGGGAATTTGGAAAAGCGACTATTCATGTCAAAAAGCCACCATCTATTGACAAGGTGCAGATATTTTGGGAGAATATTTGGAGCAGCCCAAAGGAATATAACCCCAATATAGAATGGATCCAACGAGAAGAACGAATATTGGCTAAACCTCTACAAGAATGGGAAAATATAACCAGGAATAATGTTAGGCAAGCTCTAACAAAATCCCCAAAATAGAAATCCCCAGAAAATGACAAGGTACCCAATTTTGGGATCTATCATGTCATCAATCTATAAGACCTGTGCACAAATTCTATCAATGCTTATTAATAATCTCACTGAAGTCCCAGAATGAATTACTGAAGGAATTATATATCCCCTGGCAAACACGGAAGAAACAGATGATCCGAAAAATTATAGGCTAATAACATGTCTGTCCACCATGTATAAATTGATCACGTCTGTCCTGACGAACCGTATTTATTCTTTTGTCGAAGCTAACAAGATTCTTCCACTGGAACAGAAGGGATACTGGACAGGTTTATATGGTTTTAAAGATCAACTGCTGATAAACAAAATGATCCTGGAAAATTGCAGGAAAAAAAGGTAGAAATCTCAGCACGGCATGGATATATTACCGTAAAGCCTTTGATTGTGTGCCATACTCTTGGATTCTTAAGACTTTGGAATTGTACAAAGTCTCCTCGGTGATAGTAAATGTCCTTAAACACAGCATTGGAATGTGGAAAACCACATTAAACCTAAATCATAGAAGAGGCAATTGCCACCTCCAACCGCCTGAATATCCGACGAGGAATCTTTCAAGGAGACACTCTATCACCCCTTCTGTTTCGTTTGTCCTTTATCCTCCTTACGTATGAACTAAACAACAATAGCTATGATTACAAACTGAACAAGAAAGTATTCAATCACCTATTCTACATGGATGAACAATTTGCCAAAGATGACGATGAGTTCAAGGGCCTCCTCAATACTGTAAAATGTTTCAGTGATGGCATACGTATGGATTTCGAATTAGACAAATGTGTAAAGTTAACATTCCAGAAAGGGAGGATTACAGAAACACATTCAATAGATCTAGTTTTTGTTACAAAAATTAGAGACCTTGAACAAGTAGAAGTCTATGGGTACCTAGGAATTAACGAAGGAGATGGAATACAGCATACCCAAATGGAGGAAAAGGTGAGAAAGGCGTATTACAGGCGTGTCCGTCTGGTACCGAATACCGAACTGAATCTAAAAAAAAATATATTAGCCATAAACACCTTGGCTGTCCCTGTGATAGAATTCAGTTTCAGCATCCTTAACTGGACCATAGCTGAGATTAAGCAAATGGACGCCAAAACGAGAAGGCTTCTCACTTGCCACCGCATGCATCATCCCAAGGCTGATGTCGATAGTCTGTATCCGAAGGAGGTAGAGGATTAGTTCAACTAGAACTGTCTTACAAAACTAGAACAATTGGTTTTCAAAGATACCTGGTAACTACTGAAGACTGGAAGATGATCTGTGTCAAAGAACATGAAAGTAGTAAGCGACTTTATTCGATAATAAAGGAAGCCAACAAGTTCAAAATGGAGTTTTAGATGGGTGAAGAAATACAAGTAAAGCATAATACACCGAATGCAGCTGCAAAATCCATAAAAAAGGAAGCAACCGATCAGATACAAAAAGGATGCTAAGATAAGCCGCTTCACGGCCATTACTCTGCCCGTACCAAACAAAATGATGTAGACAAAGCCCGTACTCATCAGTGGCTACGTAGTGCAGGGTTAAAAGCTGAAAGCGAAGGTTTTAATTGTGATGCACAGGACTAATGCTTGCTAACTAGCATTTACCAATCATACGAATCGTTGAATTGTATTAGCCCAAAATGCAGATTCTGTGATAAATATCCAGAAAAAATTAACCATCTTGTATCAGGTTGCGCGGTATTGGCACCAACTGAATATAAAACTCGGCATGATAGTGTGGGCCAATATCAGCACTGGAAAATCTGTAACTTTTACGGAAAGGAAATTGCAAGAAATTGGTATGAACACCACCCAGACCCCGTTACGGAGATAGGGCCTGTAACGATCTTATGGTACTTTATAATACACAGAGACAGAACAATCAAAGGTAATCGCGCAGACATCAAAGATCAAAGACCGCAAGAACAGAATCTGCTTTCTTATTAGCATGGAAGTCCGCTCAAACTGTAATGTATCTTTGAAGATCTACAAAAAACTATCAAAATACAAGAATCTTGAAGTGGAAATCTCAAAAATGTGATACATGAGGACATCAATAATTCTAGTTGTAGTTGGAGCCCTCAGATTGATTGGAAAAAGGTTCCAATAGATTCATTGAAGTACTCACAAGTAGCGGTAACTTTATCTCTGTCACTTTTCATGTTTTTCTTCTTCATTAGCGTTTTATTTTGTCTTCCTTCATGACTCTTCTTGTTTTTCTTCTTCATATTTCTCTTTTGACATTTCTATTTTTTTCGGTCATTCTCCCAGCTCCTGTTGTCTTTGTTGTTGTTGTGTTTCTTCTTCTTTTTTTTTTTCATCTTCTTTCCTTCTTTATTTCTTTAATTTTTTTTCTTGATTCGTCGTCGATCTTTTTTCTTTCAATTTTCTTCAATCTTTTCTTATATATTCATTTCAGTTTTTACCTTCTTTTTCTTTCGCTTTTTTCTTCGTTTTTTTTCATTCCATTATTTCCAGCTTTATTTCTTCATTCTCTAAAATCAACTTTTGTATTTTTGTAATATTTTCTTTCTTTTTCCTTTCCTCTGCATCTTCTTTTTGTCTTTCATGTTTAACACTTTCTTTTTGTCTTCATTAAATTCTATGAAATAGAAGATTTTTTTTTCAGTGTTTTTCTTTTCTTTTTTCCTTCTTTCATTTTCTTCTTCATTTTTTCTTTCGTGCCTTATTTACTTTTTCTTCATCAGATTCTATGAAATCTACTCGTGTATCTCTTCTTCTTCTTCTTCTTCTTCTTCTTCTTCTTTCAGTACTTTCATTCTTTCTTTTTTCTTTTTTGATCCTCTTTTTCTTCATTACATTCTCTTAAATCTCGTTTTTTTTTTTTTCATTATTTTTCTTTCAACTTTCTTCTTTCACATTTTTCTTTTCCTTCATTAAATTCTTGCTGGTTTCCAATTTTCAGTAATTTCTTCTTCTTCCTCTTCCTCTTGCATTCGTTAAGATTTCTTCTTCAACATTTTTCTATCTTTTCTTTTGTTGTAACCTAGAAAGGGTTACTGAATGAGAAATAACCAAAATGAAGTCTAAAAATGAAATGGTAATCTTTATAACTTCAACAAAATAAAATACTCGCCAGCGGCGTGAAGTGGGTAAACCACTGCTAGTGGTGGATTACTTAGCATATTACCCCCACTTACAATAATACCCAACGTATTTATGAGGATTGAGATATACACATTAGTGTACATAGGTACGATATATATATATATATATATATATATATATATATATATATATATATATATATATATATATATATATATATATGTAAAGGGTGTTGCATCAAAATCCGACACATGACAAAAAGAAAACGAAATAGGCAATAAAAACAAAAGTTGTATATGCAGAGACCCGACAGTTTATTTAGCAACAGTTAGATACATACTACATTATTTTTTAATGTAACCGCTGGCGGCGGCGACGACCATCTCAAGGCGGGCGCGAAATGAGTCACACGCTTTGTTCTTGTCCATAGCGGCGAACGCCTCTAAGATGGCAGCCTCCAGAGAGTCGACTGTGTTGTGGGTGTGCTTGTTGGTCTTGACCGCGATCACGCCACAGAAGAAATTGTCAAGGGGGTTGCAGTCGGGTGAGGAGGGTGGCCACAAGTCCGGCCACAAGTCCGGCGACCAGTCGTTAGGAACATTGTTGAGCAGCCACGCCTGGTTCGTCTTGGCCTTGTGTGCAGGAGCGGAATCCTGCTAGAAGACGTAGGGGCGTCTGGCGGCGATCTCGTCCATCCAGGGCTTCACCACGCTCCTCAGCCCGTCCTGGTAGATCTCAGCGGTGACTCTCAGGCCCTTTTGAAAGAAGAACGGAGCCATGACGTCCCCTTCGCTGGAGATGATGCCAAGGACCATGACAGAGGAGGTAAACCTCCTCGATGTCTTTGCAGATCCTCCTGTCGTTCTGCCTGTTGTTCGTCTAGTCCTGGATGAAATTCTTTTTCATCAGAGAAGAACCTCAGCATCCCGGCAGACCCGTGCTTGAGCTCGTTCAGCAAAGCCACCGCCAGGACCTTCCTCGATACCTTGGAGGCATTCGTGATGAGCATGCGGTGAGACTTATGTTAGTAGTAGTAACCAATGTCCTTCTTGATCGTTCGGCAGATCGTCGACTTGTCAGCGGTGATCTTGGCGTAGCTCTGGCTTCCATCATTGTCGACTGTCTCCTTGACGGCGGCGACAAACGTGTCGGTCCTAACGACCGAAGAACGAACGTTGTGGGCCTTTTGTTTGGCAGTAAACTCGTCCTTGTTCTCACACGCCTTCCACTTCCTCTAAATGTCCATGTCCATGGTCCTCTTGAAGCCAAGCCAGGCCATTACTTCCGCAGGCTTCTTACCAACGCGAAAAAAAGCTACTACCGATGTTTTGCACTCATATTCCATCCTGGAAAAAGGTAGAGAGAAAAACGTTAATTAGTTGTCAAACTGTCGGGTATCTGCATATACAACTATTGTTTTTATTGCCTATGTCGTTTTCTTTATTGTCAAGTGTCGGATTTTGCTGCAACACCCTATATATATATATATATATATATATATATATATCGCACAAACTTTCATAACTGAATCAATAAGCTGTCAGATCCTCATACGTCGAAACTGACGGGAGAGTCCATTATATATATATATATATATATATATATATATATATATATATATATATATATACACCGTAACTGAGACTGTATGATAAAAGTCTCGATTCCTCCAATATTACACCTGTTAACCAGGTCTACGTTAGATGTCCTATCTTGAAGCTTAACTCCACAGATTGCACGCAGACAGCTTTTATGGAAAACATCTAGCTGGCGTATATGGTACCTGTATGGAGTCCATGACTCTGAGCCATACAAAAGGATGGCAAGTACAACAGCTCTGTAAACCCGAATTTTCGTATCCAGTCGAATAGCCCGCTCATTCCACATGCGATGGCCAAGTTTGCCGAAAGCACTGGTAGCCTTAACAATCTGATGCATGATTTCATCATCTAAAGTTCAACTGTAATTGACTTTGCTACCAAGATAGGTGAAAGACTTTACATAGTTCAGGGGTTTGTCTTCTATTCTCAATGGTCTGGAAATTTGTAGACTGGTGGTTTTATACATACATACATACATATATATATATATATATATATATATATATATATATATATATATATATATATATATATATATATTTTTGCAGGTTATTTAAAGCCAGAATATATATTTTAGATTGTGTTTATAATATCAATAAATACTCGCCAGCAGCATGAAGTAGGTAAACCACTGCTAGTGGTGGACTACTTAGACCACATATTACCCCCCACTTACAGTAGTGTCCAACGTATTTATGAGGATTGGGACATATCCCTTAGTGTTCATAGGTACGGTATATAAGACCTTTCTTCTTTTCTTTTTTCATCAAATTCCCTTCATCTTTCCTTTCGTCTTTCTTCTTTCACACTTTTTCTTTTCTTCATTAAATTCTATGAAATTTCGTTTTTTTTTTCCTTTTTTTCAATGTTTTTCGTTCATTAACCTTAACTTTCTGTTTTCAGATTATTTTTTTTTCTTTTTCTTCTTCACTGAATTCTTGTTGATATTCATCTTTTAGTACCTTTTTAGAAATTTACCTGGTGGCTACTAGGAGTGAAAAAGAATTAGAATACTTTAAAAGGAACTGGAAAACCAATCCTGAATAGAAACCAAAGGTTATAACTATCTACATCTGTTTAAAAAAACAGGGAGAAGTGTGAACCGGGCGATAGTCGAAACCATCTAGTCCTACTGAAGAAAAATAAATAAATAAATAGTAAATAATTCCAGAGCTTTGGTAGAGATGTTTGAAGTATAGAGTTGATGTAGACTTTAGAAGGAACCAGAAACCCATTCCTAAAGAAGAAACAAGGGATAAACATCTACTCCTGTCCAAAAGACCCGGGAGGAGTATGAATCGGTTCCTTCTTCTTCTTTATCTTTTACTCTCTCTCTCTCTCTATCTCTCTCTCTCTCTATCTCTATCTCTCTCTTTCTTTCTCTTTCTTCAAGTTTAAGCGATTTTCACTCGTTATTTTCTATTACCATTTCATCTCCCTTTTCTTTCTTCAAATTAAAAATCTTAGCTTTTCTTCTTTTTCTTCTTCATCTTTTCTTTCTTTCTTCTTCTTTTTCTTTTCTTCTTTTTCTTCTTTATCTTTTCTTCTTTTTCTTTTCTTTCTTCTTCTTCCTCTTTTACTTTTATTTCTTCTTTTACTTTACTTTTTTAATTTTTATTTTCTTCTTATTATTATTATTCTTTTACTTTTATTTCTTCTCCTTCTTTTCTTTCTTCTTCTTCTTTTACTTTTCTTTCTTCTTTCTTTCTTTTACTTTTCTTTCTTCTTTCTTCTTCTTTCTTTCTTTCTTTCTTTCTTTCTTTCTTCTTCTTCCGGTATTTTTCTTTCATATCAATCCGTTCTTTACTTCTTCATCCAGATCTTCTTTCAATCACCTTCCTACAATTTTCTTTCAACTAACGCAACTGCTTCGGGCCATCTGTCATCCTTTACCGGAAATCAATTGTCTTCTTCCGGCTAGCCAAGCAGACTAACCGAGTCGAAAGACGCTGATGACAGCTGTTGATCACCATAGCAACATTCAAATGAAAATATTCCTCTTGCCCCAAATGTCATCAATTATAGCAGCTTAATCGGCAAATTCTTTCCCTGAATATTTTCGATTTACTAGTCAATCACCGAATCGCTGTTATTGTTATATTTTCCACACCCTATTTATTTATTTTTCCCACGTAAGTTGCGGAATTTGCGTCTAATGCATAATCGCTGATCCAGAAAAACTCGAAAATTCCTGTATTAAACAATGGCTGATGCGTAGCGCTGTTAGATTCCTAAGACTACGAATTTATCTAAGAAATTTAAACTGCTTGAGTATCCATTAAGACTTCAGCAATAAAGCAGACGCTGCGTTTGGCGTCTTCATTTTTAAATTTCGAAAATATTTATGGTACATTTTGATTAGTGGTAAAAAAAAAGCTGCGTTTGCTTTTCATCCAAGACAAATAAAAGGATTTTCCCTTCAAATTTCGAGCAGCGTATTTAACCTGTAGGTTATTTAAGGAAGGTCTTGGAGTTCATTTTCAGAGTCGACGAACAGCTACTATAGGAATTCACGCCGTTCCGGTTCAGAAAGAAAACAACCTCGTGTAGTACAACGTGTTAAGGTTCAAGCTAGGGGCAAATAGTGACCCCCGCCCCCAAAAAAAAACAAAATCTCGTTTTTATCCTAAACTATCAGCCATAAATTTTTATAAAATAAAATTACCGACAATACATTTTTGTTATGAAATTACTAGCTATACATTTTTATTAAAATATATTACAAGCAATACGTTTTATAGAATTACCAACAATACATGTTTATAGCAAAATGACCAACTGTTGTGTCGGAAACCTACCACCCCTCTTGAAGATAAACTTGTCTGCATCTGTGAACAAAGACTTTAAATAGTGGCATGTCAGTTGACATGGGGAAGATAGATAGACAGAGAAGTTCTTAGCTGAGCTAGTTATTGACTACTCAAGCGATTTCTGTACCTTTGTACCAACCTATTAAAGCCCTTTTTATTGTTACGTGTTTTTAACCCCAAATCAACATCATAACACCAACAATAAAACATTAAAAAAATATTAAAATGCATTTTAGTAGTAAAATTTCAGGTAATAAATTCTAAAAAGTACCGACAATACATTTTATCTACAAACTATATATCTAAAAAAAAAAAACATGAGTTTGGCCTGTAAGCGTAAAATTATGTACGAAATATATGTAGTTGATATCATAAAATTGTAAAGAAAATATTTAAATTTCGCTATTAACTAACCAATATAGATGTTGATATACCGTTAAAATCAACCAACCAACCTAAAAGTTTAGGTATGGAGAGACATATGACGAAAAAGGTGGGCACCTTGAGATGGTGTAATGGTTAGCAAGCTTATCTCGCTAGAACAATTACGACTGATTAGTGAGTTCAGTCCTTACTGGGTGCCTTCCACTCTTAATTTCG
This sequence comes from Acanthosepion pharaonis, assembly GCA_903632075.3. Lineage (NCBI taxonomy): Eukaryota > Metazoa > Mollusca > Cephalopoda > Sepiida > Sepiidae > Acanthosepion > Acanthosepion pharaonis. Next base: position 2,135,105 of record CAHIKZ030005487.1, on the reverse strand, counting down.
GCCTTGTGCCAAATCTAAGCTATGCTTGGAAAATCACTATGATGAAAAAGTTTGCCTCCATATTCGAGTTTTGATCTGATGAAGTTATGTAAGAGTATTGATCGATTGAGTTGATTGATTTTGTTTAACGGCATATCAACATCTATATGAGTTATTTAATGCCGAAATATAAATATTTTTAACTCAATTTTATGGCTTCAAATAAATATATTTCGAATGTAATTGTATGCCTTCAACTACAGATAAAATGTATTTCTGGTAATTTTACTATAAATAGGCATTGTTGATAATTTTTTTTTAATATAAAATTGTATTGCTCATATTTTTACTATAAAAATTTATTTTCATAATATTTTTTTTTTTTTGCATTTTTTTGTTTTTGTTTTTGGTGGGGTTCAATATCTGCCCACAGCTGGATCCCTTACAGGTGCTACCACCCCAAATCAGGGTAGACCTAGGAACAACAGCAATTAAGAGGTGGTTTGATGCTTCTCAAAACTTCCAATCTCTCGATCAGAGGCCTTGCTGCCGGATGTAGTTTATCGTCATACCTAGGACTGAGCATTGCACGAGTTCATAGGTGAATATTATGATTGTTTAGCTGTTTAAGTTCCTACGACAAAAGAGCTCCAAGCGCCATCTATTCTGTGTTCAATTTCCTTAATTCCTATATTAAATGTGTCATATCTCATCCACACGCCGAGGTATTTGAAGTGTTTCTTATTTATTAATTCTACATTCTGATTTTTTTTTATGATGAGTTCAGGTTTTGAATAATATATCATTCCTATAACAGACGTTCCTGTCTGATTATTGCGAACGTGTGATTAAATCCTGACAGTTCGGCTGAACTTGTGTACAAGTCGAATGCCAGTTTTTTTGTTTTCCCTTTTTACTTCGTTTATTTGCAAAATTTAGATATTCGGCAACTTCAGCGCGTGCAATTACCATGTTTTTGTTTTTTTTATTATTATTATTGCTTGTTTTTTTTTATATAAAGGAATGTTGTCCTGTTTATTTTATGAAGGCAAATTCCTTTGCCAGTCGCGGTAATTGATTTATGATTTATAAATTCATATATATATATATATATATATATATATATATATATATATATATATATATATATACGACTTGTGTCTGCTATTCTGCGACTGTCGCATAGCAAACTTCTATGTATACAAAACAGGATGTCATCTTCGATAGTGAACCTCTCTGTTGTAATATCCATATAACTCTGATGATGGCTCATGTGAGCCGAAAGGTTAGATCGAGACACAGATTAATAAAAAAAGAAATCTAAATGTTGGACATTTTTTCTTTGTTTTCTTCCGAAACTAAAGCCACTATACAAAGCTTAGAATGGCTGATGATCAAACATAATAGACATTCATTGTCTGTTATATTTAACAATATATGTTTGAATAATTTTCTGTTGTCCCCAAACACTATATATATATATATATATATATATATATATATATATATATATATATATATATATATATATATAAAAAAAAATATACCAAAAACAAAATCCTTATATACAATTATGCTGTTTTAATGTTAATATGTCAACGTCGGACGTTTCGGTCTAATAAACCATCTTCAGGACATATTCATAAATTATAACATTATCAATACAACATGACAAAGACGATGTACATAAGAACAAGACTTATCCAAACAGACTTATCCGACGTTGACATATTAACATTAAAACAGCATAATTGTATATAAGGATTTTTGTTTGTTTTTTCCGTATATATTTTTCTTCATACTGTCGGATTTATATCCATATATTTGCTTACACACACACACACACACACACACACACACACACACACACACACACATATATATATATATATATATATATATATATATATATATATATATATATTGTAATCCACAGACAGACTGTTTCGCAGTATCACAGTTCATCAATGTGGCTAGAGGTCCGGTTGCTAGGATCGAAACCCAGATGAATTGACATCAGTCAGAAATGCTACCTTTAAGTTATGGCGCACGGTAGGGATGAAGGCGAATTTAAGCGTATTTATTTTTAGATAAACACCACAGTGACTGAGAGAACTCGATTCGATTCATCGAAGAGTCTTGCATTATTAGCCGTAATAGTCTCCCCCAGAGAGCTCAACAGATATAAATTTTTTCAGGTGCATATATATATATATATATATATATATATATATATATATATATATATATATATATATATATATATCGGAAACCAGTTGAGCTCTCTAGGGAAAGTGGGGGGGACAGCGGCTCCTACTACTATTAAGCATTACTCTTCAAGTATGAATTGCGTTCTCCTAGCATCTGATTTATTTCTAATCGAGAAAAAAAACTTTCCGTTCCTTCATGCCGTGTGACGATGGTCTAGAGGTAAGATATCTCACTTTTGTCAATTCATCTGGGTTTCGCTCCTGGATTGAAGCAATCGGAAGTCTAGCCACACTGAATAGCTGTAATACAGTGAAACAGTCTGTGTGTGGATGACGATATATGTATATACAGGCAGCATATCTTCATTCGAGTATGTTTGGTTGAATAAAATAAACGAGACATATGTCTGTTTTAATTCTGTCAAGTTCACGGATCAATTTCTTTATAATACTGATTAAGAAAAACGTTGTAATTATTCTTATAGATTTTATTTCCTCAGGTATTTTCAATCTCATCCAAGATCATCTTCAGGGTTGAAATGAATTGCTCAGTTAAAGAATTAATGTAAATTACGAATATGTGTGAGCATGAACACTGTAAAATTCGAAAAAATTACCGCTACAATTTATGTAAATTCTTATTAAAATTGTAATTAAGTCTTTCAAAATATTGTTTTAATTATAGTTTTTAACAATTACAATTTATATACAGTAGCGGCCATAATATAAGGAACGGAAACAACAAAGACATAAATATGTGTATTATTTAAAAAGTAATGCATGATTAGCAATGAAATTTTTACTGAATAAAGATTAGGGTGTAATGCGTAAATATTATACAAAGTTACAAAAATTTACATAATGTGTTTTTTTTTAAATAAAGATTAAATGGAACAAAGGAAATAAGCTACTGGACAAAAGTTAAGGAACGATGTTAATAATTTGCATAAACTTTTAAATTACATTGTTAAAAAAAACTCGATGGAGCTTTTCAACAATAAGTAAAAGTTCATTTATCATTAGGACTTTATTTTTAAGCAATATGGCAAATTCTACATGCAAAATGCTCTCTTTTGAAGAAAAAAACTCATTATCGCTATCAAGAAAAAAAGTCAATTTCAGAAATTTCTGATATTGTTCATAGGTCTAAAAGTGTCGTTCATCGTATAATCAGCAGGTATAAAACCGATAAAACGTTAGATGCAAAACCAAAAACCGGCAGACCTCCAAAAACATCGCAAAGAGAAGATTGAAGAATTGTTAGAATATCTACAAAAAACCGTTTTGAAACTGCTACATCAATTGCCCGTAAATTTAATGAAGAGACAGATAATAAAATCTCAAGGAAAACGGTTGCTCGCAGGTTAAAAAATGCAGGATTGCATGCCCATATTCCAGCTTCGAAGCCTCTCATTTCAAAGCGAAACGAAAGGGCACGCCTGGAGTATGCGAGAGAACATGTTGTTTGGACTGACGCATAATGGGATAAAGTTAATTTCAGTGACGAGTCCAAGTTTACTATATTTGGTTCTGAGGGCAAAACTTACGCACGCCGTAGAACAGGTGAAAGACTGTCTTCTCAATGTGTCAAGAAAACCGTTAAGTTTGGTGGCGGCAGTGTGATGGTGTGGGGAATGATTTAATCTGCAGGAGTTGGCCCTATCATCCGCGTACATGGCAATATCAATGCTGAGATTTATAAAAAGGCTTCTTCAGCAGCATATGGTACCAAGATTACACCATAATCTTTATGAATCTCCTATTTTCATGCAGGACAATGCACCTTGCCACAAGGCTCAGAAGGTTATAGCTTTATTTAAAGGAGAAAGAATCGCCCTAATGAAGTTGCCAGCCCAGAGACCCGACCTGAATCCAATAGAAAATATTTGGAAGATAATTGGAGAAAGGGCTCAGAAAAGAAACCCGAAAAACCAGGATCACATACGGGAGTTATTGAAAGACGAATGGGAGGGAATTACTGCTGATTTTTGTAAGAAATTAATTAGATCATGTGGTCGACGATGCAGAAAAGTCATCGAAAATAAGGGGATGTTTACCAAATATTAAATTTTGTTGGTATTTTGTTCACAATCAAGTATTAACAAGATCGTTCCTTAACTTTTGTCCAGTAGCTTATTTCCTTTGTTCCATTTAATCTTTATTTAAAAAAATACTATTGTGTAAATTTTTGTAACTTTGTATAATATTTACGCATTACACCCTAATCTTTATTCGGTAAAATTTTCATTGCTAATCATGCATTACTTTTTAAATAATACACATATTTATGTCTTTGTTGTTTCCGTTCCTTATATTATGGCCGCTACTATATATATATATATATATATATATATATATATATATATATATATATAATTGCGGCTCCTACCGCTATTAAGCATTACTCTCTCTCTCTCTCTATATATATATATATATATATATATATATATATATATATATTGGCAGCATATCTTCATTCGATCATGTCTTGTTGAATAATCTAGATATATTTCATCTGTTTATTTTAACGTTAATCCTCTCAAGTTTACTTGATTAATTTTTTAGGGTTGGTGCAAAACTGATTAAGAAAGACACCGTAACTGTTCTTATACTTTTTATTTTCCCAGACCTTTCGATCTCATCCAAGATCATCTTCAGAGGTCAAAGAAGTAATGTAATTGACAGTTATGAATGTGGTGCGTGTGCATGAACGCGTTGGATTAATTCAAAAATTTACCGCTATGTAAGGGAGGTAACTTAATTTATATTGTAAAATTCTGTATTAAAAATTGTAATTTTGTATTTTGAAACATTCTCTTACAATTGTAGCTTTTTTTAACAATTACGATTTAGATATTCTAAAACTTTGATATAAACATTTTATAACTTTGTTACTATACTCAGAATTAATTTTATTTATTTTTGGCCCTAATTTTTTTATATAAAGGGATTTCAGTATTTGAATTTTTTGCTTCTTTTTATTTTCGTGGTGGAATATATGGAATATTGTCGATTAATATTTCTCTAAATCGAGAATGTGAACAGGAATGTTCCTTAAATTGTTCTGCGATCAAAATAGAATCCGACATTTGAAGTGTAATTCTCTTGAATAAGGTCATTGTCGTAAAGCCAACATATATATTTACTTTCTTGTCAGAGATACAATCTCCCAAAGGACATTTAAATTGATATACAAAGTTGGTCTTTTGCAAAACACTAGTTAACGGAAAGAGTTATTGTGGATGATTAAGTTGATTGTATTAAATGTAGTATAGTATATAATTAGTTTTGTTTTTTTTGGGGGGGGTGGATATATTAGTACTTATGAGATATTTTAGGATTTTATTCATTTTTTTTAGTTAGAATATTTTTGATTGTGGTATATATATATATATATATATATATATAATCTTAAAAGACCACGGTGGAAGGCAATTGATTACAATTAACAAGCAATATGCACACAAAATTAGATCTTAAAAGATAACCGTGTAAAAAAATTTAACAACAAACACCTTAAAAATTCCTACAGAAGTGACCGTAAGCGTTTGAGACAATAGACATCACGGACAATTTTTTTTTATCCTCACCACCCCTTACTCCCACCAAAATGAAAAATCGAAGAATCCTAGAAAAACTTAATAAAAAATTCATCAAATCTTCCTTATCGGTCATATTCAACAAAGCATGTGTAAAAAGCAAGGTTGCTGGCCAAATATATATATATTGTTTACACGTCATTTTTATAGATACAAATATTTAAATAAATGCTCTGTTTATAATAAAATGTATTACTTACAGCCCAAATGTCCGAGAAATTTCATAGAAGATATGTGTCCTCCGACAGGAATCGAACCTGTATCTTACATCGAACTCGTCCTATAGCTTAACATGCTGCCCCATTTAGCTATAGAATCCATAGGACGGTTCCGTGTAGGATACAGATTTGATTACTGTCGGGGGTCAGATATATTCTCTGAAAATGTCTCGGACATTCAGGCCGGTAAATGGACTTAATGCTGTTTATTAGAAACAGAGCATGTACATAAATATTTTTATCTATAAAAATAGCGTGTAAACAGAAAATACATTAAAATAATTGTCGGGCTTTGTCCATTTCAAAGTTTATTTATGACGCGTTTCTTCCTCCAGGACTTCATCGGATTAAATTTGTTATGTTGGTTGGACTACACATGCGCACGAACGACGGGTTCTGGGATTTTTACAATTATTTTATATATCGAACTGAATTCATTGTCGGACTTAGTCCATTTCATTATATACATACATACATACATACATACATATATACATATATATATATATATATATATATATATATATATATATATATATATATGGTGTACCCAAAAAAGTACTGACTTTTTGACTTCGTCGTCAATTTGAGTATTTATAAACATGTATTTAACTTAATTCAATATTTAATTTAAATTGTTAATCTTCTTTTTAAGTCAAAATGCAATAATATTTCTTAGTTTTAACCATTAATCTTGTTTGCAAGTCAATAAACGTTGCATATATTGTTATATATGGGGAAACTGTATGACAAAGTGGAAAAAGTTTATTTGTGACGCGTTTCGTTCTCCAGAACTTCATCGGACTAAATTTGTTATGTTGGTAGGACTACACGTGCGCACGAACGAGGAATACCGGGGATTTTAGAACCAGGGTCACAAACTTACATCAATCCAACCAAATATGTTAGCTCTATCTCTGATATTGAGCGCTTTTTAATAAGTACCGCGCATATAATATATAAATAATTATACATATATATATATATTTATATTTATATATTTTTTATATATATATATATATATATATATATATATATATATATATATATATATATATATATATATATATATATATATATATATATAACTGAATTCCTTGCAATGTCATTTATGCCCTGGTTGTTAAAAGATTTCATAATTCCTGGCAGAACTTCTAATATCACAGTGTGGAATACTTACTTACGAAAGTGATGGAAAGAAAATAAAAAAAAACTCTAAATGAATTTGGTTAGATAAAAAAAAAAAATAAAGTTATAAATTCCCAGCAGCCTTCATTCTTGGGCATGAGCATCTGTAGGCCAAAAAGCGTCCCAAGTAAACTTATTCCACTTTGTCATACCATTTTCTCAATAGTGTTCTTAATATACAAAAAAAATTATATCGTTATCTCATTTATTGTTATTTAAGGAGTGAGTACTTTGGAGGAGGGGTTAATTGTGTGTATATGTTTGTTTGCGCGGTCACGCTTTTTAGAGCAAAGTTGGTTGCTTTCACAGGAGTATGAACAGCGGAACTTTGCTTGTCATGTTTTACGTGAATGGAATAAAGTGTTGTTGCCTTGTTTGGCAGACGATCAAATGATCACTGAGCTAAAAGGG
>CAHIKZ030005487.1:2095000-2120000 GCA_903632075.3 Acanthosepion pharaonis | reverse complement strand
TTCAATTTTTTTTTTCCCCCAGATACCAATTTGTTTAATATATTTTTATTTTCAAATTGTTCTTTCCGTTTTTTTTTTAACGCCAGTCGAGTCTTGACATTAACATAGATAGATAGATAGATAATGTTCAGATTGTCATAGATAGATAGATAGCTAGATAGATAGATAATGAATAGACTGAGATAGATAGATAGATAGATAGATAGATAGATAGATAGATAGATAGATAGATAGATAATGAATAGACTGAGATAGATAGATAGATCGATAGATATAGATGCTGATAGATTTAAAAAAGCTACTATTCTTTAAGACGGTCAATGACCTATAGATCGATATGATAAATTTAAACCAGCCTATTGCATTTATAGCCAACGCAACAGTGGAATAGAGTTTCCACAATGAACACTGTTTTCCCGCCAAACAATAATCAGCTTCCCGGTACAAAAGCCATCAACGACTACGCTGTCGTCAAGTCTTCAACGGTGTGCAGATCCGTAAAGCCGTGAATATTGATTTATTCCCCTTTGTGCTGGGGGGGGCTTCATGAAGAGGTAGGGACTGTTTCTTAATATACTAAACCTTATGCTTTTTGGCAAGAACCATAAAGACCTTTTTTTTTTCTTTTTCTTTTTTTTACTAACATTCTCCCTATATATTACCCAGGAGTCCCTCAAGGTAGAGGGTTACTGAAGGAGTTGCTGTGTGAACGGAGAGAGTAACAGGTAATGGTAATAGTAATATTAGCCGCTTCCTTAATGAGGTAATATTCGACGTTCATTGACCAAGCAGCCTGTGCTATCCGGATTATATTTTTCTCACTCCCTGGCCGCCGGGCTGGGATCAAAGTGTAATAACTGTTTTGTCCGTGTATTGTTTAATATATTGTAATGTTATTGTCATCTTTGATGATGGCTTATGCAAGCCGAAAGCTTAGATAGGATTAAAAAACATGTATCAATATCGTGATTTTCTTTCGTATTTCAATGATAATGTTATTAAGCTTATCAGACGATATGAAAGGAATTTACTTAAAATAAATAGACAAAAATTGTCTATATTATTTAATGAAAGATGTCTTAAATGAAAAATGCTGCCTAAATACACACATAAAATATATATATATATTATTTACGCACACATGTGCGTGCGTACACAAATATATATATATATATATACACGCGCGCGTGCGTACATGTGTGTGTGTGTGAGTGTGTGTGTGTATTGGTGACCGGGTGATTACAACGTTCACTTTCTGACTATGAGACCCGGGTTCGAATCTCGCCTCGGTTGATTTCATTTGATTATCGGTCTGGAGTAGGGACGATCCCAGCGTGCGACACTTTTGGAGAGTACCTGAAAACCATACCACGAGTTGACCCAAGCCTTGCGGGTGGAATTAGGTAGACGGAGCGTCGATAGCTGTGCTAGCAAAAAGTCACAAGTCCTCGTGACCGAAGGTTTGAGCGTGCCGGCCTTGTTCAGGTTTTTGATCACACTCGCTCCCAGAAACTGTGACTAAGGTCTGCTCATCATAGTTGCAGTATAAACCATAGGTGGGCTCTGTAGGTGTTGAACGAGCGAGCGTCTGCAATAGGGATTGGCTAGCCGCCCTAGTAGACAGTATCCTCGAATATTGGTGGCTCGCTATAATTTCATATATATATATATATATATATATATATATATATATATATATTAGCTCTATCTCTGATATTGAGCGCTTTCCATTAAGTACCGCGCATATATAATATATAAATAGTATATATAATAAATTGCATATATATATATATATATATATATATATATATACATACACTTTTCATATATATATATATATATATATATATATATATATATATATATACTTATGTAAAAAAAAGTTTTCCTAACTCAAGAAAAGACTAGAACGCTTAAAAATTAACACCGACAATATGTATAGAAAGCTGGACGTCAAATGTCAACAATTGAAAGAAAAGAGGAAATACAGAAAAACAGAGAAACGGTTAAGGAGTGAGTGTAAAGTGAAAAAAAAAAACGACGAAAAAGACAAATACTCTCAACATTGTACACTCATGCACATACACGCAGACGGGCGCATGCGCGAGAACGCAGACATACACTCTGAAAAAAAAAACTTGCACCAATGAAAAGTACGTATGAAAAAAGAAAGATCGAGAAATATAAGCCGATTTTTTTTAAAAACATTTTATCCGACATTATTTCTTATTGCTGTAAACATTATTATTAGTGAGTACACATTCGGATAAACGAACATAACTTTCTGACTTCAAGACAAGACAGACTGGGACTGAGTCAGATGAGAGCGAGAACCGGTCTATTTTATTGTGTAGGCAAAAATTCCAGCACGCATCTATGTGATTTTGCCTCTAAATTGGAGAGAGCTATTATTCAGCAGATTGGAATCAACACCCTCCATTGTTGAATGTATATAAAAAGGATTACAAGTCATTATACCTTCCCTGTAATCGTTGTCGTTGCACGTTGCTCATATAATTTATTGCCTTTTATTGCATTAGATTTAGCTTTCAAACGAAAAGTAAACACACTTTTAAAACAATACGCTACTTAAAATGCATTTGATCGCCTTTCTTTCTCTGTAATTTCTCACACTCCTGATGATGACTCACGTGAGTCGAAAACTTAGACCACATGTAAATAATTCTAAGTCTAATTTTTATATCTACAACAACCAAATTTACAAAAAATTATTCACGTATTAGCAAAAAATGATCAATTAATTTAATAGATAGGAAGTTTCTATTTTTTAATAAGACATATTTTTCAAGAATAATTAATATCAAAATATACTGAACACCCACACACACACACACACACATATATATATATATATATATATATATATATATATCAAATGAATAAATATAAATAAATGTATGTGAAAGTGTTAACATACAAATATATTCATAAATCCTTTGGCGTATGAAAAACAATACTAAATAACACAGCTATTAAGTATACATTAATAAAAATCCATAATACCCTATGCCGACAGTGCGACTCGGAGTTTCGTGCCTAATGCGATCTTCAGGTACTGATTGTTGTTTACTGTTTGGTTAATGTTTCTGGGTCTTGCTAGTTTGTGGTGCTGTTTGGTTTAATTATCATTGTTGTTAAATATATATATATAATCGACTCTCCCGACGAGATTCGACGTATGAGGGTCAAGCAGATCAGTTTCCAGGAAACCGACAGCCCGACACCGGCACATGAGATTTGGAGGGAGAGTAAGAGGATTCATACCTTTCCCAAGGGTATTAGTAGGTAAGTGAATGTAATGGATTCGACTGGAATTCGAACTCGGCTCTGCGATTCCTCAATCCAAGCCGCTATCCATTACTCCACCGTGCCTCCTATATATATATATTATTTATTTTTCCATTATATATATATATATTATGGAAATAAAAACGGCAAGCTTTATCATTCATGATTAAAAGGAAAAAAAAGAAAAAATATATATATGTATGATGTATGTATGTATTAATAACAATATATATAAGTATGTATGTATTAATAACAATAATAATAGCAACATTAAAACAAGTATCTATGGCGTCCGAAACGGAGAAAAACTATATGAATCTGGGTTAACGTTCTTGAGTATGAATTTATTTCTAGATATGCAAGTGCTCATTAATTCATTTCTTTCGTTTAACAAATTAGGGTTGCCTATATTTTTTAGGATCATTAGCTTTTCAAAAGACATAAGCTACATTTATCACCTTGACCGCGGAAGCGTTTAGCTTCCATTACGTAATCCTAGGTGACAGTTGGGTCTCTATTTTCGCTTGTTATTTTCCCATAAAATATTAGATAGGGCAGTGCTGTCACTATATTTAATATTGCCTAATGTAATTTGGTGATGATAGAAGCGTGATTTCTAATGGTTTTCAATAAAACTCAAATAGAACTTGACCTCGCCATCATATTTGATGTTAGCTTCATAAAATAAACCTCTGTCCATGCATTTGCCGTTTAATGGGCAGATTTTGTTTTGTCGGTAGTTGCATTCTTTAATTGTTGGGGAGCTGTTTTCACTACATTGTGAAGCCAAATCTGGACATAGAGTTTAATTTTTAATTTTGTCGAGAACCCAGTATACACAGTGTTTGTGTGTGTGTGAATGAACCGACATATTATCAATAAAAATATTCAATAAAAAATTCCACGCAGGCTGATATATATATATATATATATATATATATATATATATATATATATATATATATATATGTAACAATAAAATTGTCCGCCGAATCGTGTAACAACAAAATTGTCCATTTGTTAGATTAACCTTTATGATATCTTACTTGAATTTTATAACACTATTCGACTCACTTTTTGAGCAATAAAATGTCTAATTACTGTCCAAGCTTAGAAGAATCAAGATGAAATCGATCATAAACAAAATGACATTAATTAATCATAGCTAAGGAACGGAAAGCTCCAAATATATATATATATATATATATATATATATATATAAATCATTTTCCAACTTATTCAAGATTATCTTCGGCCTCTCTAACAGTCTAACTTTCTGTCCTGGAATAACAAGGTGACTCATATGTTTCACGTACGATTTCATTTTCAAATCTTTTTTTAATTGCACTTTGGACTGTCATAGCTGTTTGTTTCGTATAACATTGTTGCGTTGTGATATATATTGGTTGATTTTTTTAGGACAACTGTAGCTAATTTTGACGTTGTTTTTATTGAATTTTTTTAACGTTGGGAAATGATTGAAATGATTATGGATTAGTTTCAGAAAATACTTCCGATATTAGCTTTGACATTGCTGCTAAAGGATGGGTTAAAGCATATGACTTTGCGTTTCCGGTGTTTAGGCTTGTTGACATAATTCTTGTTAGTGCCCAACAACTTGAGGTTAATTTTATACTTACTTGATTCTAGGACTTCTACATATTTGCTTTTATGCTGGTCGAAAATATCCTTATTACTAGAGTTGGTAGACAGCTTTCTAAAGTGGACTGATTTATGTAAATTCTTTAGTATTCTAGGATGATGGTTAGATTGTTGATGAATCTATGGTTGTATAAATCTTTAGTATATGGTTTATAAAGCCCACTAGATAGGTCCAAGGTTACATCCAGGAAGTTGATCACTTTAGCGTTGGTGGTGATGCTCAGACCGGGGGCTTTAAACAATTTATTTAGGCTTTTTCTTAGTCGGTCAGTTATTTGTGCATTTGTTTTACGCAGGAGTATTATACCGTCGTCCCTATAGAGACCGATGCTATTAATATCGAAGATAAAAACTTAGTCACCAAAGTAATAGAATATCTACTAGCACACAAGCCTTTGCTGAGTCAAACGCACCCGTGGCAATGCAAAATCAGGGTTGTTACGGTTGATCCACTGGAAATCTTCATGGAACAGGATGGGTTTCTGGGTCTGCTTAATATTAATGTCCTGGTTGTTTATGGGCCAGATTTATCGCAGCTATTAGTAAGCTCCTCAGTGATAGGCGGGTAGGAAAGGCCAATGAATTGAATAAAAAAGCATTCATTTTTATTTTTTATTTTACAGAACCAACCAATAGTGTCAGCTGCATTATGCCACTGGTTGATTCCTAAAGCATTTCTTGTGTACCTGGAGGCTTTTCTAGGATTGCCTTGCTTATTTTACCAATATTATTTTTGGATGGATTGATAATCCGGTATTGTGGATTATATATATATATATATATATATATATATATATATATATATATATATATATATTTAAGTTATGAAGAACTTGCTAATCCGTATGGGTAATCCCAAGGAGGATGAAATCCTGAGAGCTCAATGTAAATCCAGAGCTAATATTTTAAAGAAAAACAGACCACTTTAAGGTTCCATTATAATAATTTATTTCACCAGAGTCCTTTTAAAGGACGCCGGATCATCAGATAGCACTTCCAAAAATCTTCTTTTTTCTTTTTGAAAAGGCCCAAACACTAATATTCCATGGTTATAATTTATTACATTGGAATCGTAATTACGATCCAATTCATCAGACCTACAAATTCAAAAAGAAATATCGATTCCAATTTAATAAATTATAACTATGGAATATTATTGTTAGAGCCTTTTATATCATATCCTTACTCTGTACTGGACATTGAGTTCTACCTGGATTCTATCCTCTCGGAATTTATATATATATATATATATATATATATATATATATATGTGTGTGTGTGTGTGTGTGTGTGTGTGTGTGTGTGTGTGTGTGCGTGTGTATTTGTATTAATTAACCACTAATATTATATATATATATATATATATATATATATATATATATATATATATATATATAACTAATGCCGCGTGGGCAAAATCCTTTGGGTGGAGGTGACGTCAACCATCCTACGCATGCGCAAACATTTTCGCGCCGGCTGGCTGCGTCAGTTTCCGCTTTTGAGTAAAAACGTGTATTTTCGTTTTCACGCAAGCTGAACGAATACATCGAACAGAGATATTGTATCAAGTTTTACCAAAAAGTTTGCTAATATTAAAATTCAAACCATCCAGAAGATTCAGCAGGCCTTTGGCGATGTTGCCAAGGACAAAACTTACATCAAGAAATGGTACAAACACTTCAAACATGGCCGCATCTCAGACGAGAACGAGACATACTAAGGCAGATCGTTCACAAGCCGAAACGAGGAGCCGATGAATAGTTATGGGAGACCGTCATGTAACAATTCAGAAAATTTCTCACGAAGTAGGAACAAGCACATGGTCAGTGCATTCCATTTTAACAGAAGATTTGTGCATGCGGAGAGTCTCAGTGAAATTCGCTTACATTAACCAAGCTTTCCTGCTCACGAACAACACCATTTGTTTAACAGGCTTCCTATTTGGTACCGTGTGACTTCTTGACTCTTCCCCAATCTGAGAACCACACTGAAAGGGGAGCCAATGGAGTCGCGAGAAGAAATTATGAGAAAAGCAACTGTGGCGATCCATAGCATACCAGAGAAATCGTACCAGAGATGCTAGGAGCAGTGGCACAAGCGCCGCTCAAAGACGTGTGTGAAAAGAGTATTTTGAAGGTGATTAAATAACATTTGTGAAAAGTACAAAATTTATATTTTATACCCAGAGATCGGTTATTTTTTTTACCCACCTCGTATAATATATATATATATATATATATATATATATATATATATATAAAAAAAAGGCAGTATGAATAAAGCCAACAAGATAACTTTTCTTTACCAACGTGTTTCATCCTTTGATAGATTTATTTATTTTAAAATGGATTATTTTTTTATTTTAAAATAAAATCCCTATATATTTTTTTTTCATAAAAAGCGATTTTATGAACGATATTCAGTTTCTAGCTTTCCATAAAGACAGTGATGGGAACTTTTAAAACTATCTAATACACTGTAACCCGGATATAAGAGAGTTGTCTCTTATATCCGGGTTTCTCTTATATCCGGGTTTGGTCTATTTTATATACATTAAGACAGGCTCTAATTTCGGACCAGAGAAAATCTCTCTTATATCCGGGTTTCTCTTATATCCTGGTCTCTTATATCCGGGTTACACTGTACATACGATGTCAATTAAACCTTCATTACTATGGGGTTGTTGTAGAGTAGTTTTCACAGTGGAGGCTTGTATTTCACTAAGTCTGTCCTAAAAGAGTCCGACGTACAAAACGTTAGGAACTTGAAATAAGAGTTAATGACGCAACAATCTAGTTGTGATGGTTGATACTTCAATGTCCGATATCGACTGACTCACTCAACACCACTGAGCCCAACTGTCGACCGCTACTACTACTAGTATTTATTATGTGTGGAAGAGTCTATTAATAATAGAATAGTTACGTCAGGTATAACAGGGGTTAAGTATAGTTTCGGGGCCTAAAGAATCACTAACCCAGGGCGCTTTAGAAACAACTAATGAAATCATCTGTCGTTATAGGTTTTCTGTCACATTGTAGGAATATTAGATGAAAACGAGGCTACATTACGATGATTTTGCTTGTTCCTGTAGTTTTTCGACGTATTCACTATTTTCTTGTCAATATTGACGATCCCAGATGTCACGTTACCCGCTAAAAAGAAACGTTAATTCAATGGTGTGAGATTTGAATTCAATGACCAGACCAGACGATGAAGCTGGTAAAGGTGATCGCCGGCTGGACAGGCGAGTCGGCATTCAATATTCGCTGTTTTTTCTCCAATCAGATTCAGTCAGAGCGCCTTTCCAAATCCGCGCCATCATGGCTTCGGCGACACGGATTCTGAAGAGATCTTCATGTCTATTAAAAGATAGCATTTGCTTAGTTAACAAGAGTAGAAAGAGGCGTAGGTTTTTAGACGTATGCAAGTTTATTTCCTTTGTTTTGAAAACTACACTGTGAAACCAAATCTAAACATACAGTTTAAGTTTTATATTTTGGCAAGAATCCAATATACAGTGTGTGTGTGTGTGTAAATGACCCGACATAAAATCAATAAAAATATTAAATAGAAAAATTCCACGCAGGCTGATACATATCTATCTATCTATCTATCTATCTATCTATATATATATATATATATATATATATATATATATATATATATATATATATATATATACCTATATCTATCTATCTCTCTCTCTATATATATATATATATATATATATATATATATATATATATATATATATATATATATATATATATATATATATGTATGTATGTATGTATGTATGCTGGGTGTAACAGCAAAATTGTCCAAATCGTGTGACAACAAAATTATCCAATTGTTAGATTAAGCTTTGAACCGTTTTTGTACCGATGATTAAAGATATCTTAGTGGAATTTTATAACACTATATGACTTTACATTGAGCAATGAGAACTTATAATTATTATCCAAGCTTAACAGAAGAATCGTGAAACTCATGAAGGATTGAAATAAAGTTCAAAGATATATATATATATATATATATATATATATATATATATATATAGTTTAACCAACTTATTCAAGATTATCTTCACCCTCTCTAACCGTCTAGCTTTCTGTCCTGGAGTAACAAGGTAAGTTTCACTGTTCTTTAGACCGTCATCGCTGAAACTCCTCTTCAGTTGGATCTAATTGATCCCTTTAGCTCTAAGTTTAACTGATGATCCCTCTTCCTGTTTTGACTCCCTGATTCAGTTTTCCTCTGTATGTGCGTATTGATAAATGTTGCCAAAATATCTTGAAGCGCATACGATATAATTAATGTGCGCACATATTTTATCACTATTATAATAACAAAAACCTAAAAAGTAAAGTAAAATAAATATTAATTTAAATAAAATTAAATTAAATGAATCGCGTTCTTTTCTCTGATCTCGTTTTCTAATCGCCATTACACAAGACGTCACGCTAGACCATTTCAAACGCCCAACTTGCCAAAGAATACAAAGATGCAGACACCTCATCGGTTCTTGATAATGTCTGCGACAGTTGAAAGTAACAAAAATTAACTTAGTCAACCTCAAACGGCGACAGACTGCTGCTTGTACTGAATGTAATCTTCAGAGTATGTCTTTCTCTCTCTCTCTCTCTCTATATATATATATATATATATATATATATATATATATAGTTTAAAGCGTGCTATATTTATGGGATAAAGTGCTCAATATCAGAGATAGAGCTATGTAAATTAAATATAAAAGTGAACATTGAATCAACACTCAGAACAGGCTGTTTCATGCTGGAAGCAATTTTCAAGTGCTGGGGTTATTTTTATTTTGGGTTGACGCTTTATTTTAAAAATTGGTATCAATCCAATATATATATATATATATATATATATATATATATATATATATATATATATATATAAAAGGAAATACATTTACAATACACTTGCTCTTCTTCTTCTTCTTTTTACTTTTTTTTTTTCTTTTCACACGTATATTGAGCATTTTTAATACACTGTTTCCTGGTCTGATTCAAACTGACCATTAACCTTATAAAAATAAATATAAAATATATATATATATAAACAAACAGCCAGACAAACCTACCTAAGTTTCACCTTTGTGTCTTAAAGAGGTGCTACAAGAACAGAGAATATATAGCCTACAACACAAAAACATGACCATTCTTTCCACTTGGGTATTGGATGTTCATTTACAAGCTAAAACACCGAAGGTTTTGCCGGACGAGTATAGCTGCTTATATTTATAAGGTTATTAGTATTATATATATATATATATAAAGACATTTTCATGTTTATCCATTTTTTTTTATAGATACAAATATTTAAGTAAATGCACTGTTTATAATAAACAGTATTAAACAACGTTGACCGGCCTGAATGTCCGACAAATTTTTATAAAAATATTGGTCCTCCGACAGGATTCGAACCTGTATCCTATACGGAACCGTCATTTAGCTTGACGTTTTTAACCGATTTGGCCACAGAGGAGCGTTTTAGCACGGTCCGAATTTACTGATTAAACTTCAATCTTCCATGAATATCACGTACATTCATATCTGCTCAAAGCGTATCCAAATGTAAACAAATGACATCACACATTATGAAATGGAGAAAGTCCGACAATTTTATGTTTAACATTCTTTTATAAATACAGATATTTATAAATGCTCTGTTTATAATAAACAGTATTAAACAACATATACCGGCCTGAATGTCCGTCAATATATATATATATATATATATATATATATATATATATATATATATATATATATGTGTGTGTGTGTGTGTGTGTATGTATATAGCTGGCCACTCGTATTCGAGAATTCCAGTCTACGAGGGCGGCTAACCAATCCCTATTGCAGATGCTGGCTCAGGCGCATTTTTTTATCTGTAAGTGACCACCTTGGTTTATAAATGTTGAGCAAAATGTTTCTGGGATTTTTATCTAGCATAATTAACAATCTGAACAAGGCCATTACAAAATCCTCGGTCAAAACAGCCATCGACGACCTCCTTTCTCGACTCATTTTTGGTATGGTTTTCAGGCACTTCAAAGGTGCCGCATTTCCTCCAAACCGATAACATCAAGAAGTATAAATACCACGGTCAGATTCGAACACGCGTCCCATGGTCTGAAAGCAAACGGCCTTGGAAGTTTTAAATGTCTAATTTGTTTTTGCAGAAATTTCTCTCTCTCTCTGTCTCTCTCTCTCTCTCTGTCTCTTCCTCTCTCTCTCTCTCTCTCCTCATATATATATATATATATATATATATATATATATATATATATATATATATATATATATATATATATCCATATGAAGAAAACATTGTCATATACAATTTGCAGTTTTAATGACCATGTGACCATGTTTTTAAACGGAGCGCTGATCTTATAATACCTTTCAGTTATCTGTTTGATATTTGTTCTTATGTACATTCTTTGTCATGTTGTATTGATAATGTTATAATTTATGAATATGTCCTGAAGATGGTTTATTAGACCGAAACGTCCGACGTTGACATATTAACATTAAAACAGCATAATTGTATATAAGGATTTTTGTTTGTTTTTTCCGTATATATTTTTTTCATATATATATATATATATTATATATATATATATATATATATATATGTATAATAGTTGGCCACGTGTTTAAGGATATTCGTCTGCATTTTTTTTTTAAAAACGATTTTGACGAATTAAGATGGCTGAAAATTAAACAAATATTGAGGAACTTAAAGAAAGAATTAAATATGAATGCAGGAAGATAACAGAGAAACTCTCTGACGTGTTAGTGAATCATGCAGGCACAGAACTGAAATTTGTTTTGAAAAGAATATTTTGACATATATATATATATATATATATATATATATATATATATATATATATATATATATATATATGAACATCCGATACCCGCTTAAACATATTTGAATTTTTACAAACGTACATACATATAGAATTAGTTATAGTTTTAGACAAAAAACACGACTGACCAATGAGAATCGAACCCCACAAAACTGAAAATACCAAAATTCTGTCTTTTTGTCTGTTTTATCTAAATTGATCAATGGGCAACAAAAAATAAATTAAGTTGTCCACGTTTTTCCAAAAATGATATCCGTTTCTCTCGCTCAGCTGATGTTTGCGTGCTAAGTTGAGTTTCTAAAAATCCGATCTTCTGACTAAATCGATTACATTCTTGTGACATTATTGATTGAATTTTGTTAATATTTCTCATACAAAATAAGTTTCTAAGAGAAAAAATTGTTTTCTAACACAATTTATTAATTAAATGTTACAAACATCGATTACAATAACTTGAATAGTATACATTGAGAAATATACGTACATGTAAATTGCATGTTACGTCATCATGTTCAATATTCAGAGCTTCAAATTCTGTTTATCGAACCTTAGAATGATCAACAGAATGGGTGTCGCTCTTCAAAGTCCAGGAATCATGACTAGATCTCAGCGTCCCTCATACCTGGTCTGCATGTCTTAGTAGTTCCTGGTCTTGTTGTTACCAAGTTCTTCATGGCCAGAACAAAAGCCTTCAATGCTTTCAGTTCCACTTTGTACATTGAATTTTCAAACTCTGGACATCTGGTGAGCCGATGGATGTGCGGATCATCAAAGTTGCCAGCTTTCAACTTTTCCATCGTCAATCTTGGAAAAGCCTGGAACAAGTAAGTGAATCAGCCATTCTCTTTGTCCATAGCTTTGGTGAATCGCTTGATCAAGCTGAGTTTGATGTGCAGAGGTGGGAAATGTATTCTGTCACTGGCCAACAGAGGCTTATTGATGACATCAATTCCTCCTGAACAAGCCAGTCCTTTTTTCGTGTAATTCTGAGCAGTGTACCTACTACCCCACATGCACAGAAATCTTCCTCACTAATGTCAGGAAATTCTCCAAAGACAGGTATTGGAATTTCATCACAATGAGCTATAGGCTGAAATGATGATTGAAGATCAGGATACTTGAGATTCTAATTTAACCTATCACTTTTATTTAAGCTTCATCGAACTATGAGAAAATATCTTTTGTTGAACACAACATTCAGAGGCTCTGAGTGTTGATTTCAGTGTCCACTTTTTTATTCATATACGCTCTATCTCTGATATTGAACTTTATTTTAAGCATACCTTAAGACTATATATATTTTTATATATATATATATATATATATATATTCGTATTTCTCTCTGTCTATATATATATATATTTATATATATATAATATATATATGAATCATTCATGTACACGTACACACACATATATATATTTTTTATATCCAAAAAAAATGTTTAGCTGTATCACAGCTCAACATCCGATTCTTTCAAAAAACTCGACCGATTTGGCATCAGTCAGAACTCTACTATCCGCTCTTTTAACGTATTATATAGGTGATGTATATAAACGCCAAATACAAGAGGTGTTGAAAAACGCAGCCAGATATCAAGAAGACATTAAAAAAATGAATATTAGATTATTTGCTCACGGGATGTTGGGGAACCAAGAACCTTTTCCTACCCATACGTTTACACACAGACACACGTATACGACTATGTATTTGTATGTCGTTTCATATCAAAATAGAAACAGGGAAAATTTATTTATCATCATCATATATATATATATATATATATATATATATATATATATATATTATATATATATATATATTAGCTAGGAAAAGGCAAAATTTATAAAAAACAAAATAAAACCTTCTGAAACCGGTTGTTTTTTTAATAGATTTTTTTTAAAAAAAATTTTACTATTCGTAGCTATTATTAAATTCTGTACAACAAAAAATTTATATATATATATATATATATATATATATATATATATATATATATGTATGTATTTAACGATATTCAGTGATAAATAAAATTAAACGATATATGAAGATAAATAATTCAATTTTATCATCATATATAGTTTAATTTTATTTATCACTGAATATATATATATATATATATATATATATAACGATATTCAGTAATAAATAAAATAAACTATATATGATTTAATTTTATTTATAACTGAATATCGTTATATATGATTTCATTTTATTTATCACTGAATATCGTTATATATATATATATATATATATATATATATATATATATATATATATATATATATAAAAATTAAACGATATATGATGATGAATAAAATTAAAAAGCATAATGTATATTTTTTAAAATACACATTATAACCAAAAAACGGTTTCTCTATTTTTTATTTAATATATACACTTTTCTCTCGTTGGAAAACTATTCCATATATATATATATATATATATATATATATATATATATATATATATATATATATATATATATATGGACATTGTCAATAATTTTCCAGCGCCATATTGTTAAACATTGCTTCACTATATTCCTGTTTTATTTGCCTGACATTTACGAGAATTGAAGGTGACTTCTCGTCCGCTTGAGAATTTGCTTTCCTACTTTGGCCATTTTAATTATTAATTTTGTCTGCCGTGTATTCAACAAAAACGTGAATGAAAGAAAGAAAAAAAAAGCACAAACCCGAACAAAAGTAATATAACCAGACTTACGCCAAATTGAATGCAGAATAATTGATTCTGAAAGAAAGCAGAATGTTCAGAAAAATACGTTTTTCTTTCGATTTCTAACAGTAATGAATAATAACTGAGCAAATAAAAAATCAAATAAAGTACACGTCAGGATTGGACAAAAGTTGGAATTGATACGAACCGGAAAACGAAAGAGACCGGAGTATATTAAGACGTTACTGGAAGTTACTGGATATATTTAGCTTTTTACCTATAGCAGCAGTGATTATCTTTTTTTTTTAATTTTAAATTTTTTTGTAAGCGTTTAGATTAGTATAGCAGTTTATTATCTTCATAAGTCCCATGACTGTTTATAGTTGTAGGGTCGCTGCGCACCTGAGTACCTATTAGCTATATGTCTTTGTATTTTTAGTTTGTTTGGTTTGTTTGGTTTGTTTAGATTTACGGCATATCAACACCTCAATGGGTCATTTAATGTCGACAACTTTTTTTTTCCTGGTAATATTTTTGTTTTGTCAAAAATCTATTTCTGTTAATATTTTTTTTCCTCAAAAATGTATAGCTGGTAATATTATTTTTTTCAAAAACGTATAGCTGGCAATTATTTTTTTCAAAAACGTATAGCTGGCAACACTATTCTTTCAAAAAAACGTATAGCTGGCAACACTATTCTTTCAAAAAAACGTATAGCTGGCAACACTATTCTTTCAAAAAAACGTATAGCTGGCAACACTATTCTTTCAAAAAAACGTATAACTGGCAACACTATTCTTTCAAAAAAACGTATAGCTGGTAATATTTTTTTTTTTAAAAAAAAACCTACAGCTGGCAACATTATTTTTCCCAAAAAGTATTATCAGAGGCCTTGCTGTCGGACGTAGTTTATCGTCATACCCAGGACGCGGATGTAGTCTCAGTGTTAACTATTTGCCCATAGCTGGGACCCTAACAGGTGCCACCATCCAGGGTCAAGGTGGACCTGGGAACAGCAGCAATTAAGAGGTGGTTCCACACTCCTCAAAACCGCCTGATCAGAGGCCTTGCTGTTGAACGTAATTTATCGTCATACTCAGGACGGGTCTTTGCAGGTATTTATTTATGCATAGCATGTCTTGCGTAAACCTGGCGGAACCGGTTCCTCTGCGGGTCAGACCACAATCGATGTTCACTCCCATCTGCAGCCGGTGAAAATTCGCTGTAGTTAGTGTCTTTCTCGGCTGAACTCCTCGCCGGTGAAAACCTCAGAACCACTACACATGGAGTTGTCCGAAAAATTTCGGTACCAGAAACGATAATCTAAGGAATTTCTTTTTTTGTCGTTGCACATCGAACTAAACTGATCCTCGTCAAATATAACTCAAATCATTATTATTATTATTTGATCTGTAAACAATGCAAATGCTGATGGCGATGGAATAAAAGTACCAGCCGTCAATGACAAGTGCACTGAGGTATCACATTTCCATCATGATTCGAAAACTCTTCAGGAAAATCATTCTTCCTGATGTTATCGTTCTGACCATCTCTTGACCATAAATTGTACACTTCCTATTTTAAACTATATATATGGTGGAGGTTCGGGGGGGAGTGGGATACCATTTTTGTCGAAGAAGTGCCTTCTGAATACCTTTAAATCCTGAATACCAAATCACGTGTTGACCCAAGCCTTGTGAGTGAAATTTGGTAAACGGAACATTTTGGACCGTCGATAGCTGTACTAGCACGAAGTGACAAGTCATCGTGACCGAGGTTTTGAGTGTGCTGGTGTTGTTCAGATTGTTAATCAGTCTAGATAACACGCTCTCTCCCAGAAACTGTAACTAAGGTCTGCTCAGCATAGTTGCAGTATAAACCACAGGTTTGAACAAAACACAAATGTGCATAAGCGAGTGTCTGCAATAGGGATTGGCCAGCTGCTCTAGTAGACGGGTATCCTCAAATTCGAGTGGCCAGCTATTATATATTTATATATATATATATATATATTATATATATATATATATATATATATATATATATAGGCAGCAATCCTTCCTTTATGCATGTTTCATTAAAACGACAGACAAGGTACTACGGTTAAGCTTTTTATTTAATTTTTCTTGTGTTCTAACAAGAGCTTTCTTTTCTGGACAAAGGGTGTGTAAGAACTGTCCAAATGTTTTATATTTCCGAGCGCTTTCGGCTATACATTTAGCCATTAGCAAGGATGATTCGATTTTCAGCTTAATTGAGTGTGTGCGTTCTGTGTATGTATCAGTGTGTAGTAGGGATGTTTTTAATTTCCGAATACGGTTAGCACGTTGTGGCTTTGTCCGTAGTTAATATTGTTAAGAGTTGGCTTTTTTTTTTTTATTGTTAAAGCTTCCATTATTTTTAGTCTTTTTTTGCAAGTGGATGCAGTTAATACATTTGTGTTTTCTACTAGTATGTTCCTAATGGTGTCGGGTAAATCTGTGTGTGTGTTTAAATGGGTTCTAATGGAGCTGTGATCACATAGGTGTAACGTAAGATGTCTGGATAAGCATGTGGTTGTGTAACCGATGTAATTATTTATGAGTCCGGTTTGATCAGGAACACAGTTCCTTAAGGGGCATTTGAATTCATAGATAATGTTCGTTCTTTGTAATTTTGACTTAACTGGTGTGTTGTTATTTTTGAGGATAAGGTTGGCTGTCTTGACATTTTTATAATAGATAATTAATTTTATTTTTTTATTCGAATCAATTGGAGTTGTATGTTTCTTTATAATATGCCTTAGTGAAAATTCGTCTTGTTTGTAATTAATATGCATTTGGTTTTTGTAATCAAATGTAATGTCAATCGACATCTCCAGTTGCCTTGATCCTTCTCCTCATCCTTTCCGCTATCACTCCTATCTGCTCTAGCTCCAAATCTTCTATAACCCCTTGCGTCCTAGTGGCTTGCTTGGGGTGAAACGCTTAAAAAAAAATGTGTATGTGATTTTTGGCTGTGTGTTTACTATCATTATTACTTACTTTTTGGAGAACTAGTCTAATTTGGTGGTCTATAAGGTGGTTAGGGAAGCCGTTGTTGATTAGTGTTTGTTTAACATTATTAAGTTCTTTGAGGAAGAGTAGTCGAGTGGATGAATTCTAGTGGGCTCTATTTAGAAAGTTTTTATTACTGCTATTTTGTACCTAAGTGGATATATATTCTGTTGATACGTTATTCTTATCTATACGTAATATATGCTAGGCTATGAAGATTTGATCGAATATGAATCTTCAGGTTTTCCTCCATATTACCGCCTATTAAATTACCTGGATATTTCCGCACTCTTAACTCAACTGCGCGTATTTGAGTATATGTTGCATAGCCCTTTGGTGGGGGTTGATCTTGAGGAGACGGCGTCGATTCGCTCACATTGTTGGATCTTCTCTCTCTTCTCTTTCTCCCGGTCGGGTGCCGAAATGTTTTTTGGTAGCGAAATGTTTTTGCTTCGGAATTAAAAGAGAGACATCAATAAAGGGAATTTTAACTTTTTATCAAACAGGTCGACGTGTATATTTCTAGCTAGCCAGTGAGGTCGCTCTATCACCCCCACTGGAGAACAAGCTGCCAAACACGAATTAACACGTCTGCATTCTCTGACGTGTAAAACTTAACTCCCTGAAATCCCTTTCTACATTAAACATTCCCACGCTAGTTTTAGCCAATCAACCTCAAAGGTCAAAAAAGAGGAAGTCAGAGGAGAAATACAATTCTCTAAAAAATAACTCTGCTAAACTATTATTTAACACCCAGTATAATGTTCAAGAGCCACTCAAGGTAGAGTTGCTGAGTGAGATTGTAAGGGAGGAGGAAGTAAGAAAGTAACGAGGGCGAGTAGAATAGATATCAATTGGTCCTGGATTATAATTGTCAGGGAAACATCATCTTGGGAGCTTCTTCCACAAAGTAACAGTTCTGGGGAAAAAGCTGTTTGAAAACTTTCATTTTTTTTTCAAAGGAACACGAAGTTGTGTCCTAGCTGTGAAGGTCTGAACTGTTGGAACTAAGGAATTTAGCTCGCTCGAACATCTGCCATAGCAATAGCGATATGATAGTGTAAGGCTAGCAACATTATCTCTGTAGGAAACGGGTGATTGGACGAGCTTTTGAACTCTGTCAAATCTGGACAGTGACGACTGGGCAGCATCAGCCCAGATAGGCCAGCAACGCCCCTTTCTTGGTCTGACGTGACTCTTGTAAAGATAGAGCATGGCAGATGGAGTTAGCCATTTTCTGGTGCGATACAAGGAACTGGCCATATTTACAGCATCTTTAACGGTGGCACGAATGTACGCGTTCCATTTGAGGTCGGGCGTGAGCTCAAGTTCCGATAGGCGTTCAAGGAAAGAAGCTTATTTGAGGGTATGACCAAACCTCAGGATTGGTGCAGGATTAAGATGTGGCTCTCACTCAATCTCCCGCGATGACTACGGCATCAGAGAGGATACTGCGAGAGGTGCTGGAGAGAGTTAAAACGGCACTACCAGCTATCTTATTCAACTTTTCCTTATATATATACATATATATATATATATATATATATATATATATATATATATGCATGCCAAAAGAGGCAGGAGCTACAAGACAGCAGGTTGATTTTAATTCAGTGTTCCATTTCTTAAATTGGTTGTTCTGCTATTTACCCATGTAGAGAAGAGATAAATTCATGTAATTGAATGCAATGAACTCGACTGGAATTCGAACATAGTTCTCTGATTCCTCAATCCGAACCGCTATCCATTACTCCACCGTGCCTGCCTGCTTACTCCTTCCTCTCTCTCACTCACTCATTCGCTCTCTCTCTCTCCTCTCTCTCTCTCTATATATATATATATATATATATATATATATACATATTCAAACGTTAGTATAGTGACACTTCGTATTTGAAATAGACGCCCAACTTTTATTTATTAAACAGTGTGCTGTCCTTTTCAAATACGAAATATTCGCTATAATAATGTTTGAAATAATAAAAATGTTGAATTAAAAATAAATCCATAATATATATGTGTGTGTGTGCGTTTGTGTGTGTGTCTGTCCGATAGTGTGTGTTTAGTAAGCTTAAGGCCATAAATTTTGAGCTCTTTGTAAGAATAAAACTCACCACATTATTAAATATGTGCCCGCCAAGCGTTCTCATCACTCTCGCAAGTGTTCTCAAGCGTTCTTGCTACACTTCGAAAGTTAATTCCACACACGCACACGCATATATATATATATATAGATAGATAGATAGATATAGAGATAGATAGATATGAATAGACTTAGATAGATAGATAGATAGATAGATACGCTCAGACTGAGAGAGACAGATATGAATAAGATAGATACATAGATAGATACGAGCAAACTGAGATAGATAGATAGATAGATAGATAGATAGATAGATAGATAGATAGATAGATAGATAGATAGATAGAAACAGAGTGGGATAGATAGAAACAGAGTGGGATAGATAGATAGATAGATAGATAGATAGATAGATATAGGTTTGTAGTATTATTTTCTACAGAAGAATGTGGCTTCAGGCTTATCAGATTTACAGATTTATAAAAAGATATCCAATTGCAATTTCCCAAGACAGAAACACGCATGCGCACTATCCAGTTCACACCGAGTCGTTTAGGGAATTCCAATTAAACATGGCTGAATGATGTCCAGCAGTTCCGTTCAGAAATAAACCGAAAGCTACACATTATTTACTCCAGCGAAAATCCTTCTATTTTCCTAATTATAAACACTGATTTTTGCTGTATTTTCATTGAATTATCTTTAATTAAAATTGTTTAATGAGAGAAAAAACAAACATGTCTACTGTTAAACTATAATTCTGCTTACAGCACTGGATGAAATTCAAGAAGACTAAGGAAGCGGGAGAAACAGTTTTTGATGAGCCTGTGATTAGTAACCTAGCCTCTTACACATAACCGTTTTGACTTTCATCAATTCTGGATGCCCTCTACTTATATATATATATAGCCTTGTGCCATGTAAAACTAACCTTCGTAAATATCAGTTTTGGACAATTCGATATGCAGCAGTGGTTAACGGGTTAGTTTTACACACTGAGAGGATATTCGGAAAGTAATGACGTGTTACCAGACAGGCTATAAAACAACTGCCAGTTAAATTTATTGAAATTTTAAGGTTTTTGGAAAGTAATGACGTGTTACGAGACAGTTTATAAAATAACTGCCAGTTGAAATATTAAGGTGTCCGGAAAGTAATGTCGTGCTACCAGACAGGGTATAAAAACAACTGCTAGTTAAATTTATTGAAATATTAAGGTGTCCGGAAAGTAATGACGTGTTACAAGACAGTCTATAAAAATAACTGCCAGTTAAATTTATTGAAATATTAAGGTGTTTGGAAAGTAATGACGTGTTACGAGACAGTTTATAAAATAACTGCCAGTTGAAATATTAAGGTGTCCGGAAAGTAATGTCGTGCTACCAGACAGGGTATAAAAACAACTGCCAGTTAAATTGAAATATTAAGGTGTTTGGAAAGTAATGTCGTGTTACCAGACGGACTACAAAATTGTAATCATCCTCATTTTCAGTGACTAGCCGAACTTGAAGCCAAATTTTCCGATCCATATTTGAAGACATCTGCTCCTCACACCCGGAAATGAAAAGTTTGAAAGACAGTTTTCAAGTTCTTTGTTTCTGAATATTCTAACTTCTCATGAAATATTCTAGCGATCGAAACATGAAAATTTATATTGATTTATTTTTTACGGCTTATGAACCATTTCTAGGTTTTTTAAAGCTAGAAAATATTTTCAGACTGTAAAAGATTTATGGTGATAATAATTTACCGACACAAGTCTTACTACTTAACCCATAGATGGGGGAAGGAGTATATTCATACCGTTCCCGTGGGTATTTGTAAAGGAATAGAACGAATGTGACTGGAATTGGAACTCAGCTCTCAGATTTCCAATTCCGAGCCGTTATCGATTACCCCGTTCGCACATTTAGGCATAGAGCAACCAGTATTCCCAAACAGTCACCCATCTAGGCACTGACAAGACTCGACGTTATTTAACTTCGGTGATCGTACGAGAGACGGTGCTACAACGTAATATGGCTGTAAACATGAAAGACAGCCACCTGGAAGAACTCAAACTTCCGATTGACAGAAAACTTTAGAAATCATCTGCAATAGTGTATGGCGAATGGAGGCCACCATTAAAAGCAACGTTTTTAAAAAAATATTTTAGTGCAACCCACAGCAAGAACCTCATTTTGGCATTGTGTTCCATTATCTCTACGTGTAATAAATCAAAGACAAACTCTGTTCACAAGGTTCATTTATTTAGCATCGACAACTTATATGTATATCTCTTATAATCTGCAAATATTGGAATTGCGTTTGTATGAATATAAAATTATTACTTTTAGAAAAAAACAAATTTAAGGGAAATTCTGACACAAAGCTAAAGTAAATAATATTTTTAAAAAAATGTCATTTAATTAGATGGATGTGCTTTTTTGTTCATAAGCTGATGATTTCAATTAGGATCACAGAAAGACACTGCTACACGCATATCAAGTGCAGTGTTGATCCTGTTTCTGTTCTTCATCTTAAATTGAGTTAATGTGGAAAATCTCAGTTCAATCAAGTAAAAGGTTACAGTAATAAAATAGGCTTTTTACTCATTAGTGGAAATTAGCCTTTTTTCTTAACCCAAAACAAGATACATAAACTCAATGAGAACAGATTATATATATATATATATATATATATATATATATATATATATATATATATATATATATATATATGTATGTATTATAAAAAAAATATAATATAATACGAGTTTACCTTAGTGAAAAACTAATGATGATTTATGAATACTGTGCAACATTTAGAGTTGTTTATATACTGCCTCAATTGCGCATTATTGTTTTTGATCTTTCTTCAATTTTGTCGCGACCCATTTTATTTATTTCGCGACCCACTGAATAGTCTGGACCCACAGTTTCAAAAAACCTGATTTTGAGGATATCACTTTTAACACCAAATGCGTCAAAAGCGTAGCCTTTTGTTTAAATAACAGCGATTATTTTTAAATAGAAGTTACCATGATCTTTTTGTCAACCATTAAATTTTGCGATGTATTTTTGCCACAAACCTGTGTGAATAAAACATTGTTTTTTATTTATTGGATACCTATGCGTTAGCATAATATTATAACATTTTAGGGAGAATATTTTCTCCTCGAAATACTGAAATCGTTACACACTGCATCGGTAAGTAGGTAGTTAGGTAAGTGCTAACTTGAGCAAGGTTTTTCCAACTGTTGGTCCCGACCTATCAGAGTGTCGCGAGATAAATGAAATGGGTCGCGACAGAAAAGAAAGAAAAAATACGCAAGTGAGAGCAAAGTGCGTAATATAAACAACTCTAAGAGTTGCACGGCACAAATCATCACTAGGTTTTCAAAGGTAGGCTCGTATATATATATATATATATATATATATATATATATATATATATATTACAGTCTGTTATCATTGAGTTTATGTATTCTATTCATCAAATGCGTTGCGGACTGAGTGACATCACTTTTCGCCAAAACTTAACTCCGTATGTTTGTAATGCGTTCCTTCTCGTGGCCAATGAAAGCCGTTAAGATTGTTGAATAATTCAGTTGCACCTCGACTCAATGTCGAAGTCGAGTACTAGTACATTCTTTCTGTGCCATTAAGATGATATTTTGTGTTCATTTGAAGTTTTCGATGAGTGGTCTGTTGTTTCGACGAAATTTAAGAAGACCTAGTTTGTTTTGTTTTTTTCAAGTAATAAGTTTATATTCGTACAAATAGATAATACAAATAGATACATGCAATTCCAATATTTGCAGATCATAAGAAATATACATATAAATTGTTGATGCTAAAAAATGAACCTAATGAAAAGAGTTTGTCTTTGATTTATAACATGTAGGTAATAATGGGTCACAATGCAAAATGTGGTTCTTGCTGTTGGTCACAGTAAAAGAAAGTTTTAAAAATGCTGCTTTTTTAATGGTGGCTTCCATTCGCCATACACTATTGCAGGTGATTTCTAAAGTTTTCCGTCACTCAGAAGTTCGAGGTTTTCAAGATGGTTCTTGCCGAGGGTCGTAGTAAAAAATAATTTGAAACGCTGAACTAGAGTATCAAGGTATAGCTTCTCAACTATTCGTATTAGTATATAAATCATTGGTGAGTGAAATTGATATTATTGTTCAGATCAGGTTGAGGTTGGTAGACCTTTATAGCATTATGCTAATAACTAGGATATGCCCGCGAAAATTTCCCAGTTTTCCTATTTTAATTTACGGAAGAATCCTAATTCTTCAGTTAATGACTGGATAATTTCATGGCAAAGTCCTACGACAATCAAATATCCGTAGAAATTCCCCCATCGCATCGTTAAATATTTGAGTTTATCGACAACAACAAAATATTGCAATAACAATCATAATACGAAGGCTGGCAGCACCTCGACGCGGTGTAATGGTTAGCATGCTTGTTCTCGCGAGAACAGTTTACACTGAGTAGAGAGTTTGATCCTCACTGGGTAGCCCATACTTTCGGCATTGTGTCACATCTAGGCTACGCTTGGAAAATCACCATAAATATGAATGCTGGTTGTTAATGTAAGAAGTAAAGGAATACAAACGAAACGATTTGAAATTGGCAACTTTTTTTTCTATTTCACTGAAACAGACGTTAACTATTTATATCTTCTTTTCTTTCTTTCATTTACTCACTGAAACCAAGTAGCGTCTCTGATATAACTTTTCACGCGTTCAGAACAGAATAGTCTCTTATTTATTAGTTATTAGCAGGGCGTAAAGGTCGTGCTATAACTAAGAGAGGGTCAAGTAGTTTTATAATAAAATGGCTAATGGTGTGACGTGGGTGCCGTGACTCATTTGATAAAAAGATTTTCTTTTAAAAATCGTATTTGTATAAACTGTAGCTATGGCGGATGGTGGATTTTGCCGCGGCTTATCGCTGATAATGGCGTCGATTCTTCAAACACTTTTTTTTGGAAATGGTTAGTTCTGTCAAGATAGAATCGTCAAATATTCGAACAAAGTACTCAGCTCTGTGTTTGTACAGTCCCGTTTGACGTATTATATAAACATTTAGATCAAAATAAGGATTTTTTTGCAAGTAATTAAAAGAAAGAAAGCGAAAAGAAGTAAAAAAAAAGATACGCACGGAAAAAGAAAGAAAGAAAGAAAGAAAAAGAAGAAAAGAAAGAGAGAAAGAAAAACGAAAGAAAAGAAGTAAAAAATGAAATAAGCGAAAAAGGAAGCGAAAAAAAAAACGAACAAGGAAAGAAAGAAAAAGAAGGAGAAAAGAAAGAAAAAAGAATTTAAAAAAGAAA
>CAHIKZ030005487.1:2040000-2090000 GCA_903632075.3 Acanthosepion pharaonis | reverse complement strand
TATATATATATATATATATATATATATATATATATATAGAGAGAGAGAGAGAGAGAGAGAGAGAGAGAGAGAGTCAGACAGACAGACAGACAGACAGACAGAGACAGAGACACACAGAGAGATCGGACTAATGCAAATAAAATTTTTCACTTAGCTGATTGATGTTATATTCTGGAGTTTCGTAGTTAAACTTTTTGTAATCGTTCTGGCCACTCGTCAGGAGATATCAACAACGGACTGTTAATTTTTATACTAAATTAAAAAGTATTCATTTTTAATTATGCGCTAGTTAAAATTTACTCACACACACACACACACACACACACACACACACACACACACACACACACATATATATATAATTTAAGGATTTTATTTTTTTAAATATATATATATATATATAATTTAAGGATTTTATTTTTTTAATCCGCCATATTTTTTATTACTTCAAACGTTATTTTTAGCGGATACCCGTGTTTGAATAGACGAACGTTTTATTTTAAAACGTACACCCGAGAAAACTTATTAAACAAAATGTGTCCTCCAGCAGGATTCAAACGTTGCTGGAGGGCACATTTACACATGCTCATTAGGCGTATTATTCACTATTTTCCTTTGTCCCCACCCCGTTCGCCTTCAGTATGTCATGTGAATGTTAAATTCTCCAACCCTCGCTCCTTCTAATGTGTGCCAGTAATGTCCCTTTCTGATTTTACGTATAAGTGACCGTTTTGTTCCAATTTTCCTCAAAACTTCCTCGTTGCTCACATGCACTCTCCATAACATTCTCAGCATCCTTCTGTGGAACCACATGTCTGTTGTTTCATGTCTCTTCTACATCTGTGAGGACGTTGACCAGTGCTCACTGTCATGCAGGGGGATTGTTATTACATATTATTTCAGCGCTCTTTTCTTTGTTTCAAGCGAAATTTTCCTGTTTCTTGATACTTTGCTTAGCTTTTGAAAGGCATCTTTTTGCTAATCTAATGCAACTTCGGATTTCAGTGTCACATTATTTATCGTCTCTTTCCATCTCTTCATAGAAAGTTAAATTTCTGTAAAGGCTTGAGTCTGGTGCGTTCGATCAGTAGATCGCATCTTGTCATGTTCTTGCAAAAAACCTAAAAAAAAAGAAAGAAAATTAGCGTTAAAGATGATCTTGTACTAAATGAGAAATTGTCGTCTTCAAGTATGAGTTACCATCAGAGAGCCAAGCCATTGATACGAAGAAGTACAACTCGCAATTAGACCAATTGAAGGCAGTAAGAGATTTTTTTTAAACTGTCCGTCTGGAATTAGTTAAGCGAACGATTGTATTATGTCTTTTTAAACAACGCTTGTCTGAGCCCATATTTCTTTGGATAATAGGCAAAAATTGTTACAGCTTAACTGGACAGATTTTTTTTCAATCATTTGCCATATTCACCAATATTTAAGCTTCAGGTTACCATTCAAACCAGTCTTTATAGATACATTTCGACGAAAATAAGATCCATTTCCTAGTTGGGACGTTTTGTTTAACAGCATATCAACACCTCCATGGGCTATTCAATGCGGAAATCTAAATACTTTTGTTATGTATACTCAAGAGTGGTCTCCCCTTGTTTCGTTACTCTCCTCTTTGCTAGAACTATTTCTGTTTACTGGGGCTATAAAAGGACACTACGCGCGGACCTTGTATTCTCAGTTGAATAAAGCTTTCTTAAAGCTTCCAACTGCGTACTTTCGTCATTACAATTTTGTACACAATTTTCATTTATATTTTTGAAGATAATAATGACTTTAGTTACAAAAATCTTACCAATCAACACGTATCTGAGGAGGAGGAGAGGGATTCATACTCTCCCCTTGTTTCGTTACACTCCTATTTAAGAGAGCTATTTCTGTTTACTGGGACTATAAAAGGACACTATACGCGAAGCTTACTTTTCGCAAGGGGATTTGCGCGTAAGTAAATATAACGGACCAACTGAAATTGGAACTCAACTCGCTGATTAAAAAATTCCGAGGTATTGACCATTACACCACCCGCGCATGTAAACGTAAAGCAAATGGTATTTCTAAGCGATCACCCATCTAGTTACTGACCAGGCTCGAGTTTGCTTAACTTCAATGATCGTACGGGAACCAATGTTTCAACATGATATGGTCGTAAACGTGTATTTCCTGGAAAACAGCAAAAAGACACCAGCAGTTTTTATTTATTTATTACTCAGATAGATAAAAAAAAAAAAAAATTTATCCAACCGTCAAATTCACCCAATTTCCGGTATGTCTTGCGACCGGTCAGTCCAGAAAAACCTCCACATATCGAGATCTTCCGAGCCATTGACCCTTACACCGCTACTTCCTGGAAGACAAATTGAAGACCAGTTTTTACCCAACCCCCTTGACCTTGTGCCCAACCGTTGTATTTTTCAAAATAAATATTACTTTCCTCTATACCAAAACAACACCTTCTTACTTACAATTCTTACTACAGGTACCATAATACCTCAGTGTCTCTATGAAGTCCTAACTAGTCCCCATATATACAATTTGTCTGTGGTAGTGTAGAGGAAAGTCCATCTTAATACTGAACACGTTTAACACAGGCTAACTTCGGTGATTGGCCGAGAACCGTTTTTTCAACGTGATATGGCGGCTAGCAGTCAGCGTTAGCATCGGTTGAAATTTCATAAAATCTTTTAAAAGCAGTTTTTCGGGAAACTGAGACATCTGAGGTCCACTAGCTGTTATCGCTCTTTCAAATTTGAAGTTTTCAAGTGATATACTTTTTCTTATGTGGTAAAGCTCTCTGATCCTGTGACGCTAGTCTATAGTCTGTGAACGACTGTCTTCTTGATGACGTAAAGGATTCACCCGGTTGAAGACATTTTAATCATTAACCTGAGAAAATTGTATATAGATGATAGTTTAGACCTTTCTGTACGAGTTTGATACTATGCGTGATATCTATATGAGAACCTAGATCAGACGAGGCTGTCTTTCTTTTTTTTAATCATTTCACCCCAAACAAGGTGATAAAGCTACTAAGACGCAAGGAATCACTGAATGTTAGAGAATATGCGAAAAATATACTATCAAGGAGAGAGAACAATAAAAGAACAAGAATTAAGAAGACAGAAGATTACGATTGACATTGCATTTAAATTTTTAAAGATTAATGCTGATATAGAAGCAAGAAGCCGAAAGAGAGTTCTACAAACTAGAATTGCGATAGAAGAAAACGTTAGAATAGAACTTACGGTTACATCTAGCCATTTTCACTCTAAAAAGATTAAATCTTAATTCCAGTCTAGTACTGCGCTTAAATTCATAAAGTCTGTGTACCGTAGAGGAAAGTAATATTTATTTTGAAAAATACAGAAATATGACACAAAACCAAAAGGAAAAACTAGTCTTCAATCTGTCTTATCTTAAACTTATCAGACCACAATTACTGACCCAAGGCTAAGAGGGGCGATAGGGGAGAAGGTTGGTCTTCAATCTGTCTTATCTTAAAACTTAGCTAGCCATGATTACTGACCCAAACATACCACAGTATTCCTTACACCAAAACAACACATTCTTACTTATCATTCTTACTGCAGTCCCCATAATGCCTCAAAGTCTCTATGTGGTCTTTAATCTGTCTTATCTTAAACTTAACTAGCCATAATTACTGACCCAAACATACCACAGTATTCCTTACACCAAAGCAACACATTCTTACTTACCATTCTTACTACAGTCCCCATAATGCCTCAAAGTCTCTATGTGGTCTTTAATCTGTCTTATCTTAAACTTAACTAGCCATGATTACTGACCCAAACATACCACAGTATTCCTTACACCAAAACAACACATTCTTACTTATCATTCTTACTACAGTCCCCATAATGCCTCAGAGTCTCTATGAAGTCCTAACTAGTAACCCATATGTACAATTTGTCTGTGACGGTGTAGGGGGATAAAATGACAACTTACCATAGAGGAAAGTCCATCAGAACATTTACCATGAAAGTATTTATAGAAAAGGCATTAGGCAAGCAACATTACGGTGGTGAGAAAAAAGCTGAAGCCGAGATGCCAGTTCAGGACCAATAACATTGTAGATTCTTCTTTGGATTTTGTCAAGAATCTCTCAATATATTGCAGGAGCACCAGACCAGATGCGGTAGCACTATTCAAAACGTGTTTAAGAACATGACCCGAATTTAAAGGTTAATATTTTAGTTTTATAGCATGGACAAAACTACTAGGCGTGCAATCTATCCCGTGTTCGGTTTTCTTATATCCAATACTAAATGGGTTTAGGAAATTGGTTGAAAGATGGAGATAAATAGAGGAACCGAACGGGGGGTGGGTACTGACTACAAAATATATTGGGCATTAGTTCAAGCCTGATTTCAGAGTTGCCGTATAATTTGAACTGCATTCACTTGGAAGAAAATTCATTTCACGCAGTTTTGTTTGAATTACTGATCGAAAGTGAATTTGTTCTCTCTAACATGTGCGGCTTCTTTAAAGTTTGGTTTGCATGAAGAGGAAGCCCTGTCGATGATCCTGAAATCTTTCGGGGAGGCTGTAATTCCAACAGACTCCAGATATCCGATTATATGGGAAATGTTGCCATTGCACGCGCGCACAAGCCTCTCTGTGTGTGTAGAGCTTGTGTCCCGTTGCCAAGGCCTTGATTTCCGCAGTGGGCCGACAGGAACACTTTTAAAAAGATGATTTTTTTTTCTATTTCCTAACTTCGTGGTTGATTATTATTTAATCTTTATTTTTTTTTAGGTACCGTGCTCCTTCAAGACATAGGCAATCACGGCTCTCCACGTCTTCCTATCTTTTGTTGCTATTAGGAATGTTCATCCTCTTATAATCCCACCCCAGTCCGTGTTCTGCCATCCATTTGCACAAACTCGTTAGGTAGGTTATTCGCTCTTTCTTTCCTTTAATAAAAGGCTTACGATCACATAACCAGTTCCAGTACGAAGTTAAGCAACATCGAACTTGGTCAGTATCTATATGGGTGGCCGCTTGGGAATAGCAGGTGCTGTAAACTTGAATGTATGGGTTGTATAAAGGTCTTACAACCATATCACGTTGAAACACTAGTTCTCGTACGATCATCGAAGTTAAGCAACTTCAACTTGGTCAATGCCTAGATGGGTGAACGCTTAGGAATACCAGGTGATGTAAGCTTGAATATGCGGGTGGTATAATGGATAACGAGTCGTGAGTGTTAATCGGAGAGGCGAGTTCCAATTCCCATTGGGTTCATTATATTCACTTACGCTCAACTACTCTTGGGAAAGGCATGAATCCACTACTTCTCCTACTATGTATGGGTTAATTAGTAAGGCATGTATCACTAAACAATTATTATCTCCCACCACAAAAAAAATTCTTGCAATCTAAAAATATTTTCAGGTTTTAAATAACCTGCAAATGTTTGATAGGCCGTAGAAAATGAATCAATCAATAACTCAATCAAATATTGATTACCTACAAAGGCATGTCTTTTAGATTTATTTACATTCTCTGGAATATAAATGTATAGAAACTATTGTGGCCACAAAATGAGGGATTAGTTTATATATTGATTGTAATATAAAATTGATCCCTGACTTTACATCCATATTATAATTTTTTTTTAGCAAATTATTACATATGAATTCATTTCTCCCTTCAGCTATGGGTTAATTAGTAAAACAGAAACAATTATCTCAAAAAATGAAATTCTTACAATCTAAAAATATTTTCTGGCTTTGAATAACCTGCAAAGGGTTGATAAGCTGTCGAAAAGAAATCAATCACGTATTGATTAGTTACACAGGCATGTCTTTTAGATTTATTTACCTTCTCTGGAATATAAATATATAGAAATTATCATGGCCACAAAGTGAGGGATTAGTTTATATATTGATTGTCATATAGAATTGATCCCTGACTTTATATTCACATTATAATTTCTTGTTTATCGAATTTTGATTAAATATGAATCCACCTCTTCTCCTCCCAGCTATGGGTTAATTAGTAAGATTTATCACCAAAAAAAAAAAATTATTACAATCTAAAAATATTTTCTGGCTTCAAATAACCAATGGGTTGATAAGCCATAGAATATGAAGGACTCAACCAATCAATTTCATTCAATATGTCCGGTGATTGTCAAATTCTCCAAGATCACTTTCCTCATTGTGTCCCAAATTTTCCACTGTCTCTTTTTGATTCTAAGTGCATGTGTCCGTAATTTCCAAGGTTCTCTGCATTTATTTTTAGGAACAGCTGATTTCGCTCTGGTGTTCCTTGCCACAATTGCATGTGACGTTATACAGACTTCTTGCTCATGTTATCTGGCAGTTTGGTTTTGGTAAATAATTTTCGAAAACAGGAACTTTTTTTGAATGCCGCCTTAACGATGTTTGAGCGGCAGACCCTTTAAATCTTTTCAGATGTACTTTCCCTCCAAATATATATATATATATATATATATATATGTGTGTGTGTGTCTCAGCAAGCGTTTTTTACAAGTGCTCATATTTGCTCTGGTAAAAATGCAGTAATAATAACAGAAAAAAATTGCAATATGAGCACTGGTAAAAAAAAAAAAAATTAATTGCTGAGACATTAGGTTTATAAGTCCCAGAAATCCATACCCCGATGACCCCCAAGGGCACATGGTGGGATACAGACGCTGGTTAGATCCAGTGACTAGACCCAAAGAGTTCATGTGAGTTCAATACCAAAAACTTGGAGAGTTGAGTTAGAGGGAAATAACTGAGACACCCGAAAGAGGCATGGCACGTGAAACTAGAACGAAATAAAGGGTTCGGTTCAAAATTCCAATCACCTGAAGAAGGATGGAGCGTACAAAGGTGATATGTGAATATGGCAATGAAGACGAGGATAACAGTCCGAATAATGTAAATTATGCAAGTAATATATATATATATATATATATATATATATATATATATATATATATATATATCGTTTCACTCCTAAGCAAGGCGATAATGCCACTAAGACGCGTGGTTGGGGTTACAGGATGTGAAATAGAATGAGAAAACTTTTAATGTTCAGTTAGAAGATTGCGATTAACGTTGCATTAATTTTTTTGAAGATTGTAAGCGCCACGGGAGTAAGAAATCGGAAGTGAGCTCCACAGGTGAGAAAGTATTCTATCTAATTTTTTTTTTATCAAGGCGATAATGCCACTAAGACACAATGGTTTACTGCGAGTGAAATAGAATGAGAAAACTTTAGTGAGGAGAAGGGACAATAAAAGAACAGGTATCATGAAGACAGAAAATGGCGATTGGCATTGCAATTAAATTTTTGAACATTGTAGGTGACAACGAAACAAGAAGTCGAAAGTGATTTCCACAGACAAATAAGGCGAGGAACGAAACAATTAGAATAGAACATATGGTTGCATCTAGCTATAGAGAATAGAAAGGATTGAGGAAAGGACAAAAGATGAACAAGTTTCAAGAAAATAGAAGATGACAATTGACGTTGCATTTAAACTTTTGAAGATTGTAGTTATCAGGGAAGCAAGTAAGCGGAAGGGAGTTCCGCTGTCGGGAAGCGCAAGAGAAGAAACTGTTAGAGCAGAAATGGCGGTTGCATCTAGCTAGTTCAACAGTAAAACGGCGAGACATTGTTTCCAATCTCGTAGCACGCTTCTCGTCATGTGGTCGAGTTACGAGCGAAAGCACCTCACCAATATTTGAAGAAAAGACAGAGGGAAGCCACCTCATTGTATTGGGAAAGTGACTGAAGTCGAGATATCTGGTCAGGATCGATTACAATACAGACCCTTTCTGAATTTTGTCAAGAATTTCGAGATGTACAGCAGGAGCACCAGACCAAATATGGCAACAGTATTCAATCTACGGACTGATGGTAGATTTATAAAATTGCAAGATGGATTCCGGCGAGAAAAGTTTTCTCGCTCGGCACATTGACCAAATTTCCTTGCAGTAGATGTAGCAATTGATTCAATATAGTCGCCCCACATCATGTCAGTGGTAAACGTGAAACCAAGAAGTTATAGAGGTTTGCTCTCCTGAAGGTTAGCATCAGTCATACTGATGGCAAACAGAAAAAGATTCTCTGTAATGATTATGATTACCGTGGCAGATTTTCTTGTCATTGCCCTCGATTCTACTGTCCCTGAACGTTGAAGCTGACGTAGTGCTTTTTGGGTAGTTGCTACCTTGGAGAATGCTTCTAACGCCGATCACCTTGCTATGGCCCAATGATGTCGGTAGCGCCTGATACATTTAGTAACGCTGAATGGATGGTGGGCTTAAAATCCAGGGTTTTGTCAATGTTAGTCTACGAGATATAGATATACAGGGTGTCAATAAAATCTCTTTACAATTTAAAAAAAATACTACAAATACAAATGAACAGACAAATATGTGGAAATGGATACAAAAAACCGGAGTATATACTGAATTTTTTTTTAACTAATTTAATAAACGTCTATATGAGCGCCATAAGTTTCATAAAGCACATCAAGATGGTACTCGATTTCTTGCCATCTTCATTATAGCATAGCCTCATCAATGGTGGCATTGGCGTCATTGATCTTTTGCTTTAGATCAGTGATATCACGTACGTATCTTTTTTCGATAGACGATATCTTTAACAACGTCAATATCTCGTTTTCTCTTCGAGTTACATGTGATATCCATTTTAGTTATTGCTTATGTTGAAAGTCTTCAAGTGATGACGTTTCTGTTTATTTGGTAACGTTCTTGGGATCCTGTAGCGCCAATGCACAAGTTTTGAAGAATTGTGGTCTTCGCCAACATCCACAGGATTCACTCACCATTTTTTATCATCGATCTTAGGAAGCGGTTGTATGTCGTTGACTGTTTAGATATTTCTGGACGGGTTTTGGCGCCATTCGTGATATACAGGGTGTCAATAAAATCGCTTTACAATTTAAAAACATTTCTTACAAAAGCGAATGAAGAGACAAATATGTTTAAATTGTTACAATATGAAAAGTAGATATTGAAGTTTGTATTTTAACTAATTTAATCCACCCCTATATGGGTGCCATTTGTTGCAGGAAGCACACCAAGACGGTTTCTTGCCATTTTCGCTGCATCAGAGCCTCATCAATGGTGGCAATGGCGTCAGTGATCATTTGCTTTAGATCAGTAATATCCCGTATGTATCTTTTTTTCGATACACGATATCTTTAACATAACCCCATAGAAAGAAGTGAAGGGGGGTAATATCTGGTGAACGAGATGGCCGGAGATTTGGTTCATCCCTTCCAATCCATATATATATATATATATATATATTTTTAAATTATATATATATATATATATATATATATATATATATATATATATATGAAGAAAAATATACGGAAAAACAAACAAAAAATCCTAATATGCAATTATGCTGTTTTAATGTTAATATAATGTCAACGTCGGACGTTTCGGTCTAATAGACCATCTTCAGGACATATTCATAAGACATAATTAACATTAGACTATATTCAATTCAACATGAAAAAGACGATGCACACAAGAGCAAGATTAATCCAAACATATAACTGAAATTTTTTTTATACGATCAGCGTTCCGTTTTTTTCGATACACGATATCTTCAACAGGTGAGAAAAGAAAAGAATCATTCGTGGGTCGAGCACCGTGTTGTAAACATTCCCGTCTTGTGTCGTGCTTTTCTTTTCCAATTTTACTGTACTGTGTGCTTCTTTTTTTTTATCAATCCTTGCCTACATTTCTGTAAATACACTCTGAAATGTTTGTATTTGAGCTTCTGGCATGAATACCAAGCAGTACAGCATGCTGTTTCTAAATTTCTGATGGAGGGAATTACGTCATGGTGCAATTTCCCCATAGAAACTAACCCTACTATACTGTGAAGTCGACAAAATTAAAAACAAACAACGCGCACGCATGAAATTAAAAGTATAAAATGGCGAAAATTTACCTATCGCAGCATATATATATATACATCAAAAATATTATCGGCGTACATCAAACGTACAGACGCACGCACACACACACACACACATCAACAACACAAGACAAAATCACGTGAGGTCTAGCTGACTAATGAAAAATAAACAGCACAAAACTACAATTACCAGAATTTTCTCTCCCATAATTCATTTCCAAAACGTTGCTGATTAAGCTTAAATAAAAACGACACGTTAAATTTTTAATGGCCCCTGTTTTTTCTCATCCTTCAATTTCTGTTGGATTCTAATCCATATTTGATCCTAATTTATATGTATGTATATATATATATATATATATATATATAGGGTGTTCATAAAGTTTGTGTGTACTTTTAAAAATTTATAACTTTATTTGTATTTGCGATAGAAATAATTTGTAAAAAGGATTAGAAAGAATTAAATCTATATTTTTTTAAGGTTTTATTGACATGTTCTCCATCATTAGCAAGGGTAATACGATTTTGCAGTTCACGGAAAACATTTGCCAACTGATTTACAGTAATGCCTGAAATCACATTAGTTATTTTAGCTTTCAATTTTTCTAGGTTTGGTTCTAATCACAATTGTTTTCACATGTCCCCATAAAAAAATGTAATGGAGTCAAATCTGGCGAACGTGGAGGCCAATAAAATGGTCCACCCCTTCCGATCCATCTGTTAGGAAATTCCTGATTTAGAAACTCTCTAACACGCAGAGCAAAGTGACAAGGAGCGCCATTTTGTTGAAACACTGTATTGTAACATTTTTTACAGATTATTTCTGTCGCAAATACAAATAAAGTTATAATTTTTAAAGTGCACACGAACTTTATGGACACCCTGTATATACAGACACACAAACAGGGTGCGATGGATAAATTGTCGTTTAAATTACACAAAAATGAAAATAACACTGACATCTCATTTTAACAGATATATTTACCAAAATTACACAAAAATATCTTGAAATATGAAAGAGTATATTTATTAAATAAAATCGCCATTGACTTCAACAACGACCTCCAGACGACTTCGGATTCTCCTGCAACTCTTCTGGGTGGTCTCTTTGTTTAAGTTGGTGAATGCTGCCATAATCCTTGCCTTCAGTTCATCTTTGGGGTTACAAGGAATTTTGTTGATTTTTCGTTCAACTGCGGCCCACACATAATGCAGTCTGTGAAGTTAGGTGACCAGATGTAAGGGATGGTGTGGGCAGAAATTGTCTGACACCCATGGCTAGGTTCTTCCGCTTGTGTGACATGGTGTAGAGTCCTGTTGCCAGAGATAGGATCTTCCAGCAGCCAACCTCTTGACCCAGGGAAGCAGTACCTCCTCAAGGCACTTGATGCCGGCCTTCGTGTTGAGTCTGAGGCCCCCACCAAAAAATTCAGGCGTACTTTTCTTATCAGAGTTTTCCGAGTTGATGTAGCTTTGTAATCACCATTAGACTCATCCAACTCTTCCCGAATCAACTGCACTGTCCTCAGATTGACATCCAAACACTCTGAAATGTTTGTACTAGAGCTTCTGATCCAAATGTCAAGCAGTACAGCATGCTGTCTCCAAATTTCTGATGGAGGGAATTTTGTCATGGTGCAATTTCCTCATAGAAACTAACCCTACTATACTATGAAGTCGACAAAATTAAAAACAAACAACGCGCACGTATGA
Source organism: Acanthosepion pharaonis (assembly GCA_903632075.3). Taxonomy (NCBI): domain Eukaryota; kingdom Metazoa; phylum Mollusca; class Cephalopoda; order Sepiida; family Sepiidae; genus Acanthosepion; species Acanthosepion pharaonis. Next base: position 2,078,342 of record CAHIKZ030005487.1, on the reverse strand, counting down.
AATTAAAAGTATAAAATGGCGAAAATTTACCTATCGCAGCATATATATATATATATATATATATATATATATATATATATATATATATATATATATATATGTAAAGAGCAACCTCGGTTCTCGAACGTCTCACATGTCGAACAAATCGGTTTTCGAATAGAAAATTCGAGATGAAAATGCCTCGGTTAACGAACAAAATTTCGGTTCTCGAAGAACATTGCCAAACCGAGTTAAGAGGATCGGAATCATTCGTGGGTCGAGCACCGTGTTGTAAACATTCCTGTCTTGTATCGTGCTTTTCTTTTCCAATTTTACTGTAGTGTGTGCTTTTTTTTATCATCATTCGCCCTTAATCATGCCTCCAAAGAAAGTTGGCAGTAATACTGGTAAAGGAAAAAGAAAAGTTGAGAGAGAGAAAAAAAATTGTATTGAAGAAATCATCGCAAAATACAAAAAAACGGCTTTCGTGTGTCAGATCTCGCTGTGCAGTATGGTATGTCTAAATCGACAATATGTCAGTTATGTGCCATGAGTGATACAGGTTTAGGCGATCATGTATCTTTCGATACATGACTGACGAGGCAGATTTTTTTTGCCTGCAATAGGTTGCCATTTCTTTCTGCGGTAGAACAGTCACCATCCAAGGCTATAGAACCCGGTCTGTCCTGCTATTTACCCATAGCTGGGCGGGGGTGAAGAAGAAGGAGATTCATAATTAAATGTAATAGATTCGACTGGAATTCGAACTCGGCTCTGCGATTCCTCAATCCGAGCCGCTATCCATTATTCTAGCGTACCTCCTAATATCTGCTATTCTAAAATTAAAAAAAAAACAAACAAGGAAGTGATAAAAGCAGCAGATGTTGCAAAAGGTGTAACTGTTATTAGTAAACAAAGACCAAAGATAGTCGAAGTGGAAAAATTATTGCTTATTTTTATAAATGAGAAACATCAGGTGACAGTATCAGTGAAACATTTATTTGTGAGAAAGCATTAGAAATTTCTAAAGAACTTAGTAAAGAAAACCCCAGGTACAAGGGCTGAAAGTGATACATTTGAATTCAAAGCTAATAGAGGCTGGTTGGAGAAAGTTAAGAAGTGATATACACCGTTATTAAACATGGAGAGGCGGTGAGTTCAAACAAGAAAGCAGCTGAGAAATTTTTGATTGAGTTTAGTGACTAGATAAAGGAAGGAAGTTATCTAACCCAACAGGTGTTTAACGGGGATGAAACAGGGTTATTTTGGAAACAAATTTCAAATAGGACCTATATTCTTTTCTTTCTTTTTATGTACCATGTCCTTTCAGGACGTAGGCGATCATGGCCCTCCACCTCCCTTTATCCCTTGCAGCTCTCAACAAGTTCCTTCCCTCAGCCATTTCCTATAGATCACGTTCTGTCATCCACTTGCTTAAGCCCGCCAGGTATGTCACGCGTTGTTTTTCCTCTTTCCCTCTATTCGACCCGTGAGTATCAGATTCTCCAGGCCCTACTTCCTCATTATGTGTCTCAGGAACTTCAGCTGCCTCTTCCTGATGTTAAGTATAAGCCTCCTCCTTGTTTGCAACCTCTCTGAGAACACAACGTTGCTCACATGCTTGGTCCAGGATATCCTAAGCATCCTTTTGTAGAACCACATCTCTGTCGCCTCGAGTTTCTTCTTCATTTTTGAGGAGACCGTCCAACATTCGCTGCCGTAAAGAAGGACAGATGTCACGTAACAGCTCAGTATTCTTTGTTACCAAAGAAATCCTCTTGTCTCCCAATACTCTGCCCAGCTTTTGGAATGTGCCCTTGGTCATCCCAATCCGTCTACGGATCTCAGTGTCGCACTTACCGTCCTCTGTCAAGACGCTTCCCAGATAATTAAACTTCCGCATCTGATTGATTCAGCTGTTCCCGAGCTGCAAATCGCATATCGGGCTCTTCCTCTTACTTATGACCTTGGATTCTGTCTTCTTGTAGTTTGTGCTTAGTCCTTTCTTCTCACTCTCCGTCGTTACCTTCTGTGGGAAATTTTGTAATTTCTTTTTCGTGTCTGCTATCAGTACTGTGTCATCTGCGTATCTTATATTGTTAAGATTGTGGCCACCAATGCTAAATCTCGGTAAGGTTTCCAATTCTCTCAGAATTGCCTCGCTGTATAGGTTGAACAGGTCGGGTGAGAAGACACATCCTTACCTTACGCCCCCTTTCTATTTTTGTATATTCACTAAACTCATTCCCTATGCCCATGCATGCTGTTTGATGCCAGTATAGGTCCTTGATTATTCTGATATCTTTCCCAAATATATCAAGGTTGCTGAACAGTTCCAACAGATCCTCGTGGCGTACTTTGTCGGAGGCCTTCGCGTAGTCTATGAAACATTGGTACACGTCCTTCTGCATCAGGATCGCTCTTTCTGATAACATTCTGAGGATGAATATTGCGTTCTTTGTTCAGGTGTCTTTAACAAACCCGCACTGTTCTTGTCCTAACTCTGATCAGATTCTGCTGCGCGCTCTAAAGAGGAAAAAGTGTTGCCAGGGTACAAGCCAATGAAAGATACACTCACTCTTTTACTATGCGGCAACGCAAGTGGTGATTTCAAGGTCAAGCCACTGCTTGTTTACCATTCCAATAATCCGAAGGTTTTCAGAAGAAACAATGTTATGAAGAGCAAATTGCTTGTTATGTGGCGTGCTAATAATAAAAAATATCTGCAAGAAGAAAATTTGCCACTAAAATACCTTCTCGTGTTAGACAAGGCTCCGGCTCACCCTCCAGGTTTAGAGGTTGACTTAGTATCTACCACCTAACGCAACTTCTCTAATACAATCAACGGAGCAACATGACTTAGTATCTACCACCTAACGCAACTTCTCTAATCAACGGAGCAACAGGTCATTGCAAACTTTAAGAAACTTTACATAAAAGCCCCGTTTCGAAAGTTTTTCAAGTCAATATTCTGAATTGTGTTAATCGAGGTTGCTCTCCATGCTCGGAAACATCCTATCCCTATATATATATATATATATATATATATATATATATATATATATATATATATATATATATATATATATATATATATACATATATATATATATATATATTTTTTTTTTATGTTTATACGTTCTTTTTTATAGATACAAATATTTAAGCAAATGCTCTGCTTATAATAAACAGTATTAACGACATTTACCGGTCTGAATGTCGAAGAAATTTTCACAAAAATATGCGTCCTCAACAGGAATCGAACCTGCATCCTATATGGAACCGTCATATAGCCTGACGTGCTTTTTACCGATTGTGACACAGAGAGGCGTTTCGGTTAGCAAGGTCGATTTTTACTGTTTTAAACTTGCTAACCGAAACACTCCTCTGTGGTTCAATCGGTAAAGCACGTCAGGCTGTATGACGGTTCCGTATAGGATTCAGGTTCGATTCCTGTCGGAGGACGCATATCTTCTATGAAAATTTCTCGGACATTCACGCCGGTTAATGTCGTTAATACTATTTATTATAAGCACAATATTTACTTAAATATTTGTATCTATAAAAATGAACGTATAAACATTTAAAAAAATGTCTTAAAATAATTGTCGGACTTTGTCCATTCCATAATGTGTGACGTCATATATATATATATATATATATATTATAAATTAATTGATTTAAAATATGGTTATTTTCGCTACACAGTTCCAACCATGTTTCAAAATAGAAAAAACCAATTTTATTTTTAAATAAATAAAACCATTAGTTTATTTCATCTTTAAGCGAACATTTGGAGTAACTTTTAAAATTTACCGGTTTTAAATACACAGCTAAAATTTTATTTCCATTTTACAGAATATTCTACTTTGAACCATCTAATTTTCCTTATGACAGTATCATTGTATCAGTTATTTTTTGGTAAGTTGTTATTTTACACTGAAAACGACGTCGGTTGAATTTGATGTCGTCTGAATTTAAAAAAAAAAAAAAAAAAAAAAAGGTTTTCAAATCATAAAATTAAAGATTTTTTTTTTTTTACAATGTTTTTTTATTTAACTACGATTTGAAATATTTTCCTGTTTTAATTTTCTTTTACTAAATTCTTTTTTGCAACAGTTAAATGTAAAGAAATTATATTATGTAATTATTTTAAAATTAAGTTTATTATATGAGGTTATTTTTTTTTTTTTTTTTTTTTGTATATGACTTTTGACAGCAGAAAAATTTATTAATTTCAACTGATTCAGAAACTTTTCTTTTTATATATAAACCTATTATTATAATATTTCACATAAGTACTGAGGACATATATTCAAAAGCTTATATGTTATTTTTTCATATTAATTTTATTTTACTATAGGTGTTATTTTTGGATTTTTTTAATGCGTGTAGTATTATTTAAAAGAAATTTAGGTTAGAATTCATTCAATTTAACTACAATTTTAATTACAAATTCAAAATTACAACTTTAAAATTTTAAAATATTTTCATTGTTTAGTTTTATAAGACTATATTAGTTTATAACAGAAGGAAAATTTTTATTAAGTAAGATTATTTTCCATATCAAAGTATATTTTATTTATTTATTTATTTATTTATTTTTTTTTTTATTTTTTATTTTTTTTTTCCTTTTCTTTCGTTTAAATTTAAATATTATTTAAAAATATTAATGGCACTTACTAAAAACTGCTAAGTCATTTCTCAGATTTAGTAAACTTTCCTTTATTTATTAATTAATTAATTTATTTATTTCAAATATATATAACCTAATTAATAAAGATTCATATGTATGTATAAATAATGTTAGAATTCATTTTATTTTACTACAATTTTAATTTCAATTTTAAAATTTAAAATTATAACTTTAAAATTTTAAAATATTTTCATTGTTACAATTTAGCATATTACTTTATAACAGAAGGATAATTTTCATAGTAAGTAAAAAAAAATTTTTTTTCTATCAAAGGATAGAAATTACAATTTTTAAACTTTTAATTTAGATATTATTTAAGTAATATTAATGGCCCAGACTACAAAACTATCTAAGTCATTTCTCAGAATTAGTAAACTTTATGTATTAATTCAAGTTTAAATGTATATGAGGTTACATTTTTTTTTTTTTTTTTTTTTTTATATATATATATATATATATAATGTTTTCATGTAAGACGAAGGACATGGGTCATTTTAAAAGTTACATCTTATGGCATTTCATATTAATTTTATTTTACTATATTTGCTTTTTTGGGATTCTTTTTTAGTGCGTGTAGTATTATTTAAAAGAAACTTAGGTTAAAATTCATTCAATTTAACTTTAATTTTATTTCAATTTAAAATTACAAACTTTAAACTTTTTGAAAATATTTTCATTGTTAGTTATATTAGACTATATTACTTTATAACAGAAGGAATATTACTCATAGTAAGTAAAATTATTTTTCAATATCCAAGTATATCGTCAATTTTAAACCTTTATATTTTAAAGTATTATTTTAGTAATATTAATGGAACTTACTACAAAATTAGCCAAGTCATTCTCTGGATTTAGTAAACTTTATTTATTACTTAATTTATTTATTTATTTTAAATATATGTAACCTTTTAGTTAAGTTTCATTGTTTACCAAGAACAGGTTAGAATTCATTTTATTTAACTACAATTTTAATTACAATTTTAAAATTACCACTTAAAATTTTAAAATATTTTCATTGTTAGTTTTTTGACTATATTACTTTTATACAGAAGGATAATTATGTTTCTAGTATAATTATTTTCCATAACAAAGTTATGTAAATTACAATTTTTAAACTATTATATTTAAATATTTAAGAATATAAATGGCAAAGACAAAAACTTCTAAGGTTTTTCAGATTTAGTAAACTTTATGTATTAATTAATTAAATTATTTATTTTAAATATATATATATAATAAAGTTTATATGTATATATAACAATGGGTCATACATTATATATCATCTAGCTTTATATAATTTCATTTTTCAGGAGGTATTTTATCGGATTCATTCAAGTGTTTTTACATTTATTATAGAGGTGTTTCTCGGGTTAGGAACTTTTATTTAACTACAATTTTTAAACGAACTTTATGTTTTAATACGTTTTAACCACAATTTTAAATAACAGTTTAAAAACATTTTTCCTGCATTCAATTTTTTTTTTTTTTTTTTTTTTTTTTATATATTATTTACGGAAAATTTTTGCCAATGACGGCATATAATAGCTAAACTGATTCTCTGATTCAGTAAATTTTTATTTTTATAAACTAAAAATATATAGTTTCTTGTATACCGAGCGCACGGGTCGTTTAATGATCTACAAATTCTATCTCTTCTTATTAACTTCCATTTTACTGTAGGTGTTTTATTTGATTCTTTTAGATGCCAGAAATATTTGAGAGATGTTTGATTTTTATAATTCTAAATGAAGGTTCTGATGTTGAATTTTTTTTGAATTCACACAAATATATATTTTTATGTTACGTCTTTCAATCGAAGATTGATTGGTAACTAATGATTCAGTGCAACATTTATTTTGTATGTTAATTTTGAAAATTGATCATAGTTTTTGTTTAACATAGTTTTTATCTTAATTTTCTATTGTCTAAATTTTTTTGGTTTTGGTATAAGTTTTTAACGAAGATATGTTATTTAACATTTTTTCCTGTACAGTATAACCAGGAAGTGAAGATGTTGAAAATACGTATTTATTTTCCAAGGGAACATTCCGACAATGTAGGAATTTATGTCCATGGTTCTTCCAAAACTAAATATTTTTTCATGTTTTTTTCTATGGTTTCCAATTTCAATTTTTAATATTTTTGTTTTTGACGCAATATCTTTTAGAGCCATCTTATAGCTATTGAGATACTATCCCCCGTTCATACTGAATTTGTACTAATTGTTTACTTATCGTTCTCCATTTCTTGTCCCTTTCAAAGACATATATATATATATATATATATTTATATATATTCGTCCCCTTTATATAATGAGAGAAAAGCTTTTTCCTCGAAAAACATATCCATTCCTCGTCCCAATTTTGTATTTTAGAAACATTTGATACTTTTTAAAATTTTATTCATTTTGTTTCTTTTCGCCTTTCATTTAAAGAGAATTGTTCCCTTTTTTTTCCCCATTCCTCGTTTGAATCAACCGATTCAAAGAAAAAGGGTGAGAAAGGTTTTCCTATAAAATTTTTATCCATTCTTTTATAACTATATTTATTCAGCGTGTATGTGTTTTAAAGTTCTTGCATTAAAGTTCTTTGTTTGCATTTCTTTGTTAAAGTTCAAAAGGGTAATTGTAATTCCGCTTCGATTCTCGAGCAATTCGTTTTTAGAACAGATTTTCAGAACAAATTTCGAGAACTGAGGTTGATTTCCCTCTTTCCTCGTTCCCTCTGTTTCATTATATATATATTTATATATAGGATTTTTATTTTAAAATATTTGAGATCTCCAATTTCTTGTCCCCTTTCATAGAGAGGAGTTGATTCCTAATCTTTCCTCGTTCCAAACATTTTTTGTCCCTTTCATAGAAAGGAGTTTTTATTTCTTCGTTCCCCATTTCTTGTCCCCTTTCATAGAAATAGTTCCTAATATTATATTTTTCCCCGTTTCTTGTCCCCTTTTAGAGGAGTTCCCCTTTCCTCGTTCCCCATTGTCCTGTCCCTTTCATAGAGAGGAGTATATTTATATATATTCCCCATATATATATAGATAGATTTCATAGATAGATAGATAATGTTGGTGGTTTCCTCGTAAAATATATAAATTATATACATACATGCATACCCCTTTCAATATATTTTGTATTAAAAAAATCCTCGTTCCCCAGGTCTTGTCCCCTTTCATAAAAAGGAGTTCCCCTTTCCTCGTTATCCATTTATATATATATATTATATATATATGACGAGACGGCAGTTTAGTGCCTCCATTTTTTGATGATATTCCTCGTTCCCCATTTGACAAAGTCCCCCTTTCATATATATATATCCCCTATCCTCGTTCCCCATTTCTTGTCCCCTTTCATTTAGAGGATCGTCAGAAAGATTTCCCGATCTTTCCTCGTTCTCCATTTCTTATCTCCCTTTCATAGAGGATTCCCCTTTCCTCGTTACCCATTTCTTTGGGCTTCCCTTTCTTTTGAGACAGAGTTTCCCCTTTCCTCCTCGTTATCCATTCTTATTGTCCCATTTCAAATTGAGGTTTTTCGAAACGAGTTAGTTTTCCTATATATATATATATATATATATATTATATATATATATATATATATATATATATATATATATATATAATTTTATTGTTCCTTTCATATGGAGGATGGCCCTTTTTCTTATTCGTTTACCATTTCTTGTCCCCATTCAATTTGTTAGGGACTTCCCCTTTCCTCGTTCCCGATCATTTCATTGTCCCCATTTGGAAGGAAAAATCAGATTACAGAGTTCCTCGTTCTCCATTTCTTGTCCCTTTCAGACGGTGTGGTGGTTATAAACCTCGTTCCACAAGTCATTGTCCCCGAGCGCTTGAGAGGATGTTCCCCTTTCTTCGTTCCCTATTTCTTGTCCCCTTTAATAGAGAGGAGTTCCCTTTCCTCGTTCCCCATTTCTTATAAACTTAAGGTGGGTTCATGGAGAGGAGTTCCCACAAATATCCTCGTTCAGACGTCTGCAAGTCCCCTTTGACTGAAACGAGTAGTTCCCGTTAATGTTGTTCCCCATTTCTTGTTCCCTTTCAGAAAAAGGAGTTCCCTTTTCTCGTTCCCCATTTCTTGTCCCCTGTCATAGTAAGTTTTAACGAGTCCATGTTGTTTAACATTTTTTGTCCCCTTTCCAGGAAGTGGATGTTCCCCTTTCCTCGTTCTCCATTCCTTGTCCGTACTTTCCATGGTGAGTCCAAAACTAAACATTCTTTCTGTTCCTATGGTTCAGAATCCAATTAAAATATTGTTTAGACGCAATATCTACCATCTTCGTTCCCCATTTCTTGTCCCCCCTTCATAGAAGGAGTTCCCCTTTCCTCGTTCTCCATTTCTTGTCCCCTTTCAAAGACAGGAGTCCCCCTCTCCTCGTTTCCCATTATTCGTCCCCTTTCATAGAGAGAAGACCTTTTTCCTCGTTATCCATTCCTCGTCCCTTTTCTTTGAGAGGAGTCCCCCTTTCCTCGTTACCCATTTCTTGTCGCCTTTCATAGAGAGGAGTTCCCTTTCCTCGTTCCCCATTCCTCGTCCCCTTTCATAGAGAGGAGTTCCCCTTTCCTCGTTCCCCATTTCTTGTCCCCATTCATAGAGAGGAGTTCCCCTTTCCTCGTTCCCCATTTCTTGTCCCCTTTCATAGGGAGGAGTTCCCTGTTCCTCGTTCTCCATTTCTTGTCCCTTTTCAGAGAGGGAGTTCCTCTTTCCTCGTTCCCATTTCTTGTCCCCTTTCATAGAGAGGAGTTCCCTTTCTTCGTTCCCCATTTCTTGTCCCCTTTCATAGAGAGGAGTTCCCCTTTCCTCGTTCTCCATTTTCTTGTTCCCTTTCATAGAGGAGTTCCCTTTCCTCGTTCCCCATTTCTTGTTCCCTTTCATAGAGAGGAGTTCCCCTTTCCTCGTTCTCCATTTCTTGTTCCCTTTCATAGAGAGGAGTTCCCCTTTCCTCGTTCCCCATTTCTTGTCCCCTTTCATAGAGAGGAGTTCCCCTTTCCTCGTTCCCCATTTCTTGTCCCCTTTCATAGAGAGGAGTTCCCCTTTCCTCGTTCTCCATTTCTTGTTCCCTTTCATAGAGAGGAGTTCCCCTTTCCTCGTTCTCCATTTCTTGTCCCCTTTCATAGAGAGGAGTTCCCTTTCCTCGTTCCCCATTTCTTGTCCCCTTTCATAGAGAGGAGTTCCCTTTTCCTCGTTCCCCATTTTCTTGTTCCCTTTCATAGAGAGGAGTTCCCTTTCCTCGTTCTCCATTTCTTGTTCCCTTTCATAGAGAGGAGTTCCCTTTCCTCGTTCCCCATTTCTTGTCCCCTTTCATAGGGAGGAGTTCCCCTTTCCTCGTTCCCCATTTCTTGTCTCCTTTCATAGAGAGGAGTTCCTCTTTCCTCGTTCCCCATTCCTCGTCCCCTTTCATAGAGAGGAGTTCCCCTTTCCTCGTTCTCCATTTCTTGTCCCCTTTCATAGAGAGGAGTTCCTCTTTCCTCGTTCTCCATTTCTTGTCCCCTTTCATAGGGAGGAGTTCCTCTTTCCTCGTTCTCCATTTCTTGTCCCCTTTCATAGAATGGAGTTCCCTTTCCTCGTTCTCCATTTCTTGTCCCCTTTCATAGGAGGAGTTCCCCTTTCCTCGTTCCCATTTCTTGTCCCCTTTCATAGAGAGGAGTTCCTCTTTCCTCGTTCTCCATTTCTTGTCCCCTTTCATAGAGAGGAGTTCCCTTTCCTCGTTCTCCATTTCTTGTCCCCTTTCATAGAGAGGAGTTCCCCTTTCCTCGTTCTCCATTTCTTGTCCCCTTTCATAGAGAGGAGTTCCCCTTTCCTCGTTCCCCATTTCTTGTCCCCTTTCATAGAGAGGAGTTCCTCTTTCCTCGTTCTCCATTTCTTGTCCCCTTTCATAGAGAGGAGTTCCCCTTTCCTCGTTCTCCATTTCTTGTCCCCTTTCATAGGGAGGAGTTCCTCTTTCCTCGTTCCCCATTCCTCGTCCCCTTTCATAGAGAGGAGTTCCCCTTTCCTCGTTCTCCATTTCTTGTCCCCTTTCATAGAGAGGAGTTCCCCTTTCCTCGTTCCCCATTTCTTGTTCCCCTTTCATAGGGAGGAGTTCCCCTTTCCTCGTTCTCCATTTCTTGTCCCCCTTTCATAGAGAGGAGTTCCCCTTTCCTCGTTCCCCATTTCTTGTCCCTTTCATAGAGAGGAGTTCCCTTTCCTCGTTCCCCATTTCTTGTCCCCTTTCATCGAGAGGAGTTCCTCTTTCCTCGTTCTCCATTTCTTTGTCCCTTTCATAGGAGGAGTTCCTCTTTCCTCGTTCTCCATTTCTTGTCCCCTTTCATAGAGAGGAGTTCCCCTTTCCTCGTTCCCCATTCCTCGTCCCCTTTCATAGAGAGGAGTTCCCCTTTCCTCGTTCCCCATTTCTTGTCCCCTTTCATAGAGAGGAGTTCCTCTTTCCTCGTTCCCCATTTCTTGTTCCCTTTCATAGAGAGGAGTTCCTCTTTCCTCGTTCCCCATTTCTTGTCCCCTTTCATAGAGAGGAGTTCCTCTTTCCTCGTTCCCCATTTCTTGTCCCCTTTCATAGAGAGGAGTTCCCCTTTCCTCGTTCCCCATTTCTTGTTCCCTTTCATAGAGAGGAGTTCCCCTTTCCTCGTTCCCCATTTCTTGTCCCCTTTCATAGAGAGGAGTTCCTTTTCCTCGTTCTCCATTTCTTGTTCCCTTTCATAGAGAGGGAGTTCCCTTCCTCGTTCCCCATTTCTTGTCCCCTTTCATAGAGAGGAGTTCCTCTTTCCTCGTTCCCCCATTTCTTGTCCCCTTTCATAGAATGGAGTTCCCCCTTTCCTCCTTCCCCCCCATTCCTCGTCCCCTTTCATAGAGAGGAGTTCCCTTTCCTCGTTCCCCATTTCTTGTTCCCCTTTCATAGAGAGGAGTTCCTCTTTCCTCGTTCTCCATTTCTTGTCCCCTTTCATAGGGAGGAGTTCCCTTTCCTCGTTCTCCATTTCTTGTCCCCTTTCATAGGGAGGAGTTCCCCTTTCCTCGTTCCCCATTTCTTGTCCCCCTTTCATAGAGAGGAGTTCCCTTTCCTCGTTCTCCATTTCTTGTCCCCTTTCATAGAGAGGATTTCCTTTTCCTCGTTCTCCATTTCTTGTCCCCTTTCATAGAGAGGGAGTTCCTCTTTCCTCGTTCCCCATTTCTTGTCCCTTTCATAGAGAGGAGTTCCCCTTTCCTCGTTCCCCATTTCTTGTCCCTTTCATAGAGAGGAGTCCCCCTTTCCTCGTTCTCCATTTCTTGTCCCCTTTCATAGGGAGGAGTTCCTCTTTCCTCGTTCCCCATTTCTTGTCCCCTTTCATAGAGAGGAGTTCCCTTTCCTCGTTCCCCATTTCTTGTCCCTTTCATAGAGAGGAGTTCCTCTTTCCTCGTTCTCCATTTCTTGTCCCTTTCATAGAGAGGAGTTCCTCCTCGTTCCTCGTTCCCCATTTCTTGTCCCCTTTCATAGAGAGGAGTTCCTCTTTCCTCGTTCCCCATTCCTTGTCCCCTTTCATAGAGAGGAGTTCCCTTTCCTCGTTCTCCATTTCTTGTCCCCTTTCATAGAGAGGAGTTCCTTTTCCTCGTTCCCCATTTCTTGTCCCCTTTCATAGAGAGGAGTTCCTCTTTCCTCGTTCTCCATTTCTTGTCCCCTTTCATAGAGAGGGAGTTCCCTTTCCTCGTTCTCCATTTCTTGTCCCCTTTCATAGAGAGGAGTTCCTCTTTCCTCGTTCCCCATTTCCTGTTCCCTTTCATAGAGAGGGAGTTCCCCTTCCTCGTTCTCCATTTCTTGTCCCCTTTCATAGAGAGGAGTTCCTCTTCCTCGTTCTCCATTTCTTGTCCCCTTTCATAGAGAGGAGTTCCCCTTTCCTCGTTCTCTATTTCTTGTCCCCTTTCATAGAGAGGAGTTCCCCTTTCCTCGTTCCCCATTCCTCGTCTTCTTTCATAGAGAGGAGTCCCTTTCCTCGTTCTCCATTTCTTGTCCCCTTTCATAGAGAGGAGTTCCTTTTTTTCTCGTTCTCTATTTCTTGTCCCCTTTCATAGGGAGGAGTTCCTCTTTCCTCGTTCTCCATTTCTTGTCCCCTTTCATAGAGAGGAGATCCCCTTTCCTCGTTCCCCATTCCTCGTCCCTTTTCATAGAGAGGAGTTCCCCTTTCTCGTTCTCCATTTCTTGTCCCCTTTCATAGAGAGGAGTTCCTCTTTCCTCGTTCCCCCATTTCTTGTCCCTTTTCATAGAGAGGAGTTCCCCTTTCCTCGTTCTCCATTTCTTGTCCCCTTTCATAGAGAGGAGTTCCCTTTCCTCGTTCCCCCATTTCTTGTCCCCTTTCATAGAGAGGAGTTCCTCTTTCCTCGTTCCCCATTTCTTGTCCCTTTCATAGAGAGGAGTTCCCTTTCCTCGTTCCCCATTTCTTGTCCCCTTTCATAGAGAGAGAGTTCCCTTTCCTCGTTCCCCATTTCTGTTCCCTTTCATAGAGAGGAGTTCCTCTTTCCTCGTTCCCCATTTCTTGTCCCCTTTCATAGAGAGGAGTTCCCTTCCTCGTTCTCCATTTCTTGTTCCCTTTCATAGAGAGGAGTTTCCCTTCCTCGTTCCCCATTTCTTGTCCCCTTTCATAGAGAGGAGTTCCCCTTTCCTCGTTCCCCATTTCTTGTCCCCTTTCATAGAGAGGAGTTCCCCTTTCCTCGTTCTCCATTTCTTGTCCCCTTTCATAGAGAGGAGTTCCCTTTTCCTCGTTCCCCATTTCTTGTCCCCTTTCATAGAGAGGAGTTCCCCCTTTCCTCATTTCCCCTTTCATTTCCTGTTCCCCATTTCTTCCTTTCATAGAGAGGAGTTCCCCTTTCCTCGTTCTCCATTTCTTGTCCCCTTTCATAGAGAGGAGTTCCCCTTTCCTCGTTCCCCATTTCTTGTCCCCTTTCATAGAGAGGAGTTCCCCTTTCCTCGTTCCCCATTTCTTGTCCCCTTTCATAGAGAGGAGTTCCCCTTTCCTCGTTCCCCATTTTCGTCCCCTTTCATAGAGAGGACTCCCACTTTCTTCGTTCTCCTTTCCGCGTCCCCTTTCTTAGAGAGGAGTCACCCTTTCCTCGTTCCCCAACCCTCGTCCCCTTTCATCTAGAGGACTCCTCTTTCCTTCTCCCTTTCATAGAAAAGAGTCCCCTTTCGCTGTTCCCCTTTCCTTGTTCTTCTCACCTCGTCCCCTTTCATAGAGAGCAGTACCCTTTCCTCGTTTCCTTTATCTCTAAAGCTGTTTTTCAACGGCATACAAGTGGTACCGACTGAACTCTTAGTGACCAGAATTTGTCTACATTACAATTTGAAGACATCAAATACTTCAAGATATAATATGATCATACTGATTTCTTATTATATTTTATTTATGTTTTTTTTATCGATTTATTCTTCAGGAGAAAACATTAAATCGTTTCTATTTATCAGCCATGTTTGTCTTGCGACGGCAAGTGAAAGAATTCTCTTGAAAAGAGAAAGAAAAAATTAATAATTCATCATTTCAATCGAACATAAAAGATTTTTTTTTTTTAGTTTTCCCATTTATCCTGCCAATCACAAAATAGCACCTTCATTAAATCTTGTTTAATCGAAGTAATTACACAAAACTTTAGTTCGACCACGGGAAAAGAAATACAGTTAGTAACACCAAAATCAGACCAGTGTATGACAGTGGTAAGTAATATTTATATAGTAAGTCAAACTCACACCTGACCTCAAGTGGAACTCATACGAACAACTGCGAAGGATGCAAGTAAAATTGTCGGCTCTCTGTACCGCTCAAGTACTTGACTCATGCTATTTTTTACAAATCGAATATTGTCGTCATATTTGGGTGGGAGCTGCCCAGACATAACTCTCCAGCCTTGATAGAGTTCAAAAGCGTCTTCAGGTCCTTGTGGGTGACGACCTATTCTCCAACCTCCAGCCTCTCTCCCACGGGCGGAATGTGGTAAGCCTCTTGCTACTCTATTGCTACTTCCATGGAAACTGTTCGGTCGAACTACATTCTCCGGTCTTGCCAGTCCTAATCTTCACACAAGGACCCGCCATGCCATTTACGTAACAAACCACCCATATTCCCTCCGTATTCCATAGGTGAGAAATAAATTCCACTCTAACAGCTCCTTCCCGTGAATCACTGCTCCGTGAATCCGACTCCCAAGGGGATGTCTCCCCAATCCCTACAATCTTAACCTGTTCAAGGCTACGGTTAACCGGTATCTGTACAACTTGTTAGACATTTTGACGGTCGTCTTCGAGTATAGAATCCAGAGGTTAGCAGTGAATATTTCGGAGACAGTAGGAAAGCGTAGTTCAGGTTAGCAGTGGATATCGCAGCAAAGTAGCAGAGCGTAGTACTTCCTTCTGTCATCTTCGCCTGACAAGCTGGCTCTGGTCATTCCGGTAGGATAAACAAAAATGGCCGCCTTTATAAACGACGGATACAATGTTCTGCGGCTTCTGATTGGTTAACCTTCTATTGGTAGACTATAAAGGGAGTTAAGTCATTTTGACTAACTCACTAGTTACATACCACATACACAAAAAACTGTAACACAACTTACCTCTTAATGTAATCCTCTATCTCGAGTGGCTCCCAGGCCTTGTAAAGGGTGAACCTTACTGTAAAAAAAAGTCATATTTATGCAGGACATTGCTACTGTAGAGGATACACGCGTAGAATAGCAAATTTATTTTATTCGCTTGAGCTAGCTCGGACATTAATGAGTCTATAACGCCAACCATCACAGTCCTGCATCATGGACAATAGATCATTAGGGTTGTATTCTGCGTCATTACTTGGTGATCAATGTGAGTGGTTGCCGGGTGACGAACCCGTCTTGTGCCATAGCTAGGTGTCAAGAGCAGTAGATCACTCACATGTTGTTGTTTTGCCTGTGATCAGTGTCATACAAAACGTATTTTGCTTTCATGCAATATAGTAGAAGTAGAAGTTATAGAGTTGTGATTTAGTTAGATGTTGTCTACAAGACATGTTAAGTATAGTGTGTTTCATGAAGACGGATCAAAGTCAGCAGTAAATAAATCAGTGTTATTAGTGAAAATTTATGAGGAAGCTGTCATAGATAGATATAAAGGTAGATAGATACGCACAGACTCAGATAGATAGATAACGAACAGACTGAGATAGACACATACATATACATATTAGGAAGCTGTCACAGATAGATACAACAATAGATAGATATGAACAGACTGAGATAGATAGATAGATAGATAGATAGATAGATAGATGACGAACAGACTCAGATAGATAGATATGATGAGCTTGTCATATACATAGATAGATATATACGAACAGAGCCATACAGACAGATAACGAACAGACTGAGATAGATAGATAGATAGATAGATAGATAGATAGATAGATAGATAGATAGATAGATAGATACGAACAGACTCAGATAGATAGATAGATAGATAGATAGATAGATAGATAGATAGATAGATAGATACGAACAGGCAGATAGATAGATAGATAGATAGATAGATAGATAGATAGATAGATACGAACAGGCAGATAGATAGATAGATAGATAGATAGATAGATAGATAGATAGATAGATATGAACAAACTGAGACAGATATGAACAAAGTAAGCTACATAGATATATATGATCTGTCATAGATAAAGGGTGTTTCATTAAGATGGATCAAAGTCAGCAGTAAATAAATCAGTGTTATTGGTGAAAATTAATTTATTTCTCTATTGGATCATGTTATTTAAGTCATGGCAGTTATGTGTGAAAAATAATATTGTCCAAATGTCCGCCCCAATTTTTGATAACATCTCTGCATAGTTGCCCCTTGATCTCACCAATATGCCTTATTATCTCATCCTTCAGCTGTTGAATTGTTGTTGGCTTGTTGGCATAGACCTTACTTTCAAGATGTCCCCAAAGGAAGAAATCTAAAGGCGTCAAGTCGCACGATCGGGGTGGCCAATTGACTGTTTTGAGAGATGATGCGACCTGGGACCTTCTCATTCAAATTCTGTTTGAACGTCCATTTTCGTAATAGGCTTCGATAACTTTGACACGTTGTTTGATTGTTAATCTTTCCATGGTTGAAATTGCCAAAGACTTAAGTTATTAAATCTGAAAGAAAAAGAAAAACATCATTAGACGCTTATTCTGAATTCACATTTAGAATTGGTCCCAGTTATTGGAACACCCTTTATATCTCTCAGCATCCGAGTGTAGGTTCTATCAAGCTTAGACTCGAAGGTTTTAATTACTGTCCCAAGCAGTGACACCATGCATTAATACTGCCTCTATAGTGGCGCGAAAGAAGCTCCGTTTGAGGTTGTCTACTAGTTCACATTTCTAAATTAAATCCATTTTATTCAAAGTGGCACAGGCTTTAGCTATGCGAATTTTCACATCCTTTTCAGTAGAATTTATTTCGCTTCCAAGGTATGTAAAAGATTCGACAGATTTTATTGATTCACCAGAGACAGTTTGTATTGAGCCTTGCTAATTGAAGCTTTTTATTCAAACGGTTCACACTCCTCCCCGTTTTTTTTTTTGTTTTTTTTTTTATCAGGAGTAGAAGTTCATCCCTTGTCTCAGGTTTAGGATTGAGTTTCTGGTCCCTTCTAAAGTCTACTTCTGCTCTATACTTCTAATGTCTCAGCCTGAATACTGAAATTTTATTCGCTAATTAAACTTTGACCTCTTCAAGTCTAGAATTAACTGTCTAACTTTCCTGTTATTTTGCTCATTCTTACGCTAATACGTGGCCGAGTGGTTAGAACATTCGCATTCTGACATTTAGACCCGGGTTCGAATCTCACAAAGGTCGATTTGTCAGGAAAGAAACTTCTAGGTGTTATCGGACTGGATTGAGGTCAATTCCAGCGTGAGGCACCTTTGGATAGTGCCTGAAAAAGATACTACAAGTTGATCCAAGCCTTGTGAGTGAAATTGGGTAGACGGAACCCATGTGGGGCCGTCAATAGCTGTGCTAGCACGAAGTCACAAGTCATCGTGACCGAGGGTTTGAGTGTGCTGGCCTTGTTCAGATTGTTGATCACACTAGATAACACGCTCTTTCCTAGAAACTATAAATAAGGTCTGCTCAGCAAAGTTGCAGTATAAACCACAGGTGGGCTGTGTTGGTGTTGAATAAACACAAATGCGTCCGAGCAAGCGTCTGCAATAGGGATTGGCTAGCCACCTTAGTAGACGGGTATCCTTGAATATGAGTGGCCAACTATACATACATACACTAATACAAATACACACAGTAACCCTCTACATTGAGTGGCTCTTTGGCCTTTTAGTTGGTGAACATTAGTGAAAAGAAATAGACGGCTAGAGCAATGCATTAAAGCTGTGAACAAGGCTAGCGATTCACTGGACTGTGTATTCAAATGTTAAAACAGAAAGATAATTAAAAACTTATACTGAATTCGGTGAATACGTAAGATACAGAGTTTGACTGGCAACAAAAATGTAAGAATTGCAGTTCGAAAATCTTGTTGACGCTGTACGTAGCTGGGATATACTCTTTGCAATACGTTGCCGACTTATTTAATGCTAAGGAAGACCTCTGTAAAAGGATAGCCGCCACGACCGTCCCGGGCGTAAGAGTGAAAGACTAATGATCGCCTTGGGTATGACGATAAACTACCCCCGGCAGCAAGGCCTCTGATCGGGAGGTTTGGGGGAGCGTGGAACCACCTCCTAATGGCTGTTGTTCCCCGGTTCACCCTGACTCAGGGTGGTAGCAACTGTTGGGGTCCCAGCTATGGGCAAATAGTTAACAATATGAAAGTATAAAAATAGATTTTTATAGTAAAAATATCAGCAATATAAAGGGTGTTCCAATAACTTGAATCGATTTTAAATGTGAATTAAATTTATGAATCTAATGATTTTTGTTCAGATTTGGCAGACATTTGGGGGATATTATTTTTCACACATAATTGCCACGACGTAAATAACATGATCCAATAGAAAAATAAATAAATTTTCAATAACACTGATTTATTTACTTTGATCCGTCTCAATGAAACACCCTTATATATAATACGTCTTAATGAAACAACCTATATTTTTGCAAAAAAATATTCCCAGCTATACATTTGACTCTAGACAAAAATCCTCTTTACAAAAATACGCTAATGAAACCTGATCTACAAACTAATTTCTTACAAAGAATACATATTGTATTCATACGAAACTATCCTATAAATCTTCTCGGTATTAAATAACGCATTGAGGTTGATATGCCGTAAAATAAAATAGACCAAACCAAACCAAGACTAATAATAGACTGTTAATGTTGTCCTTTCTTCGTGATCGATTTTATCATTGCTTCTTATCGACTGGGTCATCGAGGAGTAGCAAACAGGTGAGGACAATCCAAAGACTGCATAAGAACAGCGTAATGGCCGACAAGTAGCAATAGCCAACGATGCCGATGCTGATAAACCCGATTTCAACATTGCTATGCATGATTCATGATAAACATGAAGCAATCTCGTATCTGCTGGTTTTCTTTTTAGGGTCAGTCACGAATAATATTTGCGTAAGTATCGGAATTTTAAGTCGGGAATCACAGTATCTCTGCGTTCATCCGAGATTCATAAGGCTGGAATCAAAGTGTAGTAGCTGTTTTTCCAACTTCAGCCGTGTTTCTGTCTTTGGACAGACCCCGAAAAAAAAGCTTCAAGGAACGCGCAAAACCCCGGGATTCCAATCCAGCGGGTTAAAGCGGAGACTGTTTTTTTTTGTTTTTTTTTTGTCCTTGATTCATATGTACCCGTCTGGGCACCCCACATTAAAATAACCTCGTGTCACAACCCTCCATCATCGTTGTTGTGTGGTAAATATCGGTTCTGTTTTTTACCTCACTTTTTATCTTCGAACAATTCACGGAAAAGCATTATGGGATGTCTAATCCTGGGGATCCCAATTCGGCTTTAGCACCTCCCTCATTGTACCAATGTTAATGGGAGGGAATTGAACACTCCAGCCTAACAGTAGTTGCTGGACAATTTTTATCCATGGTCCGCGTATGGGAATCCCACATTTAAAGCGAGCTTGTGTCAAATCACACGACTGTGATAGGCAGTAGGAGCATAGCGTAAAAATCCCTTCTTGGAGAGATTTCTAACGCAAGATTTATCATCTCTCAGACGCGTCACTGTCTTTGGGCAGAATGCGCTCAGAGGCTTCTCTGTCAAAAGACAGAGGGGCAACTGAGAAAATAATACTCAGAAGTACCCAGCCCTGGGGGGAACAGCTGCCAGAGGCCGCACCCTCCCATTGCACCAGTGGCAGGGATCGGTGCTCGCACCGAGGCCAGCGCAACAGACGGTTGCGGAGGCTGAGGGCAATTTTTGACCTTTGACCGGGCGTACGCGCTCGGGTCCCCACCTAAAAAAGATCTTGTGTCACATCTCGTCCAAGTGGAGGGGGAAAGGAGTTAATACTGTGATAGGCAGTGGGAGGATTAAAAAAAAAACAGATCAGAATGTAGTATCTGTTTCTCACCTCTTTATCGTGTTTCTGTCTTCGGACAGTTCAAGGAAAATAGATAAGTCTGATCCCGAGTATACCTGTGACAGCAACTGATCC
Organism: Acanthosepion pharaonis; assembly: GCA_903632075.3. Taxonomy (NCBI): domain Eukaryota; kingdom Metazoa; phylum Mollusca; class Cephalopoda; order Sepiida; family Sepiidae; genus Acanthosepion; species Acanthosepion pharaonis. Next base: position 2,058,045 of record CAHIKZ030005487.1, on the reverse strand, counting down.
TGGCCATGCCTGTATGGGTTGACATATTCTGGTGTCAGCGTGACAGTGGTCGCAGACACCAGATAAGTTTTGTTCTTGGCCCTTATCCACCTGTATAGTCAATCCATATTATAAACGACGCTGTGTCAAATCCCGTCAATATGGACAGGCTAATAAATAGTGGGTAATATTACCCTTCTCTCTGCCATGATTCTGCCTTCCGACAGTTGATGAGTCTATAATTAGAATGCATGGTCCCAGGGTATCCAGACCTGCGACAGCACCTCCCTCATTTTACTAAAAATTTAATTGATGGATATCAACGTTTGCGCAACTGCCCGGCAGGAGGCCGGGCAATCGCTGAATGCCGAACAATGCGGTTCTACAGAAGGATGCTGAGAATTTCATGGACGATTAAACAACGAGGAAGTCTTAAGGGAAATGGTAACGAAAAAGAATAAGAAAAAGTCAGCTGAAATTTCTTTAACGCATAACGAAGAAGGAGGGCTTTGAAAAGTTAACGCTCACAGAACGTATCGAGGGCACCTACCTGACGAGCGTGTGTGAATGAATAGTAGAACGGAGAGCGGGGTGTTTGGAAAACGGAGAAACGCTGTTAAGGGCCACGGGAGATAGGAAGTTGTGGAGAAATATGATCGCCTACGTCCTAAAGGGACACAACACATAGAAGAAGTCTATAAGTAATTTATGGGTACATCACGACCATGAGTCAGAACCGTGGGAAAGTGGAGGGGGGGGGTAAATAGCTCACACGCAGACTGGTCTTCAAGCCGGAACAAGAGTAAAGTTTCCGTTCTCCTCTGTTTCAGCCTGTTCTGCCACTACACGTTTACGTAATTAGAGGAGAGGCCCGAGGAATCTAATCTCCCACGTTTCACTAAAGTCGCAGAGATGGAGCATTCTGGAGTCAGCGATGACAGTGGTCGAAGTCATCTAATAGGCCGATATTATAGATGAAACTGTCATGAGGTCGACCTTTGACGCGGTCATGGCTGTAGCAAATGAAAATTCCTTTAATATCGATGTGAAAATATTTCTTTTAGAACAGATTCAATGTCTGGTGAATGATTTATAGGTACAACTTATTTGCGGTCATACTGATCGGAAAAAAGAGTTGTTACTTGTTTCAGTAAAATAAGTATGCCTAGCATTTAGTCTTAATAATCAATAGTTAAAATGCGTATTATACGAGAATACGTGATTGGCCATTGGTTTCAACTCTTTGTTGCACATTAATTAGCAAAACCAATACATATCAATTATTTTCGGTCATACTGGAGGCAAACATTATCGGAAAAAGAGTTAATATTTTTCTGTTTAAAACTCATCCCTACCTTTTCAGCTCAATAATCAGGTGACAAAATGCGTATTATACGCAAATACATATTTGGCCATATAAGTTACTTTCTCTCATACTTGCAGCACACATGTTCGGAAAAAGAATTCATATTTTTCTGTATAATACGCATCGCTGACTGTTAAACTTGGTAATCAGGTGGTAATCATCGCTGACTGTTAAACTTAATAATCAGGTGGTAAACTGCGTATTATTCGCGAATACGTTATTGTCCATTGGTTTCAACTCTTTGTTGCAGATTAGTTAGCTAAGACTATAGATATAAATTATTTTCGGTCATATTGGCAACGAACATGATCGGAAAAAAGTCTTTATGTTTTTCTGTATAATACGCATCCCTAACATTTAACCTTAATAATCATGTGGTAGAATGCGTATTATACGCGAATACGTGTTTGGCCAGTGATTTAAACACTTTGTTGCACATTAGTGAGCACGGCCAATAAATATATATTATTTTTGGACATTTTAAGCTTAATAATCAGGTGCGTATTATACGGGAATTCATGTTTGGCCAGTCATTTAAACTCTTTGTTGCACATTAATTAACTAGGCCAATAGACATAAGTTATTTTCGATCATACTTAGAGTACACATGATTTGAAAAAGAATTAATATTTTTTCTGTTTAATACGCGTCCCTAACATTTAAGCCTAACGATCTGGAGGTAAAATGCGTATTATACACTAATATGTGCTTGGCCAGTGATTTAATCTCTTTGTGGCACATTAGTTATCAAGGCTAATAGATATAAATTATTTTCGGTCATACTGGCAACACATAATCGAAAAAAAGCAAATATTTTAAAGCTTAATAATTAAATGCGTATTAAATGCGAATACTTCTTTTATCTCTGATTTCAAATCTTTGTTGGACATTAGTTATCAAAGCCCATAAATATTAGTTATTTTTGGTCATATTGGCAACACACATAATCGGAAAAAGAGCTAATATCTTTCTGCATAATACGCATCCATCACTTTTATGCTTAATAATCAACAGGTAAAATGCGTATTATACGCGAATACGTCTTTGGCAAGTGATTCAATTACTGTTGGGCATTAGTTTGAGCAAATTACTTTTGGTCATACAGGCAACACATACGATATGTATCAAAAAAAATTTCATCTTAATATTCTGGATGGGAAATGCGTATTATACATCATTAATGATATCAAATAACTGGAGAAAAAAATGATAAACAGAGGCTAACCAGACAAGTCGATAGATATATATAGATGTTCGAGAAACAAATTGAGTAAAAACTATTTCAAGTGAGAAAAATCACCCAAACTGGCTTCTCGGAGATTTTCGCTTGAAAAGACGCCATTTCTACAAGAATGATTGCTGCCGGCCATTACTATTGTGTTTATACTTCAGAGGCTGCCTTATACTGTCCGGTTTAACCGATTTTTTTCTGCCATTACCTACATAAGTAGTGTAGATATCGGAGAATGGTTAGCAAACTAGTCATTTCTTCGTTGTCGACCACTTGCATGGAATATTGCTGTCATATATGGTCTGGTTCGCCCGCTGTAGTTTCGAGTTCCTCGACAAAATCCAGAGACAGATATGCTATGTGACAGGTTCTGATCTGGCATCTCGTCTACAGTCGCTTTCTCACAGATGTTCCGTGGCTTCATTCTGTCTCTTCTCTAAGTATTTTCACGGCAACTGTTGCGACAAGCTGCTTTCTCTGGTTCCCAGAAGTTGGCATCTCAGTCCCACCCTTTCACTATCTAAACAGTTAAATGTAACTGTCTCTTCTACTCAAACAGCTTCTTCTCTCGCACTTTCTGTCTGTGGAATCCTCTTCCTCTTACTTGCGTCCCTGATAGCTATAATCTTCAAATATTCAAGTGTAATGTCAATCGACATTTTCTGATACCTTAATTTTGTTCCTCCCATACTTCTCTTTATCGTTTCCCCAAACATGCCTCTTTACTCTTGTTCTCTACCCTCTGTAACCCCTTGCGCGCTAGTGGCACTCCCGCCTAGCATGGGGTGAAATGCTTAAAATAAAGTATTCCCATGCAAGCAACGGGACCTACTGGTCAAAATATCGGCTTATAAGACAATGCGTATAGAGAATATATGTGTGTGTGTGTGTATATATATGTGTGTGTATATGTGTGTGTGTATGTGTGTGTGTGTATATGTGTGTGTGTGTGTACAGCGTACGATTGGTAAGATGTCGGCATCTTATATTTTTTATTTCGTGTATGCACGTTGTTTTTTGCCGACTACACAGTCTAGTAGGGTTAGTTGGACGCCATCTATAAGAAAAAGAGCACTGTGACGCAATTCACTCCACCAAAAATACACAAACATATTTACACATATATGATATATGAGATAACGGCATATATTTTTATATATCAAGAACAGTATTAGGAAAATTGTATGATAAAGTGGAAAAAGTTTACGTGTGACGCGTTTCGTCCTTCAGGACTTCATCAGACTAAATTTGCTATTTTGGTAGGACCTCACATGCGCACGAACGAGGATGCTGGGATTTTTACAATTCTTTTTATCTATCTAACCGAATTCATTTACAGTCTTTTTCTTTCCATCACTTTGTTAATAGATATCCCACGTTGTTGATAATAGAAGATTTGCCAGGAATGATTAAATTTACTCAAATTTACTGTGGATGACCTTGAGATCAAGGTACTCTCTAGATATTTACGTCGTAGTGAATAATTTTTCTCCTTTGACCAGAGTAGTCAGTCTCCTTATAGTGGGCAACCAATACAGTGACGTTTCTCCTATGTATTTCTTGTAACAATTATTACAGGCAATGGTGTAAACTCCCCCTTCAGGTTTTAGCTTATTGTTTTATTTAGTATTGTCTAAGTCTTTTCTTGTTTTGGATGTAGTAGTAACAAATTTTATGTTGAGTTTAGATAGATTCTTTTCACTTGTAGGTGTGATAGAGTCAATTGGTAGGATAGTATTTATGTTCTTTTTATTCAATGAGTTTTTCAGGAGGGACCATTTTTTGTTTTGGAATATTTTATGGGCCTTTTGTTTCGCACTGAATATAATATTATTAGGGTACTGAAAAAGTTTGAAAGTGTTTGCAATTTATTTCCCCTCTTCGTGTAAATAATGCGGGCTGCATATTCTGAGTGCTCTTAAGTATAATCCGATGATTATGCCGGATTTTATCTTGCTGTTATGACGAGAACAGAAATTTATTAGGTCGTTTTGCTGGTTGATTTCCGTATTAGTTGATCTCATAGCTCAGGTAAATCAGTACCATAAGGATATATAAGTAGATCATCATCAATATAACGGAAGTATGTTGATTGTTTGGGTAAAATATTTTGGAACGGACCGGATTCAAGAAATTCTAAGAAAATACATGCTATGACTCTACTGAGAGGCGATCCCATTGCTAATCCAAATTTTTGTTTGTAACAGTCATTATTAAATGTGAAGTAGCATTCATTGGTAATGAAACGGCAGATTTTTATTCTTTTAGCTGTTGGTAGAGAGAGCTTTATCTTTGACTGTGTTAGCTTTTTTTAAGCTTTTTTCAACTGGGATCTTTAAGTTTAGAGGGATTTTATATCTAGGCTGGCCATGCGTTTGTCGATCATGTTTATTTCCCTTAGTTTTTTCAACTAAGCTGCCTGAGTTCTTTATATGAGATACACTGATTGTTCCAAGGAGAGGGGTAAGAATTTTTGTTATGGCTTTCGCCAGTTTATTGGGGGTGGGGTAGGCTGTCTAATTCTGAAATAATGGTGGGCATTGCGGTACCAGTTTTGTGGGGTTTAGGCAGACCATAAAGTTTACGTGTTCTAGGGTGATATTCTATGAGTTTATATCAAGATATGTTTTCATTTTTAATTAGCTTCCTGATTTCCTTGTTAAAATTTTGTGTTTTGGTAGTTATTTTTTGTTCGTTTATTTGTTCGTTTATGTCAGTATCGTTGAGTAGGGAGTTAATTTTTTCTGTGTATGTATTTTTGTTCATAATCCCAATCGCTCCTCCCTTGTGAGAGAGAGAGAGAGGGGGGAGGGAGTGGTGTGGATTTCCTTAATTCTTGCTAGTTTCTTTAAAGCATTTAGTTGTCTCAGTGGTAATGTATTTTCGTTGTTGGTTTCTATAGTAGCAGTGATTATGCCTTGATTGAAACCTTTGGTGAATTCGGAATCGTTTTGTTTATGTTTTTTTACTACAGTGTCTATTATGTCTCTTTTATGGATTCCGGTGGCGAATCGTTCTGATGGCTTCTCGTTCTGTATTGAAAAGCTTTATATCCGATAAATTTTCTATTAGATTAGGCTTTTCCAACATATTTCCATTGCTGTTGCTGAATAGGTTGAGTTTTCGTTTCAGTTTGTTGTTTTGATTGCCACTCATTTGTTTGATCATTTGGTGTGGCTGAGCCATTTCCGGTTTTGTTACAACGTACATTTTGTGTATTTGCTGTCCAGCAGTTCTGGCTTTTTTAGTGGTTAGTTCTTCGGCAGATACTTTTTCGGAAATCGCATACGTAGGTTGTAAAACATTCGGATAGATATATAAAAATATCTTTTAATCCACAGAACACCTCGTTCGTGCGCATGTGCAGCCGTACCAACGTACGTAACAAATTTAGTCCGATGAAATCCTGAAACTTTTTTCAATTTGTCGTACAATTTTCCCAATATATATATATATATATATATATGTATACACACTCAAATATATGTACATATATCCATAGATACACACTCACATATATGTGTATATACAACTCCCAATATATCTACTATATATATATATATATATATATATATATATATATATATATATATATATATCTTAGTTGTAATTTATACAAACGTAATATAATTTCATCCTATGTATATACACACACGCATATGACATATAGAAAATCTATATTTCATCGTAACAATATATTATTGAATAATTATAGAAGTTACAACAAATAACAACAACATTGAAGCAAGAAAAGAAAAATGTAACAGTCGAAGTAATATGAACTGTCCATTAGACGATTAATGTTTGGCTAATATTTTTACAAAGCGAACATACAGTCTGATAAAAAACAGGAGTCAGATCTTTTGAACAGGAGTAGAGGTTTATCCCTCATTTCCTGCTTAGGATTGAATTTCCGGTTCATTCTAAAAAGTCTTCTCATTCTCTTTCACTCCCAGTAGCCCCTTGCGTCTTAGTGGCATTTATCGCCTTATTTGGGGTAAATTGAAAAAATAATATTGGTTCAACTGAAAGAGATTGGAAGCAAAGACTTTACAATCAAAAACTAAGTTGAAGTAACGATAAATACAAAAGTGATAGGGCTCACTCTAAATACACTGGCAATTAAAAGACACGTGGCACAGTGGATAAATGCTCTGGTAACCCAGTGACTTGACCCCAAAAGTTGTAAGTTCAATACCAGGCCACATCAGATGTGAAAAAAATAACTTGGTGCGTTAAGTTAAAGTGAAATATCTGAAACTGAAATGTCTGGAAGAGTCATGGTACGTGATGGACGAGTTAAAGGGTTTGAAATTTCAATCATTTAAAGAAGGCCGGAGCGTACAGCGATCGAAACGCCGTGAATATGACAACAAAGAGGAGGGCAATAATCCAAACAATGTGAATACTGTAAACAAAGTAAAAGATGGTGGAACCGTACCAGACATTACGTGGGAAATAATGGTAAGAGCTAAATCAACGGTAAAATATGTAACCTTTGCCTTTTAGAAAATTGACCCTTCTATAAAACAAAAGAAATGGATTAATGGTCACATGCAGACCTAAAAATAAATACCGTATATACTCGTGTAATGCGCGATCTCGTGTATCGTGCGACCCCCAAATTTTCATTTATAAAAAATGATTTTATCATGTGTTTCGTGCATCATGCGAGTTCCTTTCTTGAGAGACTAAATTACATTAGATTAACCTCTTTTCCTCTATCTCTTTATCTCGTCTTCTAGTTAAATAGTAAAGGAGAAAGATAAAAGTACCGTTAGTAACGCTATACTCGTTGTGTAAACGCGTACAGCCATAAACAACCGAACGAGAATCAGCTAAACATCTTATAAACGTAAACAATGGAAAAGATGCATATTCGCCATGTTTGTATTTTATAATATGATACTAATATGTGAATATTACATGCATTATTATTTAATACAGTTAAGGAAGGAAAAAAAATCAGTTTTATCGAAATCATGTTTAGTTTAAATACAGCTGTACTTTTTGGCTGCAGTAAATGGATTCATAGTTTGGTCAACGGCGTAGCCAGGGCCAGCAAATAGAAATATACATCCATACTTTGAAAAAAATAATACATACATATAGTCAAAATTACATATTATAAGCTAAATACCATAAGAATACATGCAAGCAATTAGGAATACATTTATACTAACTGGTAGATATACAGTTATGCATCTAAATCTGAACTTAAATAAAATGTAAATAAATGAATATAGACATATAAAACATAATAAAATAATGAAAAGAATAAAAATATGAGGATAGATGGCAAGCACTGAAATAAATATGGTTCAACATTTTTCTAGAGATACCGTATATACTCTCGTGTTATGCGACTTTTGAAGTCCTAATTTTGAAGTTAATTTTAAGGAGGTCGCATCATACATGAGATATAAAATTAGCGTATGTACTGCTGGCCTTGGCTATTGCTTTGACCAAACTATATATATAAAACAGAATTGTGCTACCAGTGTGGGAAACAAATCTACTGTATATACTCTCGTATTATGCGACTTTTGAAGTCCTAATTTTGAAGCTAATTTTAAGGAGGTCGCATCATACATGAGATATAAAATTAGTGTATATACTGCTGGCACTGTTATTTTTGTAACTTATATAATTATTCAATAATATATTGTTCCGATGGGGCATAACTTTTTCTATATTCCTATCGTAGTTGTAGCTGATCTTCACTTTATTTTTGCTAAAAAAATTAGTGACGTACGGTGGCCGTTAATAATTAAATATAATTCAAGACTTCAATGTTAAATAAAACGGTATTTAATTACAACCGCAAATAAGTATTTAACAGGAACAAAAAAGTAAAAGTCAACCAAAGATAATTAACTATTTCAGTAAACACCTTGTTAGTAGCGAGATTCGGCTTAACGTCCGGTAAATTCTAAATCAAAGCCCATATCATCGACGCACAATAATTCACACTAATTCGACTGGATAGTTCTACTCAATAGTCACTCAATAATCACTGCAGTCAGTAGCCTGACACCGCTATTTATACACCTGGCGGAAAAAATATATTCATAAGTCCAGAGTGTTACGTTCGAACCTTGGTGTCAGTAGTTAGTCATATTCTTCTTAAATGGCAAAAATCTTCTTCAATATTGTTGATATTTTTAAATATCTATTTATTAGTTTGAGAAAGATTCTACAGACATTACATTTTATATTGCGGACATAAAGTGGGGGTGTATCTTTTTGTATTTTTACCTTTTATGTTTTTCTATTGTATACTTACTTTATGCTTACTTTTTTTCTAGGGCTTTTAACTTTAGCTTCATCATAAGTCCATATTGCTAGAGTAGATTGTTAATCTATCTTGTACTGATTTATGTAAATGTTTAAGAATAATAGGGGATAATTTGATTAGCTTTGTTACGCATTTCTTGTTGTGTAAGTCCTTTATATACGGTTTGTATCTACTAGTATTTATATAGAAGGTCGCGCCGAGAAAATTAATCACTTTTGCGTTAGTTATACTGTGATTTTCTAGGTCATGCTCCTTGAAGAATTTTACCAGTTCTTTTCTTGATCTGTCTATGCTTCTTGGAATTTTATTGCGTAGCCGGATTACACCGTCATTTCTATGAAGCCCTATATTGTTGATATCGAATAGAGTTCTTAACCGCCACATTAGGAATACCCCCACTGTCTCGCATGTTTCTAGCGAATCATATGCTCGAACGGCAATGCTGAATTCTTCATTATCTCTTTTAGTCCAGATGCATTATGGTGATTTCTTTATCGCTAATGTTCAAGTTTCTGGTTAATTTGATAGCATCCATTAGATCTTCGGTAATGGATGGGCAGGAATTGTTTATGTCGAACTGAATCGACGTACATTCATTCTTCTATTTTTATTTTCCCGAACCAGTTTATAGTTTCTTTCGTAATATGCCAGCGATAGCATTGGGGTAAATTACAATATAACAGTTACAATAAATTTGTCTTTGTAATTTGCCCCTGAAGATGTTCTTGGAAAAGGGGAATGTTAAATTTGGTACTCTATAAAGGTAGGAGTGAAAAAAGCGGGAGCCCCTCTGAACAAAATTGATTTAAATTTTATCATTGTTGCCATCAAAAAAGTCAACAGCGGGAACGTGGAGAATGCATCGTTTGCTTCTTGTAACATCACCCAAATCTTTTAAAATCCCTGTTCAAACCTTACTATATGGTCAAGACATTTTTTTTTTTTTTGCTTTTGGGAAATTTTTAGGGTCTTTGTCTTTTCAGTTTTGTTTAAGGTTTAGCAGAATTTTCAAATCTTTAATTTTCCTTGATTGTGTAATTGTTTTATCTGCCTGCATATATCTCCGGTATTGTAGAGGGGAGGGATTTTATCTTTTTTTCTTTGTTGGTGATGCAATTCTCAGCTGGAATTTGTTGTCTTGTTTCTTTTTTCCAATTTCTTGGGTGATGTCATGAGTATAGGTGAGATTATGGATTGGGAGTGGATGCAGGAGACTTCATTGTTTTTATAGGAGATTTCGTGGTGGGAACCCTTTTCAAGGTTGTCATTTTGGTTGGGGTTGATTTGGTCATGATTTGCTTTTTCAGTGATGGGGAGGACGGTGCCGAGGAAGATGGGCTAATTTTGTTCTCAGATGTTTCTGATGATGTTTTATTTCTTATCGATTGCTTTAGTTGATCTAATCTTTCAAAATCCTCGAAGTTGGGCTCGTATCGGAATCGTTGTCATCGGATTTCTCCAAATATGTGATTGAACATCACTCTTGGAACTGGTAGAGAAAGTGGGAGTTGTGTGTGCCTTTTGACGTGGTGTTTCTGGGGATATAAGTCCCGAAGTCTGGACCTTCCCTTTGCTCTTACCAGCGATCTGCCATTCACCCCTTTCCTTTATGAGCTGCAGGCAAAGTCTTTTCGGGGTGAATGGGGCCGCGAAAAGGAACCCAACCGAGCGATTTACCGCACCAGTTTTGGTTGCTAGCATGCACATTACAGGCGAGACAAAAATCGCAGACTCGACCAGTGGGGAGGGGAGGCGATGGGATGGAGATGAAGGCAATATGGACAATCATAATTTCTAAAATCCACCCCACCCCGTTCAAGTCGTCGTCGAAAGTACTGAGTAACCACCCAAAATGAAGCAGACCAGCGGCTAAGTGCTCCCCTATGACATGAGGAGGGAATTCAAATACAGACACTTACCTTTTTCAAACTTCTGTAATTCCGAAGAACTACCCATCTTCTTTGATAAGATGTCGGTAGCTCTTAGCTATCTCCAGGAACTCCATCGTGTTGATTATAGAACTTCCAGCAAGAGGTTGAGTCTCCGGCCACCTCAATTTTGTCTTTGCTTTTGCTGCTGTTGTTACTGGAATCAGTTGGTAACACCTTTTTTTGATTTTAGCTACCTCTGGTTTCCATAGTTTCCCCTGAATCTATTATTGACCATGTTCACTATAGTCTATGAATATAGAATACAGCGCAGTACGTAATCTGTTCAGTGAAACAACGTTAAAGATTAATACTCTCGAGTCAGATATTTTACTGAATCTGACTATATTGCCAATACCACCAGCAGCTGTTCCGTAATTCTTCGGTCTCTGATATCAAAGGCTGGCAGTGCATATTCGGGAAAAAACATAGCCGCCTTTATACACATCGCATTGAATATTTTGAGCCTTCTGATTGGTTAACCCTTCTATTGGTGAACTATAAAATGAGTCAGCTCATTTTGGTTGGCTCACTAGTACACCAGGGTACCCAAAAATTCCAACATCTATTTGTTCGTCTATTTTTGTTGGCACTGGCTACGTTCTCAGATCCAGTGTTTTTTATCCAGAGGGTCTTTCTTTTTTGCCTCGAACAGGTCTTTTTTTTTTGATTGACCAATTTTTATCAGCCATTTTAAATTATTTTTCTTTTATAAACGGAAACAGGGAATTTCCTTAAAAATAAATAATAATAATATAAACAAATAAATAAACAAATAAATAATCTTAATCTTTTCAGTCTTTTGAAATCCAGAATTGTACTTCTTCTGGAGCTCTGTAAATGATGTATTTGAGGCTGAGGTGTTGCCCTTAACGCTGGTATACTTAAGTGGGGCTGTACGTGCTTTTAGTCCCGGAAGTTTCAGAGGCCTGAGGTTCTGACGCTTCCCTCTGACACTACCAGCAACCAGCCACCTCCCCCCACTTTTTCCTTCTCCACAACTGTTCAAGCGGCGGGAAAGGGCTTTTCGGGGAATGTGGGCCATAAAAGGGACCCTTCCAAAGGTTTGACAATATAATATATAATTGTTAAATATACCTGGAGAAGCGCCGGAAATGGACCAGGAAAATAAATAATTTCCCCGCAAAAGAATAAGTGAACGAACGAGACTCTCCTTTTGTCAACAAAGGGCAGCTATTCCAAGTCAGAATATAACTGCTTAAACAATCTTGAACAAGTGTCGAGACCGCACCCTTGAGTTTCTACGAGTTTATAATTTAATCGTGTACCAGTTTGTTCTCCCATTAATCCTAATCCTGACCCTAATCCTAATCCTTTCCGTTGTTCTTGTTGGAAAAAAGAAGTAATTGCTTTCACCAATGCTATTTAAGGCTATAACACACACACACACACACACACACACACACACACACACACACACACACAAATATATATATATATATATATATATATATATATATATATATATATATATATATACACGGTCGAGCAATAGATAGCGGCTTGGATTAAGGAATCGGAGAGCCGAGTTCGAATTCCAGTCGAATCCATTACATTAACTTACGTGCTAATACCCTTGGGAAAGGTATGAATCCTCTTCCTCTCCCTCCAGCTATGGGTAAATAGCAGGACAGACTAGGTTCTATAGCCTTGGATGGCAACTGGTCTAGGAGAAGGACAACTCTGAATTCAAAACCTGCCGAGGGTCGTTTGAATCCATTACTTAACTTACGGCACTTAGTGCACCAGGTCTCTGTATTCAGCTATTCAAAAGTGTGGATGGTCCTGCACGAAACCTTCACTACTATAATCAATTCTCATGTGCTGTTGTCGGGCTGTCGGTTTCCTGGGACCTGATCTGCTTGATGGTCATACGTCGAATTCGATGGGAGAGTCACGTAGTATATATATATATATATATATATATATATATATATATATATATATATATATATCCTATATATCCTTGTGCAAATTGAAACAAAACGAATAATTCCGTTATTATTTCCTCTTTATCGTATTTTTCCAACGAAACATGACCTAGTGCACATGTTAGTACTTCGTATGTCAATTCCACGAAGTCGTTCCTTGCAGATTGACCACAGATTCTCGATTGGTTTTAAACCAGGAGAGTTTTCGGCCCAGTTAAATACTTTGATTTTCTCACTGGTAAGGACTGCCAGTGTGTTCGTGCAGCGTTACAAATTTTCGTACGCTTTCTTGGAGCAACCGTCCATCGCAGACAATGTAGGACAACTAATCGACAATCGGGACAATAGTATCTGGGCGTGATAAAAACCTGATGAGATCACGGATGACGCAATGTATTTCAAGTCCAAACAAATTTCATCATACACCCCGAAAATAGATTCATATTACTGAACACCACTGCAAATGACCTAATCTGAGTTAAAATAGAAATCACTAACACCTTGTCACTCCAGTGGTCTAAAACTAACCGTATGTTGAAAGAACAGTGGTTAGATACAAGTGAATCACCAAAACAAAACCAAAAACCTCCACTGCACCCTAAAAAGTTAATGTTTACTGTATGGTGGTCTTTCAAAGGGGTTATACAGTATTCATTCTTGCCTCAAGGGAAAACAATAACAGCAACCTCTTATTGTGGGGAAATTGAGTATACATGAAAAATTGAAAAAGAAACATCCAAGACTTGTAAATAGAGATGGTCTAATTTTGCTGCACGTCAAGGTACGACAGTACCCTTCTCAATCAATTGTCCAAAACTGCATATCCTCAATTATGAAATTTTGCCTCATCCTCTATATTTGCCTAATATCTCTCCTATTGATTATCACTTATTTAAGCATTTTGAGCTTTTCATAAGCAATAAAGCATTCTCCAATAAGGAAGAGGTAATCAAAGTATTTGAACTGTTTCTCACATCAAAGGATGAGAATTTTTTTTTAAAGATGGGATCAAGAAGTTAGACATACACTGGAGAACAGTCATTCTTCAACGTGGTGCCTATTGCAACTAAAATTAGTTATTTAACATTTCAGATGTGTTTTATTTATTTCTTATAAAGTGCATCATTTCATGTGTGACAAGATGTGATGGATAAATTGTCATCTAAATTATGCAAAAATTGAAAACATCACCGACATCTGATTTTAACAAATATATTTACTAAAATTACACAAAACTATCTTGAAATACTAGAGAGTAAATTTATTCAATAAAATCGCCATTCAGATGACTTTGGAATGTCCTGCAACTCTTCCGGGTGCTCTCCTTGTTTAAGTTGATGAATGCTGCCATAATCCTCGCTTTCGGGTCATCTTTGGTGTTATAAGGAGTTTTGTTGGTCTCTCACCCATCTGTGCCCCACACATAATAATCAAGGGGGCTTGCAGTCTGGGGAGTTAGGCGGCAAGATGTAAGGGGTGATGTGATCGGAGAAATTGTCTGACAGCCATGACTGGGTTCTCCTGCTTGCGTGACATGGTGCAAAGTTCTTTTGGCAGATATAGGATCTTCCAAAAGCCACCCTTTTGACCCAGGGGCAGCACTACCTCCTCAAGATACTTGATGTAGGCCTTCCTATTGAGTTTGAAGCCCTGTGGGAAAATGAATGGAAGCATAACGTCGACACTATTAGTGAGCACTCCAAACACAAACGTAATCATCCCACTTTTTCCGAATCCTTTGTACTGTCCTCAGATTGACATGCAAACATTCTGAAATGTTCATATTGGATCTTCCGGGGCGAATGCCAAGCAACGCAGAATGCCGTTTCCAAATTTCTGGCGGAGTGAATTGCGTCATGGTTCTCTTTTTTACACAGTTGTACAGTCGACAAAATCAAAAACAAACAACGCGCATGCGCGACATAAAAAATATAAAATGGCGGCAGTTTACCCAACGCATTCTTTATATATAAATGACGTGATCTGATATATTGAATTGATTTCCATCTCGATGAAACTTTCTCGTCACGAAATCTCTAATAACGTATCATTGAGTATCTGTCTATATTTCTGAGATGAGGTATTATGTACACTATTTACATTATTCGGACTATTGTCCTCATATTTTGTTGCCATATTTATCACAACGTTTCAGCCATTTCGAAACGTTGTGATAAATATGGCAACAAAGATGAGCACAATAGTCCGAATAATGTAAATAGTGAACGTATCATTCATATTTTTTCGTCCTTGGAGAAAAGGAAAAGTTTGTTTTGCGCATTCAGCTTGCTCCCTCCTTGAATTTTAATCGTCTATAAAGGTGTCGGAGTTAACTCCTCCTTTAGTTCGTTAACCCTTTCACCAGGGGTCTCTCTTCCCTGGCTATAAATACTCGCTGACCCTTCGCCTCTTCCTCTTTTTCCTCAGGCTTTCAGCCTTACCACTTCGCAGATGTGAGCTCTCACAGATACAGCGTTTCCCAAATTCTGGGAACATGCTAAGAACAATACACGTACGTACGAACACTCACCACAACACACACATATAATATTTCACCACACGCACTCTGTCCATTTAACTGTCCATGTAACTTGTAACCTTCCTTGTTGTTAATACATATATTTGCTTACATATATTTATCGGTCTTGTGTTTGTTTTTCTCTACAAAGGTAAATTGGTGACCTTTCATGAAATAGTGCTACCGTAACTTTTTAGACCGGAAATGACTTATAACTAAAACTAATATTAATATTTAATAGAACATGAACTATTTAAATCGATGTTTCTCAACCGGTACGTCTCCGGAATCGTAGGGTTCCCTAAGAGGTCTCTCTCTAGGGGTACTGTGAGAAGCAATGATAAATAGGCTAAGGCATTTTGGAGTCATTTTTGTTTAATATTATATTCATAATTTTGCTATACACGGACGACATATTATTGGAAAATCCTTGGTTATTATGATAAAGGCTTCAACATCTTATATTTATTTAAAACTATAATAAAAATAGGGAATATATTTAACGATGTCTACATGGCGCCAGTGTGAAACCGCTGTCATTGGTTTGTGGACAGGACCTTTACGTGTCGGATTTGTGTATCATTGAGTGACCAACTCGAGTACAAGACAAGTGTCCATATAATATGTTTACCACCTGAACTACAATAAAAAAAAAAACATAAAGAGATAGATTTTTAGGTATGGATTACCTGAGACATGAAAACTATTTCAAGGGTCCCACAATGTTAGGAAACGCTGGCTTAAATGATTTAATTTGTTTCTTTCTTCAATAATCTATTTCGTATTATATATATATATATATATATATATATATAATGTATATATATATATATATATATGTATGTATGTGTGTGTGTATTAATTCTTCAGTGTCTTCATGTTTTTATTCACACTCATCTTTTTAAAACGTTCAAATGGTTCGTGCGTAAAACTGGCGAAGAACGATACGAGCAATCGCGAGAACAAGAGACCAGATATTTCTTTCTTTCATTATTTATTTCATTCTTTCTTCCTCCTCTCTCTCTATCCCCTTCTTTCTTTCTTTCTTTCTTTTTATTCCTCCTCCTTTCTCTCCCTATCTCTCTCTTTCTTTCTCTCTCTCTTTCTTTCTTTCCTTTTTCTTTCTTTGCATCCTTTCCCTTTCTTTTTCTTCTTTGCTCTTCATTCCTCCTCCCTTTCTTATATATATATATATAAAGAACAGTAAGATATATACTCCGGTGTTCTTCTAGATATTTTTATTTTTACAAAATAGTGCTCAATATAAATTTACATAGCATCAATATCATAAATTAATTAATTTAAAATATGGTTTTTCCGCTACACAATTCTAATCATGTTTCAAAAATGAAAGCTAAAAGCTTCGAATTTAATTTTGTAATTAAATTAAAGACATTTAGTTCCATTTCATCCTCAAGCGAATTTTGGTGTAACTTATTTATTACTGGGTTTTAAAGGCACAGCAAAAATCATAATTCACGTTTCCAAGGATACAGAGAAATCCATTCAACCAGACAAGGGGTGTTTGCGAGTTCATTATTGCTGTATTTTTTTTGTATCAGTTATTAGTTACGTTTTGGTAGCGGGTAGGAATGTATTTTTCAATCAATTCTGACATCCGTTAAATGCATGTCGTCTGGATTTTTTAAAATATATTGTTAACGGCAAAAATTCTTGCGGCATTTTTTTCTATTTGTATACTTAAAGATTTTTGGGTGGTGTTTATGTTAAAATACGTTATATATATATATATATATATATATATATATATATAAATATATATATATATATAAATAGGGGAATATATGGCGTCAGTGTGAAACTGCCTTCATTGCTTAGCGGACAGAACCTTTACGTGGCGGATTTGTGTCTCATTGAGTAACTCACTCGAGTACAGGACGAGTCTCCATATATTAGGTTTACCACCTGAACTACAATAAAAAGAATATAATGAGATAAATATTAATGAGGCTATATTGTATTTTTTTTAGGTATGGATTTCCTGAAACATGAAAATTATTTCACGGGTTCCACAAGAGGAAAAAGGTTGAGAAACGCTGGTTTAAATGATTTAATTTGTTTCTTTCTTCAATTGTCTATTTCGTATTATATATATATATATATATATATATATATATATATATATATATGTATGTATGTATTAATTCTTCAAGATCTTCATGTTTTTTATTTATACTCATGTTTTTAAAACATTCAACTTGTTCATGCGTAAAACTGGCGATGAACTAAGCGAAAAATCGCGAGAACATGGGAGCAGATTTCGCCCGAAGCGAGGCGTGTTCCATTTCCCACGTTTGTCGCATGAAGATGAGAGCTGAATACCCGGATAACGAATCATAACAAGTGCCTTCGATGAGACACTTCTGGAAGAGACGCGAACGTAGAATTCTTATGCGATAGGCTGGAATTTTATACTTATGTCGATTCTTGCTCAAAGAAAACTCTTGGATTAGGAGCCGCTCTTTCTCTCTCTCTCTCTCTCTGTCTCTCTGTCTCTCTGCTCCTCATTCACTCTCTCTCCCTTTCCCCACTTACGCTCACACACGTTCTCTCTTCCTCACACACTCTCTCTCTCTCTCTCTTCCTCGCGTAAACACTCTCTTTTCCACACAATCTCTCTCTTTCTCTCTCTTTCATTGTATTTCACACAAACACTCTCTCTCTACATCGTTCTGTCTCTCACTTCCTCATTCTCTCCCACATTCAATTTCTTTCTCCCCCTCTTTCTCTCTCCCCCCTTCTCTCTCTCTCT
>CAHIKZ030005487.1:2012500-2032500 GCA_903632075.3 Acanthosepion pharaonis | reverse complement strand
TAGTTTGTTAAGTTTCTTAGGTTGAAGGTGACATCTAGTAAATCTTTTATGTCTATGTCGAATCCCATATGATTGCTTTTCTGGTTTTTCTGAAAGTTTATACGGTGTCTCATTCTATTAGCGAACAGCGACTTAGCCTTGTTGAGGACACGCTTCCATTCATTGCGAACGGAAACAAATAGGCGTCTGTTCATGATTTGAACTGTCGTGTTGGTATAGCGGGAAGAAGTAATTCCTGTGGGCTATAGCCGCTGGACAAGCAGGAGTGAGACAAAGAGAAAAATGCGATTTTACATGGTATTTCCGTGCCAAAGTTTCGGTGCCGGTTTTCATTCAGGAAAAAAACTCGGTGTCCAAGTTGTGTTGATTCGCCCTCAAACAAGCCGACCAGGTATTTCTGTTTTTTAATCGTAACACTCGATATCGTAATTAATAAGTCCCTTGAAGAGTTGATGTAATCACCGTGAAACTCTGAGTAAGCAAGTTAAGTGAACACTTAATTTTTATCTATTAACTTTTTAGTACATGTTTCGCTGAACAAGACACACAAGGCACTATATATGAGTGTGTGTGTGGTTTGATCAAACATTTATCTGGCTTGTTCCTATGGTAACGTACCTAAAGTAAGCAGAGTGAAGCTGCTTGACACAGATTGATCTTGAACTCATTCACAGTAAGTTATAACGTTCTAGCTTACTTCCATTGCCTATAGCAGTGCTTGGAAGGAAAGTGTGTAGAGTGTGGTCGTCTCTTCACACTACAGTGGTTTCATCAGTGACTTGGGCTGCACAGCAGTTCTTGGCCAACCACAACATTCCTCAGGTTCGACAACCACCAATGTTGCCGCTTGCGACATTTCCTCTAAAAAAAAAATACTCCCACTTGAAAGGAACAAAATTTCAAGACGTCAAAACACGATTTCTAGAAGACGAACGATGGCCGGTGATTGGAAGACGTGTGTACATATAGTACTTTTGGGCAACTGCTCACTATCGCAATAAAGGAATTCTGGGAATGCTTCCATCATTAGAAACGAGGCTCGATAAAATGTGCGGCTTCGGAAGATTACTACTTAGAAAGAGATTAAATACTGGATTAATAGTTGCTGTAGGTTTCATTTTATAGCACCAGTACCTATACTTCTTGGATCGAACCATATATATATATATATATATATATATGTGTGTGTGTGTGTGTGTGTGTGTGTGTGTGTGTGTGTGTGTGTGTGTGTCTGTGTCTGTGTGTGTCTGTGTGTCTGTGTCTGTGTGGGTATCTGCGTGTGTGTGTGTGTGTGTGTGCGTGTGGGTGTGTGCGTGTGCGTGAGTGTGTGTGTTTGTGTGCGTATGTGTGTGCGTGTGTGTACGTGTGTGTGTGCACACGCGCGTGTGTGGCGCTCTTTTTTTTCGTTGGTCCACCGATGAAATTGGTTTGCACCGCTTCAATAACATTTATGGATTACGAAGAATTACGAAGAATTACGAAGAAGAATTTTATTTTATTTTGGGGGAGGGGGGTAGGCCTTATTTTCTTTTATTTCCTTACTTATTATTTATTCTGTTTACTAAGTTCAAGCCTTTTTATTGTACTTTATCGAACCATTTCCTACTTGGAATGATTTGTTTGAACAACATAAAGCAGCCGTAAAATGTATCGACATGTATTGATCAGTAAACGGGTGCTCTTACGGCTATTCTCTCTCTCTAACTCTCACCCTCTCTAACTCTCTATCTTTCTCTCTCTCTCTCTCTAACTCTCTATCTTTCTGTCTTTCTCTCTCTCTCACAGACACACACACACAGGTTTTCTCTCTCCTTATACATATATATAGAGAGAGGAGGAGAGCAAGAGACGGAAGGAGAGAGAGAGAGAGATCGCTGCCTTCATTCTGAGTATGTCTGTCCAGAATGTGTTGGATAAGGAGGGATGGCGAATACGAACAGAGATAAATAGTTTGAGTTTAACTGATTAAGATACATATATCACAGTCTTCAAGAGAGATAGATAGATAGATAGATATGAGCAGACTGCGAGATAGATAGATAGATAGATAGATAGATAGATAGATAGATAGATAGATAGATAGAATGATAATGACTGTGAGATAGAGATAGATAGATAGATAGATAGATAGACTGATAGATAGATAGAGATAGATAGATGAATGAATAGATAGATAGATAGATAGATAGATGATAGATAGATAGATAGATAGATAGATAGATAGATAGATAGATGGATATGAGCAGACTGTGAGATAGATAGATAGATAGATAGATAGATAGATAGATAGATAGATATGAGCAGACTGTGAGATAGATAGATATAGATAGATAGATAGATAGATAGATAGATAGATAGATAGATAGACTGAGCAGACTGTGAGATAGATAGATAGATAGATAGATAGATAGATAGATAGATAGATAGATAGATAGATATGAGCAGACTGTGAGATAGATAGATAGATAGATAGATAGATAGATAGATAGATAGATAGATAGATAGATAGATATGAGCAGACTGTGAGATAGATAGATAGATAGATAGATAGATAGATAGATAGATAGATAGATGATAGACTGATGACAGATATGAGCAGACTGACAGATAGATAGATAGAAAACTAGATAGATGGCTAAATGATATATGAATAGATGGAATTTTAAATAATGATAGACTGTGATAGATAGATGATATAGATAGATAGATAGATAGATTTTAAATGGGGAGACTTCTGAGATAGATGACGATAGATAGATAGATAATGATGGATGGATAGATATATAGATAGATAGATATGAGTTCACAGACTGTGAGATGGATAGATTGGAAATGATAGATAGATAGATAGATAGAGATAGATAGATAGATGCAGACAGAGAGAATGAGCAGACTGTGATAGATAATGATATGGATGGATAGATAGATATATAGATATAGATAGGATAGATAGACAGATAGATGGATAACAAACTGCAGGTAGATAGATTTAGATGAGCAAAATCAGTTGGCGCCATGAACCTGGAAATAGATGGCTTGACAGCCATCCATAGTTGGTTTTCTCTTATTTTAATACAAATAATACCTTATACTAAACGCTTTCCTCTCATATCAATTTCTTGTATAAATGATAGTTAATAAATAGATTATAATTATTTTAAAATGGGGAGTTACATTTCAGTCAGCCTGTATAAGACGATAGATAGATAGATAATGACCAGAGTGAGGTATATATATATATAGAGAGAGAGAGAGAGAGGATGAGACAGACAGGCAGACAGACAGAGACAGAGAGAGATGTGAGCAGATTGCGAAATAGATAATGACCAGAGTGAGGTATATATATATATAGAGAGAGAGACAGACAGACAGAAAGACAGACAGAGAGTGATGTGAGCAGACTGCGAAATAGATAGATATGACCAGAGTGAGGTAGGTATATATATATATATATATAGATAGATAGATAGATAGATAGATAGATAGATATGGATATAGATAGATAGATAGATAGATAGATAGATAGATAGATAATGAGCAAAGCAAAGCGTGGTATGTAGCTATGTATATGAACCATCTGGAAACGACGTCTACAACCAATCACATAGTTATCTTTTCTCTCTTGCACTTTATATATATATATATATATATATATATATATATATATATATATATATATATATATATATATATATATATATATCCCTTGTGTGTGTGTGTATACGTGTGTCCGTCTATCTGTCTTTCTCCCTTTGATTGACAAGGTTTTATTTTCTCTACTCCAGATGAGTCATCGTTAACGAAGGTTATCGATCTGGTTCGCATCTGTAATTGAAGTGTAGCACTGCTTTTCAGAACAACAGTTACATAAGATATCTGGAAAATATATTTTTCGACTCATGGTGAGCGGAAATTACAACTGCGCATGAACGGAATGATAATGGTGTAAATGAATGGTCCGTGAATGGGGGGGAAACATTGTTAACAACAGTCGCAACGAATGAACAACAAGAACTTTGAAAGATAATGACTCTTCTCAAATGAGCCAAGGTAGGCAATTTGAAAGTCCTATCGATTATTGCTTTTCTGTTAATTGGATGATGATTTTAGTGTTAACCCTTATTCTATCGATTAATGATAGATACAGTAGAAAGAGAGGGAAAATTAGACATTGAGTCTAAAGTTGAAGAACTTCAATGAAATGACTCTTCTCAAAATTATAGAAGGTAGACATAAATAACTGAAACATTGGGTCAACAAAAGCTTTAGGGACAATAGTCAAGAAACTGAAATGATAGAAGTCAAAATAGGCACAACACTATTTGCGATTTCCGTAAAAAAATGTTTTTTGGAATACAACCACTTTCATTTTTGTTTCCATTTTCTGATAGAAGGTAGACATGAATGGATTGACTGAAATGAAAAACAAAAGTCAAAATCAACAAAGAATGAGTTAGAACGAAAGAACTCTTGTGAAATTAAATATGGTGATTTTCTCAAAATGATAGAAGTAGACATAAATTTGACTGAAACATTGGGTAAAAGTATGGAATGTATTCCTACTTTCAAAATGATAGAAGGTAGTGATATAACAGAGGAAAAGCAATACAAAGAATGGTCCAATAGTCTGAAGAACTCTGAATGATAAACAAAATTGAAGGTAGATAATTACAAACGAAAAACAAAGAATGAGTTCAAGAGTTTGAAAAACTCTTGGAATTATAATGACTCTTTTCAAAATTATGGAAAGTAGACATAAAATGGATTGACTGAAACATTCTGGTAACAAAAGAAATACAAGGAATGAGTTCAATAGTCTGAAGAACTCTTGGAATGATAATGACTCTTCTCAAAATGATAGAAGGTAGACATAGAATGGATTGACTGAAACATTGTGGTAACAACAAAAGCAATACAAAGAATGAGTTCAATAGTCTGAAGAACTCTTGGAATGATAATGACTCTTCTCAAAATGATAGAAGGTAGGCATAGAATGGATTGACTGAAACATTGTGGTAACAACAAAAGCAATACAAGGAATGAGTTCAATAGTCTGAAGAACTCTTGGAATTATAATGACTCTTCTCAAAATGATAGAAGGTAGATATAGAATGGATTGACTGAAACATTGTGGTAACAACAAAAGCAATACAAAGAATGAGTTCAATAGTCTGAAGAACTCTTGGAATTATAATGACTCTTCTCAAAATGATAGAAGGTAGATATAGAATGGATTGACTGAAACATTGTGGTAACAACAAAAAGCAATACAAAAAATCATGAGTTCAATAGTCTGAAGAACTCTTGGAATGATAATGACTCTTCTCAAAATTATAGAAGATAGACATAGAATGGATTGACTGAAACATTGTGTAACAACAAAAGCAATACAAAGAATGAGTTCAATAGTCTGAAGAACTTTGGAATGATAATGACTCTTCTCAAAATGATAGAAGGTAGGCATAGAATGGATTGACTGAAACATTGTGGTAACAACAAAAGCAATACAAAGAATGAGTTCAATAGTCTGAAGAACTCTTGGAATGATAATGACTCTTCTCAAAATTATAGAAGATAGACATAGAATGGATTGACTGAAACATTGTGGTAACAACAAAAGCAATACAAAGAATGAGTTCAATAGTCTGAAGAACTCTTGGAATGATAATGACTCTTCTCAAAATGATAGAAGGTAGGCATAGAATGGATTGACTGAAACATTGTGGTAACAACAAAAGCAATACAAAGAATGAGTTCAATAGTCTGAAGAACTCTTGGAATGATAATGACTCTTCTCAAAATTATAGAAGATAGACATAGAATGGATTGACTGAAACATTGTGGTAACAACAAAAGCAATACAAAGAATGAGTTCAATAGTCTGAAGAACTCTTGGAATGATAATGACTCTTCTCAAAAATGATAGAAGGTGAAACATTGTGGTAACAACAAAAGCAGAATGGATTGAATGGATTGACTGAAACATTGTGGTAACAACAAAATCAATACAAAAAGAATGAGTTCAATAGTCTGAAGAACTCTTGGAATGATAATGACTCTTCTCAAAATGATAGAAGGTAACAACAAAAATAATACAAACAATACAAAGATAGAATGGATTGACTGAAACATTGTGGTAACAACAAAAAAAAGCAATACAAAGAATGAGTTCAATAGTCTGAAGAACTCTTGGAATGATAATGACTCTTCTCAAAATTATAGAAGATAGACATAGAATGGATTGACTGAAACATTGTGGTAACAACAAAAGCAATACAAAAGAATGAGTTCAATAGTCTGAAGAACTCTTCTCAAAATGAATTATAATGACTCTTCTCAAAATGATAGAAGGTAGATATAGAATGGATTGACTGAAACATTGTGGTAACAACAAAAGCAATACAAAGAATGAGTTCAATAGTCTGAAGAACTCATGGAATGATAATGACTCTTCTCAAAATGATAGAAGGTAGGCATAGAATGGATTGACTGAAACATTGTGGTAACAACAAAAGCAATAAAAAGAATGAGTTCAATAGTCTGAAGAACTCTTGGAATGATAATGACTCTTCTCAAAATGATAGAAGGTAGATGGATAGAATGGATTGATAAACATATCTGGTCTTGGAATTAAATGACAAAAGATATACAAAATATGAATGAGTTCAATAGTCAAAGAAGAAATAGTCTGAAGAACTCTTGGAATGATAATGACTCTTCTCAAAATGATAGAAGGTAGGCATAGAATGGATTGACTGAAACATTGTGGTAACAACAAAAGCAATAAAAAGAATGAGTTCAATAGTCTGAAGAACTCTTGGAATGATAATGACTCTTCTCAAAATGATAGAAGGTAGGCATAGAATGGATTGACTGAAACATTGTGGTAACAACAAAAAAGCAATAAAAAAGAATGAGTTCAATAGTCTGAAGAACTCTTGGAATGATAATGACTCTTCTCAAAATGATAGAAGGTAGGCATAGAATGGATTGACTGAAACATTGTGGTAACAACAAAAATGCAATAAAAAGAATGAGTTCAATAGTAGACATAGAAGAACTCTTGAATGATAATGACTCTTGGAATGATAATGACTCAAAATTATAGAAGATAGACATAGAATGGATTGACTGAAACATTGTGGTAACAACAAAAGCAATACAAAGAATGAGTTCAATAGTCTGAAGAACTCTTGGAATGATAATGACTCTTCTCAAAATGATAGAAGGTAGAATTGGTAGTAACAACAAAAGCAATACAAAAGAATGAGTTCAATAGTCTGAAAGAACTGGATTGACTCTTCTCAAAATGATAGAAGGCATTGAATGGTTGACAACATTGTGGTAACAACAAAACAAACAAAGAATGAGTTCAATAGTCTGAAGAACTCTTGGAATGATAATGACTCTTCTCAAAATGATAGAAGGTAGACATAGAATGGATTGACTGAAACATTGTGGTAACAACAAAAGCAATACAAAGAATGAGTTCAATAGTCTGAAGAACTCTTGGAATGATAATGACTCTTCTCAAAATGATAGAAGGTAGATATAGAATGGATTGACTGAAACATTGTGGTAACAACAAAAGCAATAAAAGCAAAAGAATGAGTTCAATAGTCTGAAGAACTCTTGGAATTATAAAATGACTCTTCTCAAAATGATAGAAGGTAGATATAGAATGGATTGACTGAAACATTGTGGTAACAACAAAAAGCAATACAAAGAATGAGTTCAATAGTCTGAAGAACTCTTGGAATGATAATGACTCTTCTCAAAATGATAGAAGATAGACATAGAATGGATTGACTGAAACATTGTGGTAACAACAAAAGCAATACAAAGAATGAGTTCAATAGTCTGAAGAACTCTTGAATGATAATGACTCTTCTCAAAATTATAGAAGATAGACATAGAATGGATTGACTGAAAATTGTGGTAACAACAAAAGCAATACAAAGAATGAGTTCAATAGTCTGAAGAACTCTTGGAATGATAATGACTCTTCTCAAAATGATAGAATTAGACCTAGAATGGATTGATGAAACATTGTGGTAACAACAAAAAGCAATACAAAGAATGAGTTCAATAGTCTGAAGAACTCTTGGAATGATAATGACTCTTCTCAAAATGATAGAAGGTAGATATAGAATGGATTTCTCAAAATGATAGAAGGTAAATAGATTGTGAAACAACAAAAGCAATACAAAGAACAAATGATAGAAATGTAAAATTGACATTGTGGTACAAAAAAGAATGAGTTCAATAGTCTGAAGAACTCTTGGAATGATAATGACTCTTCTCAAAATTATAGAAGATAGACATAGAATGGATTGACTGAAACATTGTGGTAACAACAAAAGCAATACAAAGAATGAGTTCAATAGTCTGAAGAACTCTTGGAATTATAATGACTCTTCTCAAAATGATAGAAGGTAGATATAGAATGGATTGACTTAAACATTGTGGTAACAACAAAAAGCAATACAAAGAATGAGTTCAATAGTCTGAAGAA
The DNA here is from genome assembly GCA_903632075.3 of Acanthosepion pharaonis. NCBI lineage: Eukaryota > Metazoa > Mollusca > Cephalopoda > Sepiida > Sepiidae > Acanthosepion > Acanthosepion pharaonis. The sequence goes on along the minus strand of CAHIKZ030005487.1, from coordinate 2,023,985 downwards.
CTCTTCTCAAAATGGAATTATAATGATTGACTCTTCTCAAAATGATAGAAGGTAGATATAGAATGGATTGACTGAAACATTGTGGTAACAACAAAAAAAAGCAATACAAAGAATGAGTTCAATAGTCTGAAGAACTCTTGGAATGATAATGACTCTTCTCAAAATGATAGAAGGTAGATATAGAATGGATTGACTGAAACATTGTGGTAACAACAAAAGCAATACAAAGAATGAGTTCAATAGTCTGAAGAACTCTTGGAATGAAAATGACTCTTCTCAAAATGATAGAAGGTAACATAGAATGGATTGACTGAAACATTGTGGTAACAACAAAAGCAATACAAAGAATGAGTTCAATAGTCTGAAGAACTCTTGGAATGATAATGACTCTTCTCAAAATTGAAGATAGACAAGAATGGATTGACTGAAACATTGTGGTAACAACAAAAGCAATACAAAGAATGAGTTCAATAGTCTGAAGAACTCTTGGAATGATAATGACTCTTCTCAAAATTATAGAAGATAGACATAGAATGGATTGACTGAAACATTGTGGTAACAACAAAAGCAATACAAAGAATGAGTTCAATAGTCTGAAGAACTCTTGGAATGATAATGACTCTTCTCAAAATTATAGAAGATAGACATAGAATGGATTGACTGAAACATTGTGGTAACAACAAAAAAAGCAATACAAAGAATGAGTTCAATAGTCTGAAGAACTCTTGGAATGATAATGACTCTTCTCAAAATGATAGAAGGTAGACATAGAATGGATTGACTACAAAGAAACAATTCTGTCTTGGAATGATAATGACTCTTCTCAAAATGATAGAAGGTAGAATAGAATGGATTGACTGAAACATTGTGAAAAGTTCAAAGAATGAAGAACTTGCTCTTGAATTATAGAAGATAGACATAGAATGGATTGACAAAACAATGAGTTCAATAGTCTGAAGAACTCTTGGAATGATAATGACTCTTCTCAAAATGATAGAAGGTAGACATAGAATGGATTGACTGAAACATTGTGGTAACAACAAAAGCAATACAAAGAATGAGTTCAATAGTCTGAAGAACTCTTGGAATGATAATGACTCTTCTCAAAATGATGATAGAATGGTAGATATAGAATGGATTGACAACAAAAGCAATACAAAGAATGAGTTCAATAGTCTGAAGAACTCTTGGAATTAAATGACTCTTCTCAAAATTAAAAATGGATTGACTGAAACATTGTGGTAACAACAAAAGCAATAAAAGAATGAGTTCAATAGTCTGAAGAACTCTTGGAATGATAATGACTCTTCTCAAAATGATAGAAGGTAGACATAGAATGGATTGACTGAAACATTGTGGTAACAACAAAAGAGTTCAATACAAAGAATGAGTTCAATAGTCTGAAGAACTCTTGGAATGATAATGAGTCTTCTCAAAATTATAGAAGATAGACATAGAATGGATTGACTGAAACATTGTGGTAACAACAAAAGCAATACAAAGAATGAGTTCAATAGTCTGAAGAACTCTTGGAATGATAATGACTCTTCTCAAAATTATAGAAGATAGACATAGAATGGATTGACTGAAACATTGTGGTAACAACAAAAGCAATACAAAGAATGGTTCAATAGTCTGAAAGAAAAATGAATACAAAATTAATGAGTTGGATTGACAAACAGTCAACAAAAAGCAATACAAAGAATGAAATAGTCTCTTTGGAATGATAATGACTCTTCTCAAAATGATAGAAGGTAGACATAGAATGGATTGACTGAAACATTGTGGTAACAACAAAAGCAATACAAAGAATGAGTTCAATAGTCTGAAGAACTCTTGGAATGATAATGACTCTTCTCAAAATGATAGAAGGTAGACATGGATTGAAAACATGGAACAACAAAAGACAACAAAGAAACATTGTCTGGAAACAATAAAAAATTATAGAAATAGACAAAGAATGAGTTCAATAAAAGTCAATAGAAGAACTCTTGGAATGATAATGACTCTTCTCAAAATTATAGAAGATAGACATAGAATGGATTGACTGAAACATTGTGGTAACAACAAAAAGCAATACAAAGAATGAGTTCAATAGTCTGAAGAACTCTTGGAATGATAATGACTCTTCTCAAAATGGATTGAGAAACATTGTGTAACAACAAAAACAAAGAATAGAATGGATTGACTCTTCTCAAAATGAAAATGTAGACATTGTGGATTGTAAATAACAAAAAAGCAATACAAAGAATGAGTTCAATAGTCTGAAGAACTCTTGGAATGATAATGACTCTTCTCAAAATGATAGAAAATAGACATAGAATGGATTGACTGAAACATTGTGGTAACAACAAAGCAATACAAAGAATGAGTTCAATAGTCTGAAGAACTCTTGGAATGATAATGACTCTTCTCAAAATGATAGAAGATAGACATAGAATGGATTGACTGAAACATTGTGGTAACAACAAAAGCAATACAAAGAATGAGTTCAATAGTCTGAAGAACTCTTGGAATGATAATGACTCTTCTCAAAATTATAGAAGGTAGACATAGAATGGATTGACTGAAACATTGTGGTAACAACAAAAGCAATACAAAGAATGAGTTCAATAGTCTGAAGAACTCTTGGAATGATAATGACTCTTCTCAAAATGATATAGAAGAATAGACATAGAATGGATTGACTGAAACATTGTGGTAACAACAAAAACATTGCAATACAAAGAATGAGTTCAATAGTCTGAAGAACTCTTGGAATGATAATGACTCTTCTCAAAATGATAGAAGATAGACATAGAATGGATTGACTGAAACATTGTGGTAACAACAAAAAGCAATACAAAGAATGAGTTCAATAGTCTGAAGAACTCTTGGAATGATAATGACTCTTCTCAAAATGATAGAAGATAGACATAGAATGGATTGACTGAAACATTGTGGTAACAACAAAAGCAATACAAAGAATGAGTTCAATAGTCTGAAGAACTCTTGGAATGATAATGACTCTTCTCAAAATGATAGAAGGTAGACATAGAATGGATTGACTGAAACATTGTGGTAACAACAAAAGCAATACAAAGAATGAGTTCAATAGTCTGAAGAACTCTTGGAATGATAATGACTCTTCTCAAAATTATAGAAGATAGACATAGAATGGATTGACTGAAACATTGTGGTAACAACAAAAGCAATACAAAGAATGAGTTCAATAGTTGACTGAAGAACTCTTGGAATGATAATGACTCTTCTCAAAATGATAGAAGGTAGATATAGAATGGATTGACTTAAACATTGTGGTAACAACAAAAGCAATACAAAGAATGAGTTCAATAGTCTGAAGAACTCTTGGAATGATAATGACTTTTCTCAAAATTATAGAAGATAGACATAGAATGGATTGACTGAAAACAAAAGCAATTGTTCAATAGGAAAGAACTCTAACAAAAAAAGCAATACAAAATGAATGAGTTCAATAGTCTGAAGAACTCTTGGAATGATAATGACTCTTCTCAAAATGATAGAAGGTAGACATAGAATGGATTGACTGAAACATTGTGGTAACAACAAAAAGCAATACAAAGAATGAGTTCAATAGTCTGAAGAACTCTTGGAATGATAATGACTCTTCTCAAAATGATAGAATGTAGACCTAGAATGGATTGACTGAAATATTGTGGTAACAACAAAAAAGCAATACAAAATGAGTTCAATAGTCTGTTCTTGGAATGATAATGACTCTTCTCAAAATGATAGAAGAAGACATAGAATGGATTGACTTTGTGGTAACAACAAAAAAGCAATACAAAGAATAGTTCAATAGTCTGAAGAACTCTTGGAATGATAATGATGACTTCTCAAAATTATAGAATGTAGACCATAGAATGGAATTCTGAAGAACTGAAATATTGTGGTAACAAGAATGGATTGACTGAAACATTGTGGTAACAATAAAAGCAATACAAAGAATGAGTTCAATAGTCTGAAGAACTCTTGGAATGATAATGACTCTTCTCAAAATGATAGAATGTAGACCTAGAATGGATTGACTGAAATATTGTGGTAACAACAAAAGCAATACAAAGAATGAGTTCAATAGTCTGAAGAACTCTTGGAATGATAATGACTCTTCTCAAAATGATAGAATGTAGACCTAGAATGGATTGACTGAAATATTGTGGTAACAACAAAAGCAATACAAAGAATGAGTTCAATAGTCTGAAGAACTCTTGGAATGATAATGACTCTTCTCAAAATGATAGAAGGTAGATATAGAATGGATTGACAGAAACATTGTGGTAGCAACAAAAGCAATACAAAGAATGAGTTCAATAGTGTGAAGAACTCTTGGAATGATAATGACTCTTCTCAAAATGATAGAAGGTAGACATAGAATGGATTGACTGAAACATTGTTGTAACAACAAAAGCAATACAAAGAATGAGTTCAATAGTCTGAAGAACTCTTGGAATGATAATGACTCTTCTCAAAATGATAGAAGGTAGACATAGAATGGATTGACTGAAACATTGTGGTAACAAAATGATAGAATGTAGACAAAATGCAATACAAAGAATGAGTTCAATAGTCTGAAGAACTCTTGGAATGATAATGACTCTTCTCAAAATGATAGAAGGTAGACATAGAATGGATTGACTGAAACATTGTGGTAACAACAAAAGCAATACAAAGAATGAGTTCAATAGTCTGAAGAACTCTTGGAATGATAATGACTCTTCTCAAAATGATAGAATGTAGACCTAGAATGGATTGACTGAAATATTGTGGTAACAACAAAAGCAATACAAAGAATGAGTTCAATAGTCTGAAGAACTCTTGGAATGATAATGACTCTTCTCAAAATTATAGAAGGTAGATATAGAATGGATTGACTCTTGAAACATTGTGGTAACAACAAAAGCAATACAAAGAATGAGTTCAATAGTCTGAAAAACTCTTGGAATGATAATGACTCTTCTCAAAATGATAGAAGGTAGACATAGAATGGATTGACTGAAACATTGTGGTAACAAAATTGTGGTAAAGCAATACAAAAGAATGAGTTCAATAGTCTGAAGAACTCTTGGAATGATAATGACTCTTCTCAAAATGATAGAAGGTAGACATAGAATGGATTGACTGAAACATTGTGGTAACAACAAAAGCAGTACAAAGAATGAGTTCAATAGTCTGAAGAACTCTTGCAATGATAATGACTCTTCTCAAAATGATAGAAGTTAGGCATAGAATGGATTGACTGAAACATTGTGGTAACAACAAAAGCAGTACAAAGAATGAGTTCAATAGTCTGAAGAACTCTTGGAATGATAATGACTCTTATCAAAATTATAGACTATAAAAACAGAATGGATTGATTGAAACATTTTGCAAACAATTACATGAGTATCAAGGTTGGCTTTAATGGTGTGAACAATTCTTGGAATGATAGAGTTCAAATTTTTCATTTCGTGTCTTTCATATTTCCGAAATTATTCTAGCCCGACCCTATATCTAAAATCTGTATAAATGACTAAATATTTTATCTATTTGTTTTAAAACCACTTCTTTGTCTGGCTAAGGCGTTTTCATCGCTCCCATTTATTTTTGTTTTGACAATCATGTGTAAATAAAGCATTCCTTCAAAGAACTTGTAGATTTCCGACAAATGCGGTTGTTGCTCGTGCTTCGCCTTTGCAGGCGTATCTCAAAGTGATCCCAAAGATAACACACGTGCAGGTGAGAAGCGGCAACGGCTATTAATCAAGATTATCATCATTGTTTCGGATTAACGCCAACATTACTGAAGCAGAAAACAAACACAGAAAACAAAGGAGGCAAGAATGCAATGAATATATAACATCTGCGGATGTGTCTAGAAAGTTTCTGGCCTGTTTAAAATCAACGTCTTCTTCGTAACATCGGCAATAGAAAATCTCTTCACTTTTTAGTTTTTTTTTTTTTTTAAATATGGCCCGCCATTATTTTGTTCTCAATTCTTGATTCATATCCAATTTGTCCTCTCATTACTAAACATTTTTCTCGAAATCTAATAAAAGCTTCTTTTTGTTTTGTTTATTTTTTGTTTGTTTTTTCAGTATTTAAGATAACAGACTATAAATGATATCTAGCGACTAAATACTCAAAATACCTACGTGAAACAAATGCGTTTATCGCTCTTTGGATTTCAAACATCTCTATTGTGACTTGATTCACATTCAACTATGTTTTACGTAAAACAAAAGCGTCATCAGATTTTTCTTGAGTCTTGATTCATAGCCAACTATATTTTACGTAAAACAAAGAGCATTTTATAAATTTTTCTCGGATATTTCTTCAGTCTTGATTCAGAGCCAACTATGTTTTATATAAAACAAAAGTGTCTTTTCAATTTTTCTCAGATTTTTCGTAAGTCTTGATTCGACGCCATCTTTTCTTTCTGTCATTATTAAACATTTCCTCTTAAAAAAATCTTGCTCATTTTTCCCAATACTTTGAATAGCGGAATACGATAGACATCTAACGCCCAAAGATACAAATGTTTTACGTGAAACAAAAGCACCTCATCACGTTTTCCAACATTATTTTTCAGCCTTGATTCCTAGCCATTATTTGTTTTACAAAATTTTGTGGCCTTGATAGGGCCAGTAATAAAGACACAAGAGAGGAATTGAGTTAAATATATTTACAGAAAAACATTAATACAAACGAGAGTGTTACAGGAAGAATATTCGGCGCGACTATCAGAGCTGACTGCGGGAAACTACCCCTCCCCCCTAAAAGGCAGTACCTGTTCCTATTTATAGCTGGGAGAGTCCATGCGTGCATGGATAAATTACCATAACACAAAAGATATTTGGTGAAAATATTCCTAAATTTACTATAATCAAATAGGTTAGACATCTAGCGGCTGAAGTTTCAAATATGTTTTATTTGAAACAAATGCATATAATCAAGTTTTATAACGTTTTTCATAATTCTTGGTTCAGTTTTTGTCAGTTTACCCCAAGCAAGGCAATAAAGCCACTAGGACGCAAGAGGTTACTGAGTGTGAAAGAATATGTGAAAAACTATTATTAAGGAGAGGGGACAATAAAAGAAGAATTAAAAAGACATGATATAACGATTGACATTGCATTGAAATTTTTGAAGATCAAAGTTGACTGGAAAGCAACAAACTGGAATGAGTTCCACAAGCGAGGAGTGCGATATAAGCAATTGTTAGCAGAGTACTTATGGTTATATCTAGCCATTTCAGATATAGAATGATGAGACCTTGCCGCCAATCAAGTACAGCGCTTAAATTCATCAAATCTAAGTACAATAGAGTAAAGTAATATCTATTTGAAAATATGAAAATGTGGCACAAGGCCAAAAGAGAGATAGGGGAGGCTGGTCTTCAATCTGTCTTATCTTAAAATTAGCTTGCCATAAATACTGACCCAAGGCTAAGAGAGGCGATAGTGGGGAAGGCTGGTATCCAATCTGTCTTACCTTAAACTTAGCTAGCCACCGTTACTGACCCAACCATACTGCAGTATTTCTTACACTAAAACAACACATTCTTACTAACCATTCTTACTACGGACACCACAATATCTCCGAGTCTCCATGAAGTGACTGAAGTTGTGATGCCAGGTCAGAACCAATAATATTTCAGATTCTTCTTAGGATTTTATCAAGGCTCCGGCCTTCACCAAGTGGGTGGAATTTCGAAATGAACCCTGTATTTGAAAAAAAAAAACCTTGGAGAGTTGAGTTAAAGGGAGATAACTGATACTGAGACATCCGAAAGCGGCATGGCATGTGGAACTAGAATAATTTACCCTGGTGAATGAAAGAGTTCGAAATTTCAATCACCTGACGAAGGCCAGAGCGTACAACGGCCAAAACGTCGTGAATATGGGGCTAAAGATGGGGACAACAGTCCAAACAATGTAAATAGTGTAAATACTTACAATACCTCATCTCAGAAATATTGACAGATCCTGAAGAAAGCCGGGGTGTACAACGGCCGAAACGTCGTGAACATGGTAACGAAGATGAGGACAACAGTCCGGACAATGTAAATGATATGCATAATTAAAATATCTCATCTTAGAAATATAGACAAATCCTGAAGAAGACCCGGGCGTACAACGGCCGAAATGTCGTGAATATGGCAACGAAGATGTGGACAGCAGTCCGAACAATGTAAATAGTATAAATAAGTTCTGTTTCTTTCATTCTTTCATATTCTTTTCTTTCGTTCATTCTTCATTTATTGATTTATCAATGGTGGAACAAATAAAGCAAGCCCAAAATTACCTTCGGTAATTAACCACCGACGACAGAGAGAGAGAGAGAGAGAGAGAGAGAGAGACGCAGAGAAAGATGAGTCGAGGTTAATTTCCTGCCTCAAAAATCCCCGGATGTAGTGGTTAAATATACGGCTCGTTGATTTGCTATGACGTAGATCATGGAAGCTGATGTTCGACCGGTCAACTTACAAAGGTCAGTGGCCGTATGTCAGTAAATTTTTTTCAATCGAGTTCACCCCAAGCAAGGCAGTAAAGCCACTGAGACGCAAGGAGCTTACTGGGTGTGTAAGAGTTAGAAAGAAGAACATTGCTAAAGCGAGAACAAAGGAAGAGTAATGAGGATGACAGTAGATGACGATTGGCATTGCATTTAAATTTTTGCAGATTAAAATTGACTGGTATGCTTGGAACCGGAAGGAAGTTGTAGAAGCAAGATGGACATAAAGAAATTGTTAGCACAGAATTTATGGTTACATGAAAATTTTAATTTGTGAGACCATGTCGCCAATCTTGAAATTAAATTCAAATAGGCTAGCCCCCCCCCAGCGAAGAGCTCATCCGAACAATTATCGTTAAGGTATTTATAGAAAAGGCAAAAGGAGGCAACCATACAGCGGTTACTTTCCTTACTTCAACACCCGTAATATTTGTCACCAAGAAATACACAGAAGATACCTCCAGGAATCTAAATAAAAGATTATATGAAAACAAAAGGGACATTTTATAAAATAATACATTAAATGCATTGATTGCCCACTGTAACGAGGCTGAGCACAACTTTGACATTTTGAAATGCTACTATGATCAAAGGAGGAAATAATTCACAACGACGTAAATGTCTAGAGAGTGCCTTATATTCACAAGATCATCTGGAGCAAAATTGTTCCCTGGATCTTAAACATTTCACTATTCTTACAGATCTTCTAATATCACAATGTGGAATACCTACTTACAAAAGTGATGGAAAGAAAAAGAAAAAAATGAATTCGGCTGGAAAAAAAAATCTAAAATTCCCAGCACCAACCCCCATGTGAAGTTCTACCAACATAACAAATTTATTCCGATGAATATGATTAATGCAAAACAAAAGAAAAATAAGTTAAAACTTTAAGTTATGATTGCCATAAGAAATACATAGGAGAAACCTCAAGGAATTTAAATGAAAGATTATACGAAGGCAAAAGAGATCATTTTACTGTTGACCTCATTTTTATTGTCATATTCACGACGTTTCGGTTGTTGTACGCTCCAGTTTTCTTCAGGTGATAGACGTTGGAATTTTGAACCGACTTCCGAAACATTGGGAATATGACAATAAAAATGAGGGCAATAGAGCGAATAGGGTAAAGAGTTACAATATCTCATCGCAGAAATATAGACAGAAAAGGAGATCTTTTCCAAAACAACAAACTCAATGTGTTAATTACTCACTGTAATGAGTCCGACCATAATGTTGATTTAAAAAATGCTGCTTTAATTAAAAGAGAAAGCAATTTACTAAGATGAAAACGTATAGAAAGTACTTTAATTGCTAAAGCATCCACAGTAAACTTGCTAAAATCACTGGTAATGTATTTCAGAGTTAAATCAGTAACAATGCTTTTTCATAATAAAATCACTTTCAATGTATTTTCATAGTAAAATTATTGCCAATGCATTTTCATCGTAAAACCATCTCCAATGCATTGTCATATTAAAATCATTTCCAATGCATTTTCCCAGTAAAATCATTTCCAGTGCATTTTCATATTAAAATCATTTCCAATGCATTTTCATATTAAAAGTACTTCCAATGCATTTTCATATTAAAATCATTTCCAATGCATTTTCATAGATAAACCATTTCCAATGCATTTTCATATTAAAATCATTTCCAATGCATTTTCATAGTAAAACCATTTCCAATACTATTTCATAGAGAAATCATTTCCAATGCATTTTAATATTAAAATCATTTCCAATGCATTTTCATAGTAAAACCATTTCCAATGCATTTTTATATTAAAATCATTTCCAATGCATTTTCATAGTAAAACCATTTCCAATGCATTTTCATAATAAAAATCACCTACAATAGTCTTTCATAGTAAAATCAATATATTTCATACGATATTCCTCTCACAGTCGATGCCAGCACGGTTATTCCAGACGAAAAGATACTCTCGTGCGAGGGGAATAGACTTGTATCCATCTCTGTAGCATGATCTCTTCATCACGAATCTAACCTGACTGCCTGGTCATGGTGGCCTGTTTCTCGGCTGTGATATCAGTTTCGACCAAATTAAATGGCCGTTTTGAACGGAATATTTTTAAACGTCACAACAACCCTGTTCGAACGAAACTCTTTATTCAATGATTTGGTAGTGAATTTATTTTATCACCAAAATCCAATAAATAAAGCAAAATAAAATAAAAACGTCGTTACTAGAGTATTACGGCCACATCGCGTTAAAATAACTTTTCCCATACGATCACCAACGTTAAGCAACGCCGAGTCTGGTCAGTGCCTAGATGGGTGACCGAAAATATCCCTTGGCATGTTATGAACCGACCTCTTCTCCGACCAGCTTCGGGTTAATTAACAAAACTTTTATCACTAAAGCATTATTATCTCAAAAAAGAATTCTTACAATCTAAAAAAACATTTTCTGGCTTTAAATAACCAGCAAACGGTTGATAAACCGTAAAAAAAGGAATCAACCAACGAGAGTCGACAAAGTGTCAGAAAGATTTTTCAACCTGTTCCGCATTTATTTATACCTGGTGTATTACCAACCAACCCAATCAAAGAAAATTTCACGAGAAATCCGACAAATCCTTACCAATAACAAAAAAATAAAAATACATAAACAGTAAAAAAAAAAGAAAAACGATTACAAATTCGAGAAGTATTAAACAATTCCTGTCAAGTGGTACGTTTACTTTAATTAGCCTTTCACTGATCTAGGTTGGTAGACTTTGATTTCACAGTTTGTAAATAAATAAGAATGTCGATTCAAACACTTATTTTAGTGGCACCACTAAAATGTTTAAAACGATAAGTAATCGCATATCAATTAACCAGCTCAACAGAGAATATCCCATACGTCTTTACCAACAACATAAAAATAGTACATCACATAAACCATAAAAAACATCTACAAACATTGGAAGCAATAATCATAAAAACAAGCAACCAGACATCAATA
>CAHIKZ030005487.1:1987500-2005000 GCA_903632075.3 Acanthosepion pharaonis | reverse complement strand
CTTTGAACCCGTATAAACGGGTTCAGGGTCGGTTTACCTCCCCGAAAGAGACTCCGCCCTTCGGCGTAGCCTCGTTCGGGTTCCTCCCCGCCCGAAGGCAGAGAGTTCAACCGGTCAGCCGGTCGTCCGGCTTCAGACTGAACTCAGACCAACTCACTGAGCGACTGGCGGCTGCTACTACTCCTACCTATTATAGGTGGGAGAGTCTATTAACAATAGAATAGGTGTGTTCCACAATAACAATTACCCTATTAATATAAGCTTTGTAAATATCAAGGGTGTGACGCCGTGGACACAAAGTCTGCTGGTGCGATGGCATAATCAAGGGACTATGTGTCACGAACCTTATAAAAATATATTGCGTCTAGCATGAAACAGCCTGTCGCCTCTAAGTGTTGACTTCAATGTTCACTTTTATATATATATATACATGCGTGTATATATATATATATATATATATATATATATATTCTTTTACTTGTAGTCTTTATTGCTCTTAGCCCCGTCGTGGGACACTTTTTATTAAGGCCTTCGTCAAGGTCTTTCTTTAGTTCTGTTCCTTATTACAATATTTTTTTTCAATTTGCGATATGCAGTCGAGGTCAAAATAACTAAAATAAAACAAAATGATCAGCAAACACAAACAAGATAACTCCTCTAATATAAGTCCTACTTACAACATAAAAAAAAGAAATCCTTAAAATGGAAAGTCACTGAGCTGTAATAAAATATATTGTATGTGTGTATGATGTACACATCTCACTCCCAACTGTGTAACCTTCTCCCGGAAGCGTATCACATCACGCATGCGCAGTAAAGTTACCGCTTCTCGAGATATTCAGTGATTAGATACTTTCAGGAAAGCTTCGTATTTTTTTATAACGTTTTTATTTTTATTCATTTATGTAAAATAAAAAATAAAAAATAATCCTTTTCACCAATAACTTCCGATTCACGCTGCTCGGTTTTTGAACAGGAGTAGAGGTTTATCCATTGTATCCTGTTTAGGATCGGGTTTCCGGTTACATCTAAAGTCGTTTCATTCGCTTTCACTGCCAGTAGCCCTTTGTGTCTTAGTCGTATTATCGCCTTGCTTGGATTGAAGTGATTAAAAAAATATCGATTAAATTAATACAGAATGTTTTATTAAATTTCAATAATTAGTTGGATTTCTATCGATTTTTTTTTAAGAATATGCAAGTATCAGTATTCATTGATTAAGTTTTTGTTGTTCGGTTTTACAATTTCTTTTTTTTTCTTCTTCTTCTTCTAAGAGACACATATATCCTTGTTTTTATATATTAGATAAAAATAATTTTCTGTCAAGATGTTTTTATATATTTTTTCTTCTTTTAGCTGATATAATGTTAAGGAATAATGAATTAACTCTTATATTGACAAATCAGTCCTGCACTACAGGCGTCTCACCATTGTGTCACGACAAAAAAAAGCCCGTCTCGTAGATCGTTATTACACTGAATATCGTCATTGGCACCCCATAATTGTGGCCTTGTACCAAACAAGATAATAGTAACAGTAAAATTAATCATTTCCATACAGAAAACACTCGGAATTCTTTGACTTAGCAATTAACATTGGAAAATATAAAATCTTATAAAATATAAAATCAGAAATTAAATTTCACAAGTCCATTAACTGTTAGCGCTCTTTCTAGTACTGGTGAGAGTTTCCTTTCAAACCTTTTGTTTTAATAGTGTAGAAAGTGGACAGTTTGATTATATCATTATTTTCTCTTCTAGGTATGACGATAAACTACATCCGGCAGCAAGGCCTTTGATCGAGAGGTTTTGAGGAGCGTGGAACCACCAGGACCACCCTGACTTGGGGTGGTAGCATCTGTTAGGGCCCCAGCTATGGGCAGATAGTTAACCCCCCCCCAAACTGAGGGTAAATCACTATGAAAGTATAAAAAATAGATTTTATAGTATCTGTCTATATTTCTGAGATGAGGTATTTTTGTACACTATTTACATTATTCGGACTATTGTCCTCATATTTGTCGCCATGTTTATCACAACGTTTCGGCCGTTGTACGCTCCGGCCTTCTTCAGGTGGTTGGAATGTCGAACTGAACCCTTTATTTCGCTCACTGGGGTAGACTGTTCTCGTTCCACATGCCATGTCTAATCGATGTCTCCTGTTAATTCCCCTCTCAAAGTTCTCCACCGCCTTAACCAGATATTGAACTCACACTCTTTGGGTCCTGTCGCTGGATCTAACTAACGCCTTTATCCAAGTGCCATGTGTCCTTGAGGGTTCAGTTCGACATTCCAACCACCTGAAGAAGGCCGGAGCGTACAACAGCCGAAACATCGTGATAAACATGGCGACAAAGATGAGGACAATAATCCGAATAATGTAAATAGATTTTATAGTATTATATACTGTACCTATGAACACTAACGAATATGTCCAAATCCTCATAAATATGTTGGACAGTATTGTAAGTGGGGGTAATATACTGTCTATGTAGTCCACCACTAGCAGTGGTTTACCTACTTCATGGCGCTGGTGAGTATTGTATTTTGTTGATGTTATAAAGATTACCATTTCATTTTCAACCTCCGTTTTTGTTATTCCCCATTCAGTAACCCTCTCTAGGTTACAACATATAGTAAAAATACAAGCAATTCATTTTTTGAAAAACAAAATTATTAGCAGTAATACATTTGACTCTCGACAAAAACTCTCTTGATAAAAATGCGTCGATGAAACCTTATCTAGAAACTGTTTTCTTACAAAGAATACAGATTCTATTCATACAAATCTATCCTAAAAATCTTTTCAGCATTAAGTAACCCATTGAGGTGTTGATATGCCGTAAAACAAGATAAACCAAACCCATCTTCTCGTCCCATGTAATATACTAACAATATACTTATGAACATTTATTTGACTTATTCTGTTTTAGTGCTGAAAAACGTTTATTTTATCTCATTGTGATGGATGGTTACAAACGAGAGGGATGATCGGAGGTGCTTATTTTATTACCACACACGTGCTATTCATTTTAATCGTTGCTGCTGTTGGAAGTCTTCAATTGATGTGGGTTTTTGTTATCTAGTAAAACTGTTTGCTTGTGGTTTCGTAGTATTACTCTATAGGGTCTGATGAAGGAGTTTCTTCTTGTTTAAAGGTAAGATACTTAGAAAATAGTAAATTTATAACCTGTCATTTGGCTTTATCTCCAACTCCAAAGATATTCATCTAATTCAGATACCTCTTTCGAAATAAAATATACTTTTATTCAAACTGTAAAGACCGTAATTCATCGAACTGATCCTTGTGCAAATTAATTGAAACAACCACTTTAGTTTCATTTCTTTCACCATACGCTCAGTTTTAGACCCACTGAAGTGACAGGGTGTAATCGATTCCTATTTTTTCCTCAGACCATTTGCAGTGGTGTGCAGTAATATGAATCTATTTTTGGAGTGTATGATGAAATTTGTTTGGCCATGAAAAATATTGCATCATCTGTGATTGTATCAGATTTTCATCACGCCCAGACACTGTTGTCTCGACTGTTGATTAGTTGTCCTATGGCTATTGTCGGCGATGGACGTTACTCCAAGGGAGCGCACGAAAAATTGTAACGTTTCACGAACACACTGGAAAGCCTTACCAGTGAGCAAATCGTAGTACTCTAAATTGGCACGGAAACTCTCCCAATTTAAAACCAATCGAGAATCTGTGGTCAATCTGCAAGGAACGACTTCGTGGAATGGACATACGAAGTACTAACATGTGCACTGGGTCATGTTTCATTGGAAAAATACGAAGAAAAAGGAAATAATAACGGAATTACTCATTTTGTTTCAATTAATTTACACAAGGATGTAGTTTAACTCACAATAAATGATATTCTTATTCAAAGAAATGAGACTGTCATTTACTCTGAACAATGTGAAACTCCAGCATCCAAGAGTCGTTCTAACTGAAGTTACAAGTAACGGACTCTCTGTTGGATTTCTGTCACCCTACAGTCGAAAGTTAAACCCAATAGACGAGGCTTCTTTCCTCAGTTCTTTGAAAGCAACATATTCTGCTGATCCCGAAGCCACAAACAATACAAAGCAATGAAACAAATTTACTAGGATTTTGAAGGATCTTTCCATGAACATCGATGGATTTTATTCTCGCAATGGTAGAATTCTATAAAATATGTTTGGCCTAATCGCTAATATTGTAATACAGTGTTCCACAAAAATTGAATAATTTTATAGCCTAATAACTTGGCCAATTTTCGCTAAAATGATCTCAAATTCTAATAAAATGAGTAAAAAATAAATTGACTGTGTATTATTTCTTTTGTTTTCAGGGTGAAGAATGTTGTCCATTAGAAATGAAAAGGCATTTTGTCTGTTGGAATGTGCTCGAACACGGTCAAACAAATGTGTGCATTTTCGAAAAAAAAATCAAGAAGAATGGACCAACTGGAAAGCGCTTTAGGACTTGGCACAAAATATTTGGTCATGTCACAAAGAATTTGGAAATGGCACAATAAATTAAGATGAAGGCTATCTGTGCAATTTAGACGACAATTTATCCATCGCACCCTATATGTTAATATCTATTAAAAAAAAATAGCGTTTTCCCATAATCAAAACGTAATAGTCTATTATTTATG
This sequence comes from Acanthosepion pharaonis, assembly GCA_903632075.3. Taxonomy (NCBI): domain Eukaryota; kingdom Metazoa; phylum Mollusca; class Cephalopoda; order Sepiida; family Sepiidae; genus Acanthosepion; species Acanthosepion pharaonis. The sequence continues at coordinate 2,000,349 of CAHIKZ030005487.1, read as the reverse complement.
CGACATCAGCTGGGAGTAACGGTCCTATTAAGGAACACAGGCACAATTTTTATTTTCTCTGATTTCTGGCGTTTACACATTTCTTTCCGGGTCCCGCCCAGGGACCTAAGGTTTGAAATGGCGTCATGACACTTTCCACTAAAAAAAAAAAAAAAAAAAAAAAAAAAAAAATTAAATAGATAAAGCCCTTCGTCAGGTGTGAGCTGTACTTGTCAGAACAATTTTTTGTATCTCCTTGAGGCATGGACTTCCAGGAATCCCTTCAATTAGTCTACTGGAATCTTTTCCAACCAGTCCTAGGGCTCCAACTACAACAGGGATTGTTGGTGTTCCCATATGCCACATTTTCGAGATTTCTATTTTCTTTGATTTCTGGTGTGTACACATTTCTTTCCGAGTTCCGCCGAGAGACCTAAGGTCAGAAATGTCATCATGACATTTTCCACCTAGCAATTAAAAAAACATATTTTACATAGATAAAGCCCTTCGTAAGGTGTGGGCTGTATTCGTGAAAAAAGCTTTTTGTATTTCTTGAAGACATGGGCCACCAGTAATCCCTTCAATGAGTCTATTGGAATTTTTTCCAATCAGTCCGAGGGCTCCAACTACAGATGGAATTATCGATATCCTCCAGTTATATTATTATTATTATTATTATTATTATTATTATTATTATTATTATTTGCTTTGGTTTCTGGTGTATACTCATTTCTTTCCAGGTCCCAACCAGAGAGCTATGATCAGAAATGGCATCAGGACATTTTCTACTAAGAACTTTTTGAGAAAAAAAAAAAAAAAAAACAGAATACCTAAGATCTAAGGTTAAGGCTACCAGGAATCCCGTCAATGTGTCTATCGGAACCTTTTCCAATCAAGTCGAAGGCTACAACTACACAAGGGATTGTTGATGTTCCCATGTGCCACATTTTTGAGATTTCAGTTTCAAGGTCCTTGTATTTTGATAACTTTTTGAAGATCTTCAAAGATACATTGCAGTGTGTAGAGACTGACATATCAATAAGGAGGCACTTTTTTTTTTCTTTGCGGTCTCTAATAACAATGTCTGGGCGATTAGATCTGATTGTTCTGTCAGTGTGTATTGTGTAGTCCCATAAAATTGTAACAGGTCCTATCTCCGTCACCAGGTCTGGGTGGTGTTCATACCATTTATTATTATTATTATTATTATTATTATTAATTGTTTAGCTTTGTTTACTCATTCGGTAAACAAATTTCTATTTTCGGTAGTCAAAGAAGCTACGCATTATATCGAAAAAAAATAAGCTAAAAGGTTTTTTCTTTTTATTTCAAACACATTCATCCTCTTCTCCTCCTCCTTCTTGTTCTTTTCGGGGGGGGTATCGTTTTATTTTTATCTGCATTTTATTTGTGTCTTAATTTCTAAACAATTTCCAATTGTATGCACCTAGTCTTACGTCTGCAATTAGATTCTAACGTGCGATTTCCCAGCCGATTTTCGAAATATCGATCTGAAATATTTATTTGGCCGCCCACTGGCCCACTATCGATTATACGATCGTCGCATATTTTTTTTTGTTTCTAATATACTACGCTTTAACAAATTATAAAATCTTCTTTTTCATGCCGCACTCTTTTCTCCACAGCTTCCTACCCCTCGTAGCTTTACGCCTTCTTTTTATCTCTTTACCACCCCTCCCGGTCCTCGCACTACTATTTACACAAAGTCATTAGCTTTTCGTTTTTTTCCCTCTGCACTTCCCCACTTCAATATTCACATGTTAAATTCTACAAACATTCTTTCCTCATTCTGTGTCCCATAAATTTAAATTGTCTTTTTCTGATTTTAAATATAAGGGTCAGTTTAGTTCCCGTTTTCGTTAAAACTTCCTCGTTGATCAAATGACCAGTCAATGGCATTTTCAGTCAGTAAAACGATATATCACTTCTTCAAGTCCCCTCTTAATCTGTAAAGAAATTGCCCTGCACTCGGTGTCATACACGGGTATAGAGTTGATATAGCAGTTCAGAACTCTTTTCTTGAGTGTTCATGACACACCACAATGTCCCGTAAGGTTTGTCTTTTTTTGCTGCCTTTCCTAGTCCTTGTTCCGCCAACCATTTACACAAGCTCGTTTGGTAGGTCACTCACTTTTTTCCTTTACACCTCTTGCCTGAAATATGTCCTGTCAGTGTCAAATTCTCTAAGCCCACTTTCCTCATTATCTGTCCTAGAAATTTAAACTGTCTCTTTCTGATTCTAAATGTCCTTTTTTGTTCCCATTTCCATTAAAATTTTCTCATTACTCATGTTCAGTCCATGGTATTTCTCAGCATCCTTCTGTAGAACCACATTTCTGTTGCTTCAAGTCTCTTTTTCAACTGTAAGGAGACTGTCCAACATTTACTATCGAATAGGAGGATTGATGCTGCACGAGAGTTTAGCACTCATTTCTTTGCTTCTGATGAAATATTAAACATTACTTAGCTTCTGGAAGGCATCTTTCACTTTTGCAATGCGACTTCAGAGGTTTGTGTCACATTCTCCGTCATCCATTAAGACACCTCCCAGATAGTTAAATACTTGCACCCGCTTGATTCTGATGTCCCCATTTCGAAGTTCCCCCCCTTTGGGTGTTTCTCTTTCTAACGACCATACATTCTGTCTTCTTACAATTAATAGTTAGTCTATTCTTCCTGCTTTCTTTTTTCTATAATATCTAGTTTTTTGCAATTTTCTTCCTGAATTTAACAACACAATGTCGGCCGAGTTTCTAATGTTGTTAAGATTATGTCCGTCGTTGATAAATCCATGTAAATATTCGTTCTCTTATAAATTGATATTTAATAAGGTCCTGAAGTGTGGGTAACAAGTGACTATCAAATTCAAAACTAACAAATTGATCGACCAGACTATCTTGCAGGTTATCGTATTTTGGTAGATGAATATCTCAGAGAGAAAATAGATATTTCCTTCTCTCACACTTCTTGCTTGTGGAACTCTACGTGGAACTTTCTACTACGTTACTTGAAAATCAAAAGGTAAAAACGAATACCTTGTAAAATACCATAATGAAAATGCAAATACATGCACTATGTACAACGCAGATAATGTCACATACTTTAGAAAAAGCCAATACACGAAAATAAACATACTACAATATATCTCTATCTATAAAAGGCAGGGTGTGTGTGTGTGTGTGTGTGTGTGTGTGTGTGTGTGTGTGTGTGTGTGTAACGAATGCACGGCCGCAATTTTCGACGGATTTGCACCAAAATTTACATGCACATGCTCCAAGTTAGTGGAAGGCCAAGACCGACTTTGCATTTCCCAACTCCCATCGATAGTGGAAATAATCAATATTTTCTTGCTTCTACGGCAGTTTTCATGTAGTTTGCGGCCATTTTCTACTGGCCAGAGTGTGAGCCAATAGCTGGCTGCCACGAATAGGCAGGAAGAGTCTATTGGCCAGCGTGAGAGCCAACAGCTGACTTACACGAATGTTAACTAGCATGCTAGCATGCAAAAAAATCGATAGCTGCATTCGTCACAAGTGGGAAAAATTTAAATCTGCATGGCACTTTACTCCAATTGGCTCCTTCGCTTGCTTAAACTCAACGTTGATTCTGATTCCGCAGAACTGGGTACGTTGGGTATGTAACATTCTTTTTTCATTCGGTTTTTCCAGTTATGAGTCCTTTTTTAAAGCCGATCGTTTTGTGTTCATTTTGTTTAGTTCTTTTTTCATAACAGATTTAATGAGTATAGAGCTTAGAAAAAATTCGCAGTGTGAGATAGGCAAGAAGTAAGGCATGTAGCAACATCAGCACGGCAAAGGGCACTCCTTTAAAGGCAAGGAAGGGCAAAAATATTTTAAGTCAAGTGATAGCGATTGCTGTATGAGTCGTACGATTTTTGAATCAAGCATGGGCAACGCCGGGTCATGCTGCTAATACACTATATACAACACAGATAATGTCACATACTTTAGAAAAAGTCAATACTTAAAGCTAAACATACTACAATATATACACTATATACAACGCAGATAATGTGACTAAACTAAACTACCCCTATCCACCCCCCAAATTAAAATAAACAAAATTCTACATAACTAAATAAAAAGATTAAATAAATAAATGAACAAACTAATAAATATGCAAACAGTACAACCCTTTCTAAACATATATCGGAAATTAAGAACATAACCAATCACGCGAAAGATATCACGAAAAATAAAGAAAGCATCATCAGTTTACAACAATATATTAAAAAATCTCTGTCAGAAAATGACTATAATCCCCTTCCCAGACCAACGCAAATTACTAAATAAACGATCAGAACTTATTTTAAAACGTAGACACGAAAAGAAACTTTTACTAGGTTATTTAAAAAGAATACCTTGTAAAATACCATGTGGCGGACATGAGACAGAACCTGGGACGAGCACAACTGGTCGCGACTTGCCTTGTCCCCGCCAAAAAAGAGCCCGTATTTGCTTAGCATGTAAAGCTACTGCAGTTGAAATGAGGGAGAGAAAAAAGCACTTACCGCTCTGACGTAATCTATCCTCGGCCAGATAACGTAAAAGAATGAGGGGGGACTGGCATCGCATTTTTATGCAATAACGATGCAATGCATTATGGGACATGGACGCAATGAATTATGGGATCACATGAAGACACAAGGGATTATGGGTACATGAACAACTATAAAAGCAACTACTTTTTTCCGAGTCGGGGAGTTCTTCGAGGGACGTTCATGGTTGACGGCAAGAACGGACAGTGAGTGTGATTTGGAGACAGAACTCAAGAAGGAACGACTCAAGTTTGAAATACCAGCTGGGAGAGCTTGAATTTACTCGCTGGTTACTGTTTTATTCATTCGCCTCAAGCTATTGATTCTTCAAAATGGAAGGCAAGGTCTTTGACGTCCGTTTGATTCCAGAATTCAGCGGCGCCCCAACGGATATGCCCATTATTGAATGGATAGAAAATGTGGAATTGGTCTGCGAACTTTGTGCCATGGACAAGATCGAGCGCATCTTGCCTCTACGACTTCGAGGTGGTGCCCTTGCTGTGTATAGACAACACAGTGGAGAGCAGAGGGCAGACGCGGAACAAATTAAACGGGCCCTTATGACTGCATACGCGACTGACAGATTTAATGCGTTCGACAAATTTATGGGACGGCGTCTTCGCCCAGGAGAAATTGTGGATGAATTCCTGGCTGAAATGCATCGTTTGGCGCGGCTAATAGGAGAACCGCTACCTGATCGGTGGATGGCATGTGCATTTGTGTCAGGACTACCACATCATGTTAGGCAGCTTCTCAAAGCTTCTTCCAGGATGGACGACATGAATCTAGAACAGATTCTGACCCGAGCAAGGGCTATTATGACGGATGACGAATGGTGCCAGGTATTGGCCGCCGCATCCGTAGAGCTACCGCGCTCAGAAGCTGAGGTTCCCCCTGCCAAACCTGTTAGCAGAACGATTACCTGCTACAAGTGCTCTGGACCCAACCATATGGCGAAGAATTGTATACAAGGACGTCAGGAGAGGTCAAACAGAATGCAGAGGTCTGGCCGCGACAAGCGGTGTTTTCGATGCAACGGCATTGGACACATTTCCTCAGAATGCCAGGGAAACGCCCATGGGGAGAAGGCGTCAGCGCCAGCCTTCTCCCCGAGCAAGTAAAAACCCGGAAGTTACCCACCGTACAAGTATTTGTAGATGGAGTAGAGTGCACAGCTCTAGTGGATTCAGGATGCTCACAGACGCTGGTGAGCAAGACTGTGTGTCGCTGCTGGAAGCAGGAAGAGGTGGGGAGTGTTGACTGCCGACGGAAGACCCTGAAGTGCCGTGGATACGGTAAAATTAAGTTGGGCATCGAGCAGATTCAGCCCGTGACTGTTGAGGTTCTGGCCGTGGAAGGGCAGTTGCTAGGATTCGATCTTCTTCTCGGGATTGATGCAATCAAAGTGCTCGGAGGTGTTTACTTGACCGAATCAGGCGAAGCGCGTTTCGGAAACCTGAACTCATGTGCCGCCATTGTTATCAACAAGCCTGACTTTAGAGTGACGTTTAACCCGAGCACGAAAACGTGAACTGCATTGTGGAAGTGGGCGAGTGGTCATTCACCTAGCAAGTTGGTCAATAAAGTACAGGAGTACACAGTACCTGGCCACGTCCGGGATGCATACGATGAAGAACTAGCACGGTGGCAGCGAGACGGATGGCTACTGCCATATCCCGAGAAAGAGCTTGGCCCACCCAAGGGATTAATTCCCTTAATGGCGGTCGTACAAGAACACAAACAGAAGGTCCGGCCGGTACTTGACTATCGGGAGTTGAACGGCTTTGTAGACACATTCACGGCTGACGCAGAGGTGTGTGCGCAGAAATTACGAGAATGGCGACGACAAGGAGCTGACGTATCGCTGTTGGATTTGAGAAATGCGTACCTACAGATTCACATTGACAAATCGCTATGGCCGTTTCAAACAGTGGTCATTAAGGGCAAGCGGTTTTGCCTTACGCGTTTGGGTTTTGGCCTGAATGTGGCACCACTTGTCATGAAGTCAGTGATCGACATGATAACGTCCCAGGATCAGGACATTAGGAGTGCCACGTCGGCATACGTCGACGATATCTTCATAAATGAAGGCCTAGTTTCTGCAGCGCGCGTAAGACAGCACTTTGCAGATTACGGGCTAGTCTGTAAAGATCCGGAGCGATTGAGAGACGGAACTAAGGTCCTGGGTCTGCAAGTCTGGGAAGAAAGCAACTCCCTTCGATGGAAGCGGGGAGGTCAGGTTCCAGAAATTACTCAAAAGGTGACCCGCCGAAGCGTATTTTCCTTGTGCGGGAAACTCGTGGGTCATTTCCCTGTGTGCGGTTGGCTTAGGGTGGCAACTGCATTTATTAAGCGTTATGCAAGTACACTAACGAAAGGATGGGACGACGAGATAAAGGATGCCCCTCTTGGACGTATGCTGGAGGAAACAGTGGCCAGAGTGCGGGAATCAGATCCTGTCGGCGGAGACCGGTGTGAACGGCAATGAAATGACAGTTTGGGTGGATGCAAGCTCCGTGGCCACGGGAGTAGCACTAGAGGTGAATGGGAGCGTCGTGGAAGATGCTTGCTGGTTGCGTCCAACCAATGATGCCAAACACATTAATCTTGCTGAGCTTGATGCGGTGATCAAGGGCGTGAATCTTGCCCTGCAGTGGCAGGCACCAGTTATGCATGTGGTCACCGATTCAACATGTGTGCATCGGTGGGTGTCTGACACCCTGACAGGAAAGACGCGCGTGAACACGAAGGCAGCGGGTGAAATGCTGATGAGGCGGCGCTTAGAGACACTGCGAGCTTTGGTGGAGGAGTACGCACTGACTATGACTGTGACGTTGGTAAAATCTTGTCAGAACCGCGCTGACAGCCTCACCAGAGTGCCGCAACGCTGGTTGGAGATGCACAAGAAAGGAGGAGAACCGGTGCAAGTGAGTTGTGTCACTGCAACGAGCCAGTTGAGCAAAACGTCAGGTGACCCACATCCACCAGCAGAGTGGGCACCCAGGTGTTAAAAGAACAATGTACTTTGCTAGGACTGTAGATCCAACGGTGTCTAAGGAACTGGTAAAATCTGTTATTAGAACCTGTGGAGCCTGCCAATCGATCGATCCAGCACCAGTGCATTGGAAGAAAGGAAATTTGAGTGTAAGAAAAAAAAACCTTGTTTTGTTAGCAATGGACGTGACCCATTACAATGGTAGCCATTTTCTTACGCTCATTGACTGTGGTCCCTCCCGTTTTGCAGTATGGCGGCCACTGAGACGGCAAGACTGCTGGTGTCATTCGTCAGCTAGAGACAGTCTTCTACGAACGAGGCCCACCGACTGAAATACTGACTGACAATGACACCACGTTCGCTTGCAGACAATTTAGGGAATTTGTAAACAGCTGGGGCGTGCATTTGAGGTTCCGGTGCGCTTACGTGCCGTCTGGAAATGGCATTGTGGAACGCAACCACAGAAGCGTCAAATCCATAGCGGCCAGGAAAAATTGTTCAGTCTTGGAAGCGGTTTACTGGCATAACGTCACACCTAAAGACAACCTTTCACCTTCCACGGCACCAGCTGATGTACTGAACACATACCACGTCCGGGTGAGAGGCATCGACGCGACGCCCCCGCCTGAATCACAAATAACCAAAGGGGAATACAAGAAAGGGGACATTGTCTGGGTTAAGACTCCACGTGGTAAATGCACGACCAAATTTGGAACCGGACGTGTGACCGAGGTGGTGAGTCAGCAGTCAGTGCGGGTCGATGGAACGCCTCGTCATGTTAGAGACCTGCGCCCTTTTTAAATTCAAATCCCACAACTGACGAAGAAGACACGGAGGATAGTGAACAGCCAATATACATAGAGTTGGATTCAACAACCAATCACTCCGATAGCGGTAGTTTGCCAATAGATAGGGACGTGTCTAATGAGAGCTCCTCTGATGAAGAAGTTCAACCAACCCCCCTTCGGAGGAGCACCCGGAACAAAAAACCGTATCCTCACTGTCATCTGTGTGATCAGGAGATCAGGAGGGAGTGTGGCGGACATGAGACAGAACCTGGGACGAGCACAACTGGTCGCGACTTGCCTTGTCCCCGCCAAAAAAGAGCCCGTATTTGCTTAGCATGTAAAGCTACTGCAGTTGAAATGAGGGAGAGAAAAAAAGCACTTACCGCTCTGACGTAATCTATCCTCGGCCAGATAACGTAAAAAAGAATGAGGGGGACTGGCATCGCATTTTTTATGCAATAACGATGCAATGCATTATGGGACATGGACGCAATGAATTATGGGATCACATGAAGACACAAGGGATTATGGGTACATGAACAACTATAAAAGCAACTACTTTTTTCCGAGTCGGGGAGTTCTTCGAGGGACGTTCACGGTTGACGGCAAGAACGGACAGTGAGTGATTTGGAGACAAAACTCAAGAAGGAACGACTCAAGTTTGAAATACCAGCTGGGAGAGCTTGAATTTACTCGCTGGTTACTGTTTTATTCATTCGCCTCAAATACCATCATGAAAATGCAGATATGTGCATTATATACAACTCAGATAATGTAACATTCTTTAGACAAAACTAAACAGATAATCAACCCCAGTAAAAAGCTCAAAATGAACAATAAATCTAAATACATAAACAGTTTAAGAAATTAATACATTAATTAACAAAATATGAATGCACACATGAATACAAGCAAAATGTAATAATAATAATCAGGCACAAATAATTATGTAATTGTTGTAGCCTATATATAATAACCAAACAAATGTTGGTAATGAACGATAATACTTAGGACAAGAACAACTCATATAAGATTCGCCAGAGGCGCGTAGAAGAAATAGCCAACTGCTAGAAGTGAGTCAAGTTAATTCCACAAGGAATCTCCAACTGCAGACCAACATATAGTATTTACTACTGTATTTATAGGAATGGGGACATACCAATTATCGCCTGTAGGTATTCTACAACAGTTATCAATAATAAAAAAATGGGTAAATATTAACATTATAAAATAGCTACAACTTTACCGAATTCTAATCCACAATGATTTCTACTCAATAGCCTCTAGAATAATTTGAAACATAATCATTACCAGCTACCCTATACCCATTAGGATAATACAATAGACCTTGCTACCCACAATGCAACATTGTCCAGCATATATAAATAGCCAAACTAAAACCCAAAACACAGGGTCTGAAGATTGCATTCATGCATGAAACATTGTTGCCGCTCGGTGCAAAAGAAAAATAACTGTAATAAGCGGCTCAATTGCCATATGTGCCTGACGACTTGGGAAACTATGAAAGTTTAAGTTGCACTACAAACGTTATATATATATATATATATATATATATATGTAAGAGAACATTGAAGTCAGCACTCAGTGGCGAAAGGCTGTTTCATGCTAGACGCAATCGTTTGAGTGTTAACTTCAATGTTCACTTTTATATTTATATTTACATACGCCCTATCTCTGATATTGAGCACTTTATCCCATAAATATAGCACACCTTGAAACTATATTTCTTCATATATATATATATATATATATATATAATGAGAAAAAATGGGGTATAATTGCACTGTATGTAGCATTTAATTTAAAAGAGGGCTCAATACAGAGTGGAGCTGAATATTATAGGATTTACCGCCAAGCAAGTCGGTAAAGCCACGATGGGCTACTGGGTGTAAAAGAACCTGAAAGCAGAAACATTACGAAGGAGCGGGAGCAATAAAATAGGAATGGGAAAGACAGTAGATAGTGATTGAACTGCATTTAAATGCTTGAAGATCAAAGTTAGCTGGACAGCATTGGAGCCGGAAGAGAGTTCCACACGTGAGAAGAGCGAAAGAAGAAACTATTAGCATAGAACTTACGGTTACATCAAGCCAATATCTATGAAGACGCATAAAATCTAAAGCTGAGTTCATCATAACTTTAATTTTTTTTTTTTTTTAAATTCCTAAGAGTTTATTTTCCCGCCTTTACCACTGGGATATGACTACTGGAAATCAAGGCCTCTGATCGGGAGTTTGGAGGTTTTGAGGAACCTGGAACAACATCTTAATTGCTGTTGTTCTCAAGTCCACTCTAACCCGGGGTGGTAGCACCTGTTAGGGTCCCAGCTATGGGCAAAAACAAAAACACTATTAAAGCATAAAAATATATTTTAATAGTAAAAATAAATAGTAAAAATTTTAATAGTAAAAATACCAGCAATACAGTTTTATATAAAAAAAAAAAAAGACCGACAATACGTAACCAGCAATACAGTTTATCTGAAGTTGAGATCGTTCAAATTATTTAGATTTCGGTATTAAATAACCCATACAGGTGTTGATATGCCGCTAAACAAAATCAACCAAACAATCAACATGAACTTTCCTAACATTAATCCACATATTACCCTACAATTTCTTAAATCAAACTGCATTCCAAGATCTATAAAGGGCCGCTTATATTCGAGGATACCCGTCTACTAAAGCAGCTAGCCAATCCCTATTGCAGACTCTTACTCAGGCACATTTGTGTTAGTTTAACACCCACATAGCCCACCTGAGGTTTATACTGCAACTACGCTAGGCAGACCTTAACTACAGCTTCTGGGAAAGAGCGTGTTATCAACAATGTAATCAGCACGCTCAAACGCTCGGTCACGATGACTTGTGACTTCGTGCTAGTTATCGACGACCACCAAGGGTACCGACTACCCAATTTCACTCACAAGTCTTGGGTCAAGCCGTGGTATGGTTGTCAGGCTCTTTCGAAAGATGCTGCACACTGGGATCGATCCTCTGCTTCTCACCCTCCAGACCGATAACATCAGGAAGTCTCAAATCGACCACGTTGAAATTAGAACCCGGGTTTCATGGTTAAAAAGCGAACGTTCTAACCACTCATTTGATCCATATCTATCTATCTATTTCTATCTATTGATCTATCTATCTCAGTCTGCTTGTCTGTCTATCTATCTATATATCTATCTCATATATATATATATATCTATCTATATATTCATATATATCTATCTATATATATATTCATATATATCTATATATCTATCTATATCTATCTATCTATCTATCTATCTATCTATCTATCTATCTATCTCAGTCTGTTCATATCTATTTTTCTATCTATCTGTTCATATCTATCTCTGTTCATATCTATTTTCTCTCAGTCTGTTCATATCTATCTCAGTCTGTTCATATCTATCTATCTATCTATCTATCTCAGTCTGTTCATATCTATCTATCTAATTTCAAAATATAACTAAATAAGAACAACATAAAAGACCCATAACCGCCTCTAGCTATTTTCTGCACAAACTTTTTTATACAGAAAAGCTGAGTATTATCTACCATGTATTCTGTTGTGATAGCAGAATAACATATCCTATTTTTATTACTTCAAAGCTGCCAAGAAAATTAAATTTCGGTATTAAATGACCCATAAGGAGTTTACGTGCCGTTAAACAAATCTACTAACTACTGGAGTCTTTTTTTTTTGTTGTTGTTGTTGTTTTTCAAGACTTTTTTTTTAATTTTCTTTCACTGTTTTCTTTGGTTCTTTTCATTTAGATTCATCCGTGATGCAAAACAGATGGAATTCCTTACAGTAAAGCAACGCAATAAACAGTGAATTGATTTTCAAGTTAAATGAGACTTTAGTCTTGTATCAAGAGGACGCCATTCATTTTGAAGATTCGATTCTCGTTCAAAGCAGACGATCATCTCTCAGTTTGTTTGACTTGTTTTTTTTTACTTTTTTTTATCTTTTTGTTTCTTTTATGTTTGTTTTTTATTGGTCTTTTTGGTGTGTTTTTTTTTATTCAGAAGAAATAACAAATGTGTATTTTTCATTGCAGACAGAATTGTTAAATTTATCTCGCTCTATTACCATCTCTCATTTAGACGACATTAAAACGCTGCCTACGTTTACATTCATAGTCCTACTTGTATCAACGATTCAGTAAACTACCAATCTAGATGCCGGCTCATTTCCATAACATTTTGTAAGAAAATGGCTACCTGTAGGCCACACGTTACCTGCGTAGTTAGTAATCTGTAATTAGTTTGCATACAGGTTATGTTTAAGCCTAAACCTAAGCTTAACCATAACGCTTCATAAGACTGAGAAGAAGGAGGCGTTTTACTTTCCATTCATCTATTAATAAAAACTTTCTTTTATATTAATCTTACATTATTATTCAACATGTGTATATCTAGACCAGCCGTACGATTCTTTGAAAATGGTAATCACAAGAATAATAGAGAGTATGAAAT
>CAHIKZ030005487.1:1977500-1985000 GCA_903632075.3 Acanthosepion pharaonis | reverse complement strand
TAAATATATAATTCTCAGTGCAAAAAAATCTGTCCTCATTCATAGTGGGGACCAATGAATTAAAAACAATGATAAGCATTTTGACATCACTATGGGGTCTTTAGACTCTGCAGAGTCTTCTGACCTTGTCGGTCTTTTAATACTGTACAACCTGACCGCGCACCGTGAATTAAATATTGAGGACATCGGGCTGTATTGAGATGACGGGCTCATGGTAGTGAGGAGTTCTATTAATTTTTAAAATAGAGAAAATTAGAAAGATTATATATAGTGAATTTAGAAATCTAAATTTAAAAACAACTGTCTATACTAAATTAAAAAGGGTAAACTTCCTCGACGTAACTCTAGATTTAATAAACAACGCATACCTACCTTATAGAAAACCTAACACTAACCCCTTGTATATACACCCTAAGTCAAACCACCCTCATCCATAATTAAGCATATACCCTCATCAATTGAGAATAGAATCAACACTAACTCTGCTAATAAAGAAATATTCCAACAACACAGTAATTTTTTTTAACGCAGCCCTAAAAAATAGTGGATACAAAAATGCTAACATCAATTATAGAAACAATTGTACTAACCAGAAGAAAAACAGGAAAAGAAAAATCATTTGGTATACCCCTCCGTTCAACCAAATGGTTAGTATTAAGCTAAGACATAAATTCCGAGCTTTAATTGAAAAACACTTTCCTACTAAATTTCCTAAAATTAAGTTACAGTTGCACTGAAAATATAGAAAGTATAATAAAAAAAACACAATAATAAAATCCTGAATAAACCCCCATGCCAGAATAGTATTAATAAAAACCCTACACTTAAATTAGACAAAAATAGTGAAAAATTATGTGATTGTAGAAACCCAGAAGACTGCCCATTGGAAAATAAATGCCGCGTAAAATCTGTGGTATACCAATGTACTATCTCATCCATTGAGAGTCCTAATACTAATATGATATACATTGGGTCTACAAAGAATGAATTTAAAACCAGATGGAGGCAGCATAAGTGCTCTTTCAACAATATAAATAAAAGAAATCAGACATCTCTATCTAAATATTATTGGCATTTGAAGGAAATGAATAAAACACCAAAAGTAAAATGGAAAATTATAAACAAAACTAGAACTTGTAAAACTTGGGATGACCCATGCCCTTTATGCCTACATGAAAAACTACACATTATCAAGTTTCTAAATAATGAAAATTTATTAAACAATAGACATGAGTTAACGGTTTTTTGTCGACATCATCAAATTTTCACATTGAATAATTAGCATAAAAAAACAAACAAACAATAAAATAATAAATACGAATTTTAGACTCCATAGTCTAAATAAAAAGTTTAAATGCCCTACCCAATAAAAAAAAAAAAACCTTTATGAAGTCGTCAAAAAAACAAATGTTAACGAATTATGACAGTTTTTTATATACACAAAACCCTTACAGGAAAAAAAAATAAAATAAAAAAATGAATAAATCTCCAGACATTTAACCAGACTAGATGATGTTATCTTCCGCTTTGAATTTAGACATCCCAACCTTACCCTGACTTGACCTCTTTGAATGTAACTGAGATATTGATACAAATTATTAACCCTTACGCCCTTTTTTTTAAAATAATTGCTCTAACCGTTACCATAGTAATTTTAATTTTAATAATAATATGCTTATAAAACGCGTAAATTTCAAGAATTAGTTATTCCAAAAAACAAAAACAAAATTCGCTTGAAGATAGAACAGAGCTTGGTACTTTAATAAAATTTAATTCAAATAATTATATTGAAGTTTTCTGAAGCATATGAGGCCCATATAAAAGCAGAGAAAATCTTTTCTCATCAGCAATAATATTATTGAAGAAATTAGAGTACCTTGTATTGTGCAGGATGTGGCAAAAAATACCTTCCACATAATGGTAAAATATTAGCTAGATGAAGACACCATTGCCTCTGTCTTGGCTATATATATATATATATATATATATATATATATATATATATATATATATATATATATATATAAATGAAAAAAAACATAAAAACATTTTCAGAATAATGCATTTTAGGTACCAAACGCGTAACGTAGATCTTGTTTCCTTCTAGTCATTCAATTACCTACTATTAATTTGGTATATAGATTTGTATATATATATATATATATATATATATATATATATATATATATATATATATATATATATATAGTCGACTCTCCCGTCGAAATTCGACGTATGAGGGTCAAGCAGATCAGTTTCAGAAACCGACAGCCCGACACCGGCACATGAGATTTGATTATAGTGGTGAAGGCCTCGTGCAGGACCATCCACACTTTTTTGAAGGGACGAATACAGAGACCTGGTGCACCGAATGCCACAAGGTTCCCAAACGACCCTCCACAGGTTTTGAATTCAGAGTTGTCCTTCTCCTAGACCAGTTGCCATCCAAGGCTATATAACCCAGTATATATATATATATAATTATTTTCTTTTTTTAAAAATATGATTCCATCGCGACACAGAATTTTCTATGTTTCAAAACTGAAACTAAAATTGTAAATTTAATCATAAAAATTAAACTTAAAATCCAAAATTAGATTAAATTAAATTAAAAAAATTAGACTTAAAATTTTTATACTTAAATTTACAATTTTAGCTTCAGTTTTGAAACAGATATTTTTGTGTCGCGATGGAATCATATTTTTTAAAAAAGAAGATAATTATAAGATTTTGTTCGACTCTTTGTATCGAGAACTGTTTTTAAGAATAAAAATAATTGCTAAGAACACCAGATTATAGATTTTGTTTTTTCTTTATTATATATATATATATATATATATATATATATATATATATATATATATATATATATATATATATAAAAAGCTCATATTCGTTATATTCGTAAAGTAAGTTTTTTACGGTTATGTCTCCGGTTATTAGTTAAATTTACCAAACATCAGGCTGTCAATAGAGCTGTCAATAAACACTCATCTTCCGGTTAAAGATGCTTTTCTATGATATCTTAAGCTAAAATATAATATTTGTTTCAAGGCATATTGGTGAAATATAAAATCAGCCAATCTTACTCAAATAAAGATTCAGAAAAGTATATTTTATTTTTGAAATTTTTTTTGTAATAAAGAGAATTATGTTAGACTGAGAAAATCTTAAATGTGACTAAAATCAGCCATTTCTATCGATTAAAAAAGAAAACTCATTCCAGTCAATTTAAATTTTATTTGAAATAGAGTATTTTGCGTACTGGAAATATTCAATTTAATCAATTAGCTTGAAATTAACAGTAAAATAAAAGCTTCAAGAAAAGTTTTTTATTTTTAAAAATCATTTTAGACGTTAGGTATCGCTTTTCTCTGAAGGTACTTATATATATATATATATATATATATATATATATATATACTCACCTACATTTTTTTTTTTTGATAATTGAGCACTTTCTTAGTTAAACTTTGCTTTCAGGCAAATATTTTTTGTCAAAGTCTGAATTTTGAACGTGTATATATATATATATATATATATATATTAAGACGTTTTATGTTTATACTTTCATTTTATAGATACAGATATTTAAGTAAATGCTCTGTTTATAAAAAAAGTATTAAACAACATTTACCGACCTGGATTTCCGAGTAATTTTCATAGAAAATATTTGTCCACCGACAGGATTTGAACCTGTATCCTATAAGGAACCATCATATAGCCTGACGTGCCTTTTAATCGATTTGGCCACAGAGTGCGATGGAGAAATTGTCAAAATTTCGCAAAAATGAAAATAACACTGAAATCTCGTTTTAACAGATATATTTACAAAATTGCACAAAATTATCTTGAAATACTAAAGGGTAAATTTATTCAATAAAATCGCCATTGGCTTTAACCACTGCCTCCTGGCGACTTAATCTGTGCCTTCAGTTCATCTTTGGTGTTACAAGGAGTTTTTTTTTTGTCTCTCGCTTAACTGCGCCCCACACATAATAATCAACGGCGTTGCAGTCTTGGGAGTTAGGTGACCAGATGTCAGGGGTGATGTGATTGCAGAAATTGTCTGACATGACTGGGTTCTTCTGCTTGTGTGGCATGGTGCAGAGTCCTGTTGCCAGACATAAGGTCTTTCAGCAGGCACACTCTTGGCCCAGAGCAGCACTACCTCCTCAAGTCATATTGGAGCTTCCCGAACGAATGCCAAATAGTACAACATGTCGTTTCGAAATTTCTGGCAGAGTGAATTGCTCCATGGCGCTCTTTTTCCCACAAACGGCGCCCAACTGACATTAATATACTGTACAGTCGACAAAATAAAAAACAAGCAATGCGCATGCGCGAAATTAAAAAGATAAAATCGCGACATTTTACTAATCAAATCCTCTGTGTGTGGTGGGTTGGGGTAATTCTTCGACTTCGGTTTGCTCCAGTTTGTCCTTCGGATAATGGAGTCGACGATAGATCTAGAGAATTACAAAATTTGCATTTTATTTTGTTTTGTAAAATTGTAAAGCCGGTAATCTTCTGGAAGAACGAATAATGGCCAAATAGTTGTTTGCCATTGTTACCTTTGCTGACCTTTTCACTGTGTTTGCTTCCTCTTTGTCTGCCAAGTGCTGTGTCGATAACTTATCGCTTGTAAACAGACGCCATATTGTATCCATACTTTGCTCGGACTTTCCTTAAACACACAAAGTCGTGAGACAATAAAATGCCGGAAAAGTTTACTCCATTTTTAAATTGACACTTCTCTTTACACTTCTAAGGTCGACCTTTCCCTACCTCGAAAATAAGTCATATATTTAGTCAAAGATCTGTCTATATTTCTGAGATGAGGTATTATGTACACTAGTTACATTATTCGGACTATTGTCCTCATCTTTGTTGCCATATTTATTACAACGTTCCGGCCGTTGTACGCTCCGGCCTTCTTCAGGTGGTTGGAATGTCGAACTGAATCCTTTATTTCGCACGCTGGTGTAGACTGCTCTAGTTCCACGTACCATGTCTAATGGAAGTCAGTTATCAGTTATCTCCTGTTAATTCCACTTTCCAAGTTCGCCACTGCTTTAACCAGGTATTGAACTCACAACTCTTTGGGTCCTGTCACTGGATCTAATCAACGTCTTTATTCACTGGATAACTTGGAGAGGCGAATTAACAGGGAGATAACTAATCGTGCAAGATGATCCTGACCAGTATTTACCATCGTGCAGGATGATCCTGACCAGTCTTTAACATCGTGCAAGATGATCCTGACCAGTCTTTTTGCCATCGTGCTAGATGATCCTGACCAGTCTTTACCATCGTGCAATATGATCCTGACCAGTCTTTAACATCGTGCAAGATGATCCTGACCAGTCTTTGCCATCGTGCTAGATGATCCTGACCAGTCTTTACCATCGTGCAATATGATCCTGACCAGTCTTTACCATCGTGCAAGATGATCCTGACCAGTATTTACCATCGTGCAGGATGATCCTGACCAGTCTTTACCATCATCGTGCAAGATGTTTCCTGACCAGTCTTTACCACCGTGCATGATCCTGACCAGTCTTTACCATCGTGCAAGATGATCCTGACCAGTATTTACCATCGTGCAGGATGATCCTGACCAGTCTTTAACATCGTGCAAGATGATCCTGACCAGTCTTTACCATCGTGCAAGATGATCCTGACCAGTCTTTACCATCGTGCAGGATGATCCTGACCAGTCTTTACCATCGTGCAAGATGATCCTGACCAGTCTTTACCATCGTGCAAGATGATCCTGACCAGTCTTTGCCATCGTGCTAGATGATCCTGACCTGTCTTTACCATCGTGCAAGATGATCCTGACCAGTCTTTACCATCGTGCAAGATGATCCTGACCAGTCTTTAACATCGTGCAAGATGATCCTGACCAGCCTTTGCCATCGTGCTAGATGATCCTGACCTGTCTTTACCATCGTGCAAGATGATCCTGACCAGTCTTTACCATCATGCAAGATGATCCTGACCAGTCTTTGCCATCGTGCAAGATGATCCTGACCAGTCAGTCACTGGCATAAAAGGTTATTTTAGATTAAGAGACGCTGAAAAACTAAGAAATTTTGCTGTATATAAAATTATAGAAATCTCAGGAGAATTTGGAATCATACATGTTTCTATCCATTGAAAAGGAATTCTTAGATGAATTCGATGCAGAAGCAATTATTGACAGATACAATCATCTAATACACAAATGATTGCTCTTAATATGGTGAATTGCATGCAATTCTCTATTGTGCCTTTAAACTATTTGTTAATGTGTAAATTGTACAGTAAACTATTTAAAATATCAACAAATTACTTAAAATTAAAAACAAATACCGTAATTCTCCGTGTATAATACGCCTTCGACCATAATAAGTGCTTCTACTCACGCATAATACTCACCCCTTGCTTGGTAATCAAACCTTATAAATGTACCTCTCCAATTTCATTACGGCCAGCGTTTCCTAATCTTATTTATAAAAAATGTTTTAAACATAGAATATTATTCTAATTTAGTTTTATGAAAATTCTTATTTTATTTTACGGCAATTTTTTAAAGATTTTTTGTAGCTGTACATAATGCGCACCCCTGATTTTGCTTATTATTTTTTAGAAAATAATGCGTGTTATACATGGGGTATTATGTTAGTTAAAAGCATTAATTTACAACATTTGGTATTTACATTTAGTATCTACAGCTAGTAATACATAAGGTACATGTGCACTGTAATTACTAAGAAATACACTTTTTTTGCCACAAAAAATTAATTGTACCCTTTTTCACCATATGTATTTTTTGAAAATATTATTTATTCATTATGGAAATCAACGATAGCATTGTAATTGTGAGTGGGTCCCCTTTGTCCCCTGTAAACCGATATTTTCAGACCCAGTCCTCCACTGCTTCATTCATCTAATTATAATCTGAAAAAGTGGGCGTCACAACCACTACTCTTTAGCGTGAACTTTTAATTTTTTGGGACTGGCACAAATCCAAAACTGTTGGGTGTTCAGCTGAGATTCTTTCAGTAAATTATTAGTGCGAAATGAGTTTGCTAAATAATACTTTAGAGAAGGCATCCCAAACAGTTAATAGTTGTTTGTTTTTTCTCTGACAGCACCAATCAAATTTATTTATGAGCATGCTGGCAGGTGATTTTGTTAGAGGATTGTGTAACGCCCATCTTTTCCAGAGTGTTCGACGGCAAGCCTGGGAAATCAAAAATTAACGAATCTTATTTTTATAGTTTAAAAAAAAAAGCTACGAAATCTGTAATGTTTACTCGACTTGAGAAAGCCTCGTATATACTGAGATCATGCCTTACATGCGCAGGTCGATAGACGTAATGCACACTGATTAATAACTTAAAAAATAGGGAGGGTGATCTATTTCAAATACGAAAAGATTAGACCAAAAATGAAGTACTGTTGCCATATATGGGCAGGAGCTGTCTAGACCTCACTTTCCAGTCTTGATAG
>CAHIKZ030005487.1:1912500-1972500 GCA_903632075.3 Acanthosepion pharaonis | reverse complement strand
AATATTATTATTTTTATTGTTATTTTTTATCTCTCGAGTTTCTTTCACCGGCCAATTATATCCACACACCCACACCCACACAGAGAGAGAGAGAGAGAGAGAGAGAGAGAGAGAGAGAGAGAGGGAGAGACAGAGAGTGTGTGCGATAAATAAATTGTCGTATAAATTACGCAAAAATAAAAATAATACTGACATTTCATTTTAGCAACCATATTTTCAAAATTACGCAAAATTATCTTGTACTACTCCCCCCCTCCAAGATGATCGTGAAAGAAGATCGAAAGTACTTATGAAAAGAAAATAAAAGAAATTTAAACAGCTATAGCACATTTCTCTCATCCTTTAACATCAATTCACGGAAGGTTATTCGTGAGTATGAATGAATTTTGTTAAAAATTAGCAGACATAATGTCTGTAATTTATTATATATTTTATTATATATTTTATTATAAAAGAGAATTTGCTGCCTAAATACACAAATTTTTAATTCTAAAGAGTAAATTTATTCAATAAAATCAGCCATTGGTTTCAACCACGGCCTCCGGACAACTTCGGAATCTCCTGCAACTCTTCTGGGCGGCCTTCAAGTTGGTGAATGCAGCTATAATCCTTGACTTCAGTTTATCTTTAGTGTTACAAGGAATTTTGCTGGCCTCTCGCACAACTGCGCCCCACACATAATAATCAAGGGGGGATGCAGTCTGGGGAGTTAGGTGGCCAGATGTAAGAGGGTAATGCGGTCACAGAAATTGTCTGACAGCTGCTTGTGCAGCATGGTGCAGAGTCCTGTTGGGAAGACATAGAGTCTTCCAGCAGTCACCCTCTTCACCCAGAGAAGCACTGCCTCCTCAAGGCACTTGACGTACGATTCCGTGTTGTGTCTGAGACCCCGTGAGAAAATAAATGGAAGCACAACGTCGCCATCACTAGTGATCACTCCCCAGGCATCGTTATGTTGACTGGATATTTGGTTTCTATCACCCTCGGTACACCTTTTGATGAGAAAGCATCCTCTGTACTTGACACCCAAACACTCTGAAATGTCCGTATTGGAGATTCCGGCGCTAATGTCAAGCAGTACAGCAAGACGTTTCCAAATTTCCGGCTGAGTGAATTGCATCAAAGTGCTCTTTTTCTCACAGACGGTGCCAAAATGACCCTACTATACTATGCAGTCGACAAAATAAAAAAAATAGCGCATGCGCGAAATTAAAAGTATGGCGACAATTTACTGATCGCATCCTATGTAGATACACAAATATTAAATGATATGACCCGGCAGCCAACGAGGAAAGTAACACAAATATTCAGAAAAAAAAAATTTATTTTATTACAAATAACATCAGGTAAGAATGAAATCCAACATTTAAATAATGAAATACAATAACTTATGTGATTTGTATTCAGGAAAAAATTATAAGGACGCAAGAAAGATTGAATAAAAAGATTTAGTCACAGTTCCTCGTCAGTCATTTTTAAAGCAACTTTTACGTACATATATATATATATATGTATGTGTGTGTGTGTGTGTATATATATATATATATATATAGATAGATAGATAGATAGATAGATAGATAGAGATGCTCCACTCAGTTTCTATACCCAAGGTGTAAAATAAATTTTAAAAAAATAAAAAAAGCATTCTTGAAGTTTTCATTTTAGCTAAATGACTAAATTTACTATTTCCAGTAAGCAAAATGCTCTACTGTATTTCAATTAGAAATTATATTGATTGGAATCTCAACTTTTTGGTCGCTTTCAGAGAAGTGAAAAATATCGGCCATTTTGTTACATTTGTAAAAAAAAAAAAGTTATATATATATATATAATCCAATAGAAAATAATAAGACTATGAACTGATTGGAATAAAATATTTTTTAATCCAAAGCTCGAATCTTTTCCATTCAACATAATGCTGAAAAGTGATGAAAGTTAATAGAAAGGCATGGAAAATACTTAATGAGGCTATGAATTTAGATTAATAAAAAATCTTTGTCAAAATAATGCTGGAAACTTTTCGATCACCCACATGTCTGAAAAATGTGGAACATCAAAGATAAAAAAAATATAATAAATACAACACTAGCTTTTTGTGATGTTGAAATATGCACTCACCTGCTAAATTTCATTTCATGCGTTACTATGCTAAAGAAAGCTATTTTAAGCCCCTTTGAATGTGACATGGCTTTTGGTGTCAGACGGACTGGTCATAGTACTTTAAAATTTACTGATCTACTAAGATTTTTACGCCCAACCATCAATAGGATTTAGAGAGGAGAGTCATAGAATGAAAAACTACCTTGTTGATGAAAGGGGATGTAATAGAAAAGCAACAGTAGCTCAAATGTTCCTTATATCGGAGGTCTACAGGAGAGCATTTCTGAAAGCACATGGTCGAATCTTGAAGATGGTGGGTTGTAGCAACAGAAGATTACGCCCAGTGTCACTCCTATCAGATAAGAATAAGAAATCGGGGTTAGATTTCGCTAAAAGTTCACAGAAATTTAACAATAGAAGATTGGAAAAAAAACCTTGCTCGGTCTGATGAGCCTCGATATCTGCTATGTCCATTTGGATGGTAGGGATAGAATTTGACGTAACAAAAACATGAAAGTATGAATCCACCTTGCTTAATATCAGAGATTCAGGCTGCTGATGGGGGTGCTGTAATGGTATGGGAAATATTTTCTTCGCATACATTGGAACCTTTGTCACCATTGTTTAAATGTTGAAGCCTTTCTAGGGATTGTGGTTGAGCACGTACCTCAATTAATAACTAGTGTGCAACCATTGCGTAAATCCCTCCTTTGGGGGATTTCGCATTATTTATCATCTCTCAGTTGCGTCTCTGTCCTTGGACAGAGTGCGCTCAGGGGCTTCTCTGTCAAAGGACAGAGGGGCAACTGAGGAAAATTATGCTGAACAGGTGCCCAGCCCTGGGGAACAGCTGCCCGAGGCCACGCCCTCCCATTGCACCAGAGGGAGCGATCGGTGCTCGCACCGAGGCCAGCGCAACCGACGGTTGCGGGGGCTGAGGGGAATTTTTGTCCCTGCCCGAGTGTACGCGCTCGGGACCCCACATTAAACCGACCTTGTGTCACATCTTGTTCTAGTGAGGGAACGAGTAAATACCAGTGTGCAACCATTTTACAGCGAGACAATGCACCATGGAACAAATATAAAATAGATACAAATTGATTCATGAAACACAGCAACAAGTTGTCGGTGTTCAAGTGTCCTCTACAGCCACTGGATCTCAGTTTCATAGAGGACCTTTGGATGTGGTGGAAATGGGAGATGCAAATCCTGGTAGGAAATCCAACCAATCTCGAAGAATTACAGGATACTATAATAAAAACATGTGACTAAATGCACGGTGGAGTAATGAATAGCGGCACGGATTGAGGAATTCACTTACCTTGGGAAAGGTATGAATCCTCTTCTTCTCCCCCAGCTATGGGTAAATAACAGGACAAGGAAAATTCTGAATTCAAAACCGTCCTGGAAGACTATTTTGCCTAAGATACTATATATATATATATATATATATATATATATATATATATATATATATATATATATATATATATGTATGTATGTATTTTCTTTGTTTCTACTGAAAGTTCCCTCTCTTAATCCTTTGCTTAGTTTCTGGGAGGCATTTTTTCACTATAAATTATGAAACGGTGAAGATATTTTCAGGGCTGTTAAAGCCCCCTTTCCTCATAAGGTGCTTCAGGAATTCTTTTTGATTTTAATTAACCTTTTAATTTATTTAATCTTATTTTATTTTTCACTAATATTCATCCAATACAAGGCCCAAGAGCCACTCAATGTAGGGGGCTACTGTGTGGAATTATATTAGCGTCAGAATGGACAAAGGTTAGGAGTACAGGGTTGAGGTAGGCTTTAGTTATAAGGTACCGGTAACCCAATCCTAAACAGGAAACAAGGGATAAATCTCTCCCCCTGTTCAAAAGATCGGGGAAGAGTGTGAACCGGGCGATAGGCGAAGCTTTCTATTTTCTTTCATACTTCCTCAATGCTCAAATGTTTAGTCCATGGTATTCCCAGAATGTACGATGGAGTAATGGATAGCAGTTCGGATTACTGAATCGGAGAACCGTTTTCGAATTCCAATCGCGTTCATTACATTCACTTACATGTGAATAATATAATAACCTTTTCCAAAGGTTATGGCAATAAAAGGTGCCCATTACGAAGTAGAGCCTACAACATAAATAAAGGATCATCAGGCCGGGTTCAATATTTACTTTCGTTCGTCGTACTGGCCTTAAATTTAGAGGAATCGATTTTGTTTACCGGATTCCATATTAGATCCACCGCCCAGCTATGGTTAAATAGCAGAGATTGGTCCCTAAAACCTTGGTTGGAAACCGGTCTAGGAGAAAGAAGACTCTGAATTCAGACCTGCCTGCAGAGGGTTGGGGTTTATCAGACCGTCTTGCACCTGAAAAAACCTCTGCTGTTATGACTGCAATCGATATGGTGACCCTTAGACCCCCGCACAGGGGTTACGTGATTCGTGATTACCAGCATCCGTCATTAGAGCCACATCTCTGTTACCTTAAGTCTTCTCTTCATCTCTACAGAAAGATATGACATAGCATTCAGGCACTGCTTTCTTTGTTTCTAATAATAATTTTTTTTTTTATCCTTTTGCTTGATACGTTCTTCCCGTTTCTTATTACATTGCTTAGCATTTGGAAGACATGTTTCGCTATTCAACTGCACCTCTAAATTACTGTGTCACATTTTCCGTTGTCTGTCACAACTCCCAGATTCGTAGCTCGAATCCAGAGCCGTCTCACCTAGTGACGAAAATTGACCAATATAGTAAAAAGTACACTATTTACATTATTCGGACTATTGTCCTCATCTTTGTCGCCATATTTATTACAACGTTTCGGCCGTTGTACGCTCCGGCCTTCTTCAGGTGGTTGAACACATGGCACAGTGGTCTAAAGGCATTAGTTAGATCTAGTGGCAGGACCCAAAGAGTGTGAGTTCAATACCTGGTTAAGGCGGTGGAGGACTTGGAGAGGAGAATTAACAGGAGATAACTGATAACTGATATCCATTAGACATGCCACGTAGAACTAGAACAGTCTGCCCCAGTGAGCGAAATTAAGGATTCGGTTCGACATTCCAACCACCTGAAACGTTGTAATAAATATGGCGACAAAGATGAGGACAATAGTCCGAATAATGTAAATGGTGTACATGATACCTCATCTCAGAAATATAGACAGATAGTAAAATGTCTATTTTATTAACTTATTTACTTTACAATTGATAATGTTCATCATTTTTTTATCATTTCATTCCACGAAAGGCGATAATGCCACTAAGACGCAAGTAGTTACTGGGAATGAAAGAAACTAAGATAACGTTAGTGAAGAGAAAGTACAATAAAATAAGAGGGTTCAGTAAATATAGAAGATAGAGATTGATGTTGCATTAACATTTTTGAAGATTGTACTTAACAGGAAAGCAGGGAGCCGGGGAAAGTATTCCACAGGCGAGAAGTGCAAGAGAAGAAACTATTAGAATAGAACTTACGGCTACATCTATTTCAGCAGTAAAATGGTGAGATCAAGTTGGTAAATCTAGTAGCACGCTTCGATGTATGACGTCGAGGTACCAAAGAAGTACGCTCATCAGAACAGTTGCCATGAAAATATGTATAGAAAAGACACAGAGAAACGATGTCATATCAGTTGGAAAGGGATTAACGTCGAGATGCCAGGTCAGGACCGATAACATTACAGACCCTCCTTTAAATCTATTTTCTTTTCAATTATTACCTTTTTAACTTTTTGCTGATTCTCCTTTTCTGGATATTGTTTCGATGATCATCATTTTATGGATTAGAGTTTTTCTTTTTAGACTTTTATAATTTTTTTTTCTTTCCTAATGATTTTTATTTGATTTTTTTTTTAACTAATTGTTTTTTTTTTCTTTGGGGCTATTTTCCTTTTTTACCTTTTATTTTTTATTGCTATTTTTAGATCATCTATTTTCTAGGTTTTACGTCGATTTTGTAAATTTTTCCCATTTAATTTTGCGGCCTTTTCATTCTTTGCTTCCTTTTATTCATTTTTCCTTTTTCTTTTTTGGCTAATTTATTTCTTGTTGCTTCTAATTTGATTTTCTTTTTGCTGTTTTTTTAATTGTTTTTAACTGATTTATTTTCTCTACCGATTTTTGCAAGTTTTTGTTTATTTTTCTTTGTTGAATTCAGTCGATATTTCGTTTACTTCTTTTTGCTGTTTTTTTTATTTCTTTTTACTTGATTTCTTTCGTCTACAGATTTTTACTGTTCTTGTTTATTTTTCTTTGTTGAATTCAGTCGATATTTTTTAATTCTTTGTTGTTTTTTGTTTGTTTTACTTGATTTCTTTTCTTTGCCGATTTTTTGCTGTTTTTGTTTACTTTTCTTTGCTGAATTCAGTTGATATTTTTTACTTAATTTTTGCTGATTTTTTTTTATTTATTCCTTTTTTTTATTCGGTTTGTTCTGATTTCTTCATCTGGTGAAATCACGTGGTAAGAAAATATATGTTTATACTTATTCTATTTCAGTACCTAAATGCCACCAACACGTCTTACTTTTTCATCACCCCAGTACCCCAACTGCCATCGCATTGATTCGGCTGCGTTCTCATCCGAAACTCTACCCAGCGACGTCTTCGACGGTTGCAGAATGATTGTCCGTTGTCAGTCGAAAAGGATTGTCACTCGCTGCTCACCCAAGTTGAAAGGCAGAGAACAGATTCTTGAAGATCGTTCCACCTTGAAGCAAGCGACCAACCGTGTAAATAGACACAAGAGATAGAGCCGTGTAAATAGTCACAAGAGATAGGACGAAATCGAGAAGACAAACACTTCAAATAAGTTGGCAAGGAGAAAAAAAAAAGTAACAAAAAAAAAATAATATCGACATCAAGACTTTTTTTTATCTGTAATGGATATGTTCCAAGACCTACAGCGGATGGCTGAAAACGCGGATAGTACGGATTGCTATATAAATGATAAAACTTAACGTGTAACTTAGACAAAATAAGAGATTAAAAGCAATAACTAATAATAAAATAGAACCATTATAACAATGTACTGTAATAAAAGTTATGTGACAGATAGAAGATTCGTTCCTACCGTAGATCTTATTAGGCACAATGAGAGATTAACAAGAATAACTAATAATAAAATTGAACAATTATAACAATATTCTATAAGAATAGTTATGTGATAAATAGAAGAGTCGTTCTTACTGAAGATCTTATCAGACACAATAAGACATCAGCGGCCAATACACACACACACACACATATATATATATATATATATATATATATATATATATATATATATATATATATTTTTGACTTTCGTTTACGTTTGTAAAAAACAATACGCTAAATTTGGCTGACTCAGTCTGTCGAGTGAAGATGGCTGTGGTAGAGGCTCTGACTGACGCCAAATCGGTTGAGTTTCAACCCGGACTTGAGACATTCGGCTGTCTAGTCGCACTGAGGAGCTGTGATACAGAGTATCAGTACTGTCTGCGAATGGTATATATATATATATATATATATATATATATATATATATATATATATATATATATATATATATATATATAAAGACACTAGGATAGCAAAATGACCTTAGCAACTTGTTTTGTTACTATTTGTCTTAATAAATTCATTTCGTTTTTGCCTTAGAAAAGTTCACATTGGACGAAACGCGTCGGCTGATATTACAGTTTTCCTATTGTCTTTTACATTTATAAATATTGTCTTTTCCTACAGGTTAACTCTGAGAAATTTTTCAAATATATATATATATATATATATATATATATATAAACAAACATTTTGGTCATCGGATCTGATAAAGTTATTTAATTTATTGCCCCTCTCATCCTTAAACATCACAAGGCATTTTCCTTACACACAATTTTATTTTTCATTCCAATCTGACCGAACCTGGCACATATTACGTCGGCGAAACGCGTCGTCAATAGTTTTTAATGTGATATTCTAAATAAATCCATATAATACCATAGGTATTGACATTTTTATTTATTTAAATTTCAGATGTAAAGAAGCTGGCATGGCCCGTAGGAAGGTTGGTCTTATTATCTCATATATATATATATATATATATATATATAATGACTTAAAAATATGGTTCCATCGCTACACAGGAATTGCAAAAACAGAAACTTCAAATATATAGTGATTGTCCAAGCGTAGCTTAGATGTGGCACAAGGCCGAAAGTGTGTGGGGCACCCAGTGAGGATCGAACTCACTATTCAGTCGTAATCATTCTAGCGAGACAAGCTTGCTAACCATTACACCGCCTCGAGGTGCCCAAATGATTTTCTAAGCGTAGCTAAGATGTCCCATAATGCCGAAAGTATGGAGCACCCAGTGAGGATCGAACTCAGTATTCAATCATAACTGTTTTAGCGAGACAAGCTTGCTAACCATTACAGCACACCGGGGTGCCCAAATTGCGGAGTGGAGAAGTGTGGTCGAAAATTGTTCCACCAAGTTTTCAATTTCATAACGACGTGCAGTAGTTAAAGTGACTTGTCAATTCACAGAGAGACGGGCTGTAGTTAGGATAACGTCGGAGAAAACAATACATTGAGGAGGAACAAAGGAATATATAGTAATAAAATAGAATTAAAAGAAATAAAAGAAAAAGAAAAAAAAGGAAGGAACAAATGAAAACATAACACTTTGGGATAAAAATTTGGAAATCTATAGTTAAAAAAATGGGGGGGTGCAGAAAAAATAATATAATAAACGAAAAACAGAGACGAAAAGCGTATACATATAAAGGTCCTCATGTGTAGATAAGTGCACATAACAGTGTGTAAATATACGCAAGCCACCAACACAAACTTATGAATCTCAATACACGTAAAGACACAAATAGAGACTACGAGATTAATATGTATCTACACCAACCTTCCGCTCTCCTTACATAAGCTTATATGTAAAGGAACTATAGTGATAGAACCAATGATGGCATAAAAGAGGGTGATTGGAATGTAGCCGTCAGTGTACATGGCAATACTTCCATTACTGAATAGTGCGTAATGAGGGAAATCATAAGTGGCAGAACATAAAAATATAGTAGGTACGAGATGGCTGTTATAATAATAATGACCTATGATCCTGTTGTTAACTGGGGCAAGGAATGGCTTGTTAATTTTAACGCCCCCAAAACGAAATTGCTTTCTTTTAATTGTCTGAGAGAATCTTTTCTGTTTTTCATCTGAGGGGGCAACTACATCGCATCTTCCCCTGTGTCGTGTCTCTCGCTGACATGAAACGACACGATAGCGAATCAATTACTAGGTCGGCTGCTAGGAAAGTTGGTTTACTGTGTCGTGCTAGACAATTTTTTCTCGCCCGAATCTGTTAATTTTATGAATTTAAGCGCAGTACTACATTGGCAGATAGGTCTCATCATTTTACAGTTGAAATAGACGTAACCGTAAGTTCTATGCTAACAGTTTCTTCTCTTATACTTCTCGCTTGTGGAACTCTCTTCCGGTTTCATGCTTTCCCGTCGACTATGATCTTCAAAAATTTAAATGCGATCTCAATCGTTATATTCTGTCTTCTTAATCCACGTTCTTTTATTGTTTTCTCGCCTTAATAATGTTTTTCTTTTATTCCTTCACATTCAGACCCCCCCCCCCAATCTCCGTGCGTCTTGTTGGCTTTATTGCCTTCCTTGGACTGAAATGATTAAAATAAAAACTTATATTGGGTGAGTTTCAGCTTAAAAAATCTAACCTTATTTTAAAATATCGATAATGCCATGTTCTAGAGTATTAGATTATATTATACAAACAAATTGTAACATTTTTTTTATTTATAAATACATGTTTTTTTTTATAAGTAAATTGTTTATAAACAACTGAATTCAAGATTGATAAAATCTTAAGCGACCCCACTACTGACGTCAGTGCGTCTTAAGCAACTAAAAAATAAATAAGAAAAAACGAAAAATGCCAAATTAAATAAAAAAAAAGATACTAAATACGTTTATTTTATACTATATTCAAGAATTTCACTAATTTTACTAGTTTACTTACACTGAAATGTTTTTTCTCTTCTATTTATTAGACATAAATATAAAGAACCTTTTAAGCAACATGAGTATTGATTCTTGGGCAGAAGTTAAGTACCCTGAGTACTGGTCATAATTGTGAGGTACTTATTAAAAAAAAAATAACGCGTAAATTCACTAGATATAGGCCACAGAAACGTATATTTTATTGTTGCAGCATCCCATATGCCTGAATAGATTTGTAGAGAGTTAACGCAAAATGTTGGTTTTGGCGATCGTTGTTTAGGGGGTCATCTTTTCTTTTGAATACAAATGAAATCTTGTATCCTTCTAATCAGATAGAGTTCGTATCTCGGGGTACGTTGGAAGAAAGAGAGAGAGTGAGAGCAAAAGTGAGATCCCTTCTTTGTTGTTGGCAGTAGTCCTGATTGCCGGTTATGGTGGTGGTGAAAGGATAGAAACAACTGACTTCGAAGCCCTCTTTTTCCTGGGTATATATTCGGTTTGGAAAGTGTTGGCGAAGAGTGCCGCGAATGTGCGTGTAGGATTGTCCTTCGCTTTGCTACAGGGTCTTTAATCTTTTGTTTTGCTTATCTAAGTATCTAGTTTCAGAAACGAAGTCAGCTGACTGATCTGTCCCTAAGAATGCCTGTGGTAATATTAATGAGGTGTTAAGATAAGTAAGGGTTTCAAGAAATATTTTTATTTTATTTATTAAACTTTGCCTACTATTGCAGATTATTATTTTATATGTTAATATGGACTCCTTGAAATTCTATAATATTAGTTACAATAGATTTCATTGCTTCCCACAAAAACTTCTTTGTCTGAATATTATATTAGACTATACATATATATATATATATATATATATATATATATATATAAAATACCACAAATATTATATGGGATTGATATCTGTTGAGACTGGGAACATTCCACACCACTTCAAATAAAAGGCTAGGAAGGGAAACCTCCATCAATATTGGAAAGAGTGATAAAATCTACTGGACATGAGAAACATGTTTTCTTAAAAAAAGAGAAAGATTTTATAAATTCCAACCGAAGGCTGTGCTGGTTACTGGGTCAATGAATTCTAAATGTTTCCTTGTAGGGAAACGGCTAATATTACCATTACTATTTGTTGTAATCTAGAAAGGGTTACTGAATGAGGAAGAACCAAAACGGAGGTTGAAAATGAAATGGTAATCTTTATAACATCAACAAAATACAATACTCTCCAGCGGCGTGAAGTAGGTAAACCACAGCTAGTGGTGGACTACTTAGACAGCATATTACTCCCACTTACTATAGTGTCCAACGTATTTATCAGGATTGGGACATACTCATTAGTGTTCATAGGTACGGTATATAACAGATAGATAGATAGATAGATAGATAGATAGATAGATAGATAGATAGATATAAACAGGCTGAGATAGATAGATAGACAGCGCCATGAAGTAGGTAAACCACTGTTAGTGGTGGACTACTTAGACAACATATTACCCCCCACTTACAATAGTGTCCAACGTATTTATGAGGATTGGGATATACTCATTAGTGTTTATAGGTAAGGTATATAACAGATTCATATAAACAGACTGAGATAGATAGATAGATAGATAGATAGATAGATAGATAGATAGATAGATAGATAGATAGTGTTGTAACCTAGAAAGGATTACTGAATGAGGAATAACCAACACGGAGTTTGGAAATGAAACGGTAATCTTTATAACATCAACAAAATAAAATACTCGCCAGCGCCATGAAATAGGTAATCCACTGCTAGTGGTGAACTACTTAGATTACTTACCCCCACTTACAATAGTGTCCAACGTATGTATGAGGACTGAGACATAACCATTAGTGTTCATAGGTAGAGTATATAACACCATTCCAATGAACTGGTGTTTTTGAAAGCTTTTTTTCCTAAGGTGGGCTTCTTTTGTCCTTCACCTCTTAAAACGTATGCATTTATCATAGCACTCTGCATTTATCTTGACATCATCATCAATACTGAAGGGACCTATCAATTTACTGCTTAAATTACTAGTCCAAAACATTACTCAGTCTCTATACATTGTCTTCTAAGTCAAAAAAAAAAATTCTAAATAAAAAAAAACAAAAAAAACCTCGAGCTTAGCTATCTGGTTCATCTAATATAACTCAATATTTACCGTAAAATTACGGTTCATTAATCAGTATTTCTCCAAACTTGCTCTTTCTACTTTGTGATGTTTGTTTAAAGGTGATTGTTTAATTGACTTCATGTCTTCAGCCAATGTTCTTACTATTCTATATTTTTTTTCTGTCTACATTTATAATAACAGCTTCTTCAAATATTGTTGATCAATTCACTTTTAATGGATAGCGGCTCGGATCGAGGAATCGGAGAGCCGAGTTCGAATTCCAGTCGAATCCACTACATTCATTTACGTGCTAATACCCTTGGGAAAAGGTATGAATCCTCTTCTTCTCTTCCCCAGCTATGGGTAAAATAGCAGGACAGACCACGTTCTATAGTCTTGGATGGCAACTGGCCTACCGCAGAAAGTAATGGCAACCTACTGCGGGGAAAAATCTGCCTCGTTAGTCATGTATCGAAAGATACATGATCGCCTAAGCGTGTTATCACGCATGGCACATAACTGAGTTTACTATTTCATTTTGTTCTCAAATCTCTATTTGTGGCATTCTTAAAGCCATTTTTTTAATTGTTCTTGCCAATGTTTTCAATTTCCTTTTTTGTTTGTTCTATGATCTCAATACTTGTATAAAATCTCGTTTCTCTTTTGACTTCATCTATTCTACGAGCCGTGCTAGTTCCAATACATGTGAAATTTAAATAAATAAATATTATTAACTGTTAGTTTTATGTGTATTAAGTTACAATATGACGAACAGGCAACAGCACCAATTGAACTATTGACGATATTTGTAATAAAAGAAAACGTATATTACTTGTTGATATGTACAAGGTATGATTAAAAAAGTATCGGGGTCAGTGCTATAAAAAAAGAAAACTACAATACATATCAGTTCAGCATTTAATCTCCTTCGAAGTAGCCCCCTTCTGAAGTAACACACTATATCCAGCGTCATTCCTATTGATGGAAGCATTCCGGAAACTGACCAAAAACTGCTGCACAAACCATGGTCACTGATGAGGCTTTGTGGAGTGATGAGAGGACCACACTCTACACACTTTCCTTCCATGCACTGATATAAACAACAGAAATAGACGAGAACGTTATAACATAGTATGCATGCGCGGCATAGTTCAAGGTCAACCTGTACCAAGCGGCTTCACTTCAAGCGCACTTTAGCTCCACAAACATAGACAGTCTCGAAACTGTTAGCAGACTACGTATATTTATCATATATATATATATATATATATATATATATATATTAGGGAGAGAACTTAGTAAATGAACTGTCTCTTCTTGTACATTGTCGAAATTGACAGCTTATCATTTCTAACTATATATATATATATATATATATATATATATATATCTTCTGAAAGTTTTCCAAACATCAGTTGATTAATACCAGTTTGATTGAGAAGACATTGACTTATTTTTAAGTTAATCATTTCACCCCAAGCAAAGTAATAAAGCCACTAAGGCACAACGAATTATTGGGCTTTAGGGAATATGAAAAAGAAACACACTATTAAGGAGAGAGAACTGTAAAAGAACAGAAATTAAGAAAACAAAAGTTAATGATTAACTTGGAATTTAATTTTTTGAAAATCAAAGTTGACTGGGAAGCTCGGTTCCGAAAGAGAGTTCCACAAGCGAGATGTGCGATAGAAGAAACTTTTGGTATCTTTCATTCTCAGTAACTACTTGCGTCTTAGTGGCATTATCGCCTTTCTTGGAGAGAAATGATAAAAAAAATGATGAACATTATCTATTGTAAAGTAAATAAGTCAATAAAATAGACTTTTTACTATCTATCTATATTTCTGAGATGAGGTATGATGTACACTATTTACATTATTCGGACTATTGTCCTCATCTTTGTCGCTATATTTATTACAATGTTGTACTCTCCGGCCTTCAGGTTGTTGGAATGTCGAACTGAACCCTTTATTTCGCTCACTGGAGTAGACTGTTCTAGTTCCACGTGCCATGTTTAAGAAACTTTTAGCATATAACTTATGGTTACATCCAGCCATTTCAAGTTTCAACTGATGAGACCTTACCGCCAATCTAGTACTGCCCTTAAACTCATAAAGACTTGGTACCATAGCGGAAAGTAAATCAGAACAATTACCACGAAAGTTTTTTAAAGAAAAGGGGCACAGAGATGCTATGTTACGGTAGTAGGGAATGTGACTGACGCCATGTCAAGCCCAATAACATTGCAGATTCTTATCGGGATGTCTAAATATATATATAGCAGGAGCACCAGATCAGATGTGGCAGTAATATTCAAAAAATCTTACTGGCATACTTCCCGCGATTTCGGAGGTTAAAGTAGGATTCACTTGTTTATATATATATATATATATATATATATATATATATATATATATATATATATATATATGTATAAAATGCATTAGTCATACAGAGAAAATCACAACTTTGTTCTAAAGAATTTCCACACTTAAAAAAAAGAGAAAGTAACTTATTAGGCGCGAAATTCTTGCGACTGCCGCTATCAAATCTTACCAAAATATAAATCTACGCACTTGATTTTTTCAAATATCTCTTTTTCTGAAAGAAATACTTTTTTCCGAAGCCAACATACATGACTATAAAAAACATTTAAAAGAAAACGGTTTAATTCAAAACTTCTGTATATCACATAACTTAGTTTTTCAGATTAAAATAATATAAATAATTACGCTTTTTAATAATTTCACCCCAAGTAAGGCGATAATGCCACTAAGATGCTATTAGGAGTGAAAGAGAATAGGAAGCCTTTATGATAAGGAACCAGAAACCCAATCCTAAACATTAAACAAGGGATAGATATTTACTCCTGTACAAAAGTCAGATTATTTGATATTAAATAACATCACTTATTATACTCTATAATTTACCTTGTGTTAAGCTGATTTATAAACGTTCTTAAAATTCTTAAATTCTAAAAGACTAACCACATTTTTAATTATATGTATAAATATTTGCTGTAATATAAAATCCTTAAATTTTCCTTAAATAATGTCCATCAGGGGATGAAACACCTCGACTAAGATAAGTTTGTCTTTATTTATATGTATATATGTATATATGTATGTGGGATATATTTGAGCAGAAATTTTGAATTGATACAAGTTTGGCTAAAGACCAACGAAATTTCTTTGTTATAAATTTTTTTTTATCGTCCTATATTTCGAACCATTTTTCTGGTTTCCGGTACGTATTTAAATGTCTTTCAATGTCCAATATCTTCATACTTACGGCTTTCATAAGCCATTATCAATGAGTTATTTTTTATTTTTTGCGCTATGCCAATTTCAACGTTTTCTTTTTAATATCGCATCTACACGCGTCAGTCCGTGTTGCTATGTCTTTTTTTTAATTTTATTTTGTGTCTAAATTTGATAAACTTTTATTGATGTTGAGTTGTTTGCTTCTATTAGTTGTAGTTGTTTTTACAGTGTATATCAGTATTTATGTGTTGTCAGTAAGGATTTGTCAGATTTCTTGTGTTTTATTGTGTTGATTCGTGATATGAGATTTAATTCAATTATTACTGGATATTCTATATGTCAGTGAATGCGGGACAATTTCCCCACAGATAGAAAGAAGATTTGAAGCATCAAAGATCTGGTTCTACAGAAGGATGCTGAGAATATAATGGTCAGAACATGCGAGTGACGAAGAAATTGTCAGGAAGATGGGAAAGAAAGATACTTAAACCTGCAACAAGAAAAAGAGAGCTGAAATTTCTTGGACAAAAATTGAGGAAAGAAGAACTGGAAAATTTAACATTCACATGACATACAGATGGCAAAAGGGACAGAAATACACAGAGATAACCGACGTAACGAGTTTATGTAGATGGATGGTAAAATAGAGACTGAAACTGACGGTAAGGGGACAAACGTTGCTTCGTGCTGCAATGATTGTCCACGTCATGAAGGGAGAAGGCGCATAAAAGAAGATAATTGGATAAACGACAAGTTAATCGGCGCGATAACGTAGTGTTCGTTTAACCAATGTATGTATTTTTGAATAATAATTATTGGAAGGAAATTCCCCAAATGGGCAAACGAATTCATAGACAGCGATGATGAATTTTATTTCATTAATCCGGTAGATTTTATAACTTTAACGTTATTTTTATTGGTTACCCATATTTGAGTAGACGATCCGCTGATTTATTAAACATTATATTTATTTATTTTCGTCTACCGGCCTGAATATTCAAGAAATCTTATTAAAGGATATGCGCTCTCCAGCAAGATTCGAACCTACGTCACCCTTGGCAGGAGAAACTGTCGTTAGATGTGCTATGCTTTAGACCTCTCGGCTACCAAGTGGAATCAAAGCTGAATAGTGCCTTATAAACCCAAATCTTTAATTTCTCGTAATATACATATCTACTCAGTTTACTAATGTAAACAAAGCACTTTCTAAAGAAGTGATGGATCTTTAATTATTAATCCAACAGATTTTATTACTTAAACTTAATTTTTAGTCCATCGGTCACCGACAATGCATGAGATGTTCTATTCTCACTAGTGGGGGGGGGGTCATACTAATGGTTTTCTGCCGCATCAAAACTGCACATGACAACAATCAGCTAAGTGACAAATTATATTTATTTGTACTAATCTTATGTGTGTGTGTGTAATCATTGAATAATATAGACATATTACGTCGAATTATTTTTATACAGATCCTTCTCTAATAAGTTTCTTGATGTAAAGATGAAATTCATCAAGGAAGACACCATAGTTTTTTTCCCCTACTCAAGTACTTTCAATCTCCTCCAAGATTATCCTCAGGGATAAATTACAAGAATGCGATAGAATTTGCATTTCCTTGTGATGTTGATTTCTAAAAAACACGTGTTCTTTTTTTGTTTTTTGTTTGATTGTTTTTTTGGGGTTTTTTTTTCAATAACCATGAATTTCATCTTCGTATCAAGAAACTGATTAGAAAACTGGAAATGATCAGTATAAAAATAAGTAGATACAATATGTCTATATTATTCAATGAAAGATGTTTGAATGAAGATATCCTATATATATATATATATATATATATATATATATATATATATATATATATATATTGCTCGGAGCCGATCATGGCGCTTCATAATTTCCTGGCCTTTATAGCTCTTAATTAATATTGCTCTTTGTTTATCGCTCCTAAATCCTGTTCAGCCATCCATTTACTGAAGCTCACTAGATAGTCTATACGTTGACTTCATCTGTCACCTCTTTCCTTCAAACTGTGCTGTGAGTATCAAATTTTACAAGCCTTCTTTCTTCATTACGAGCCCTAGAAATTTCCACAGTCACTTTCTGATGTTAAGTATTAGTGTTCTTTTTGTTTCCATTTTCTCTAAATCTCTGTCGTTGCTCACAAGTTCGGACCATTGTATACTCAACATCCTACTGTAGAACCACATTTCTGTGGGGATAATGTCCAGCATTTGATTAGCTTTGCGAATGCAACTTTGGATATTCCATCGCAATTTACCTACAGATTTCAGTGTTGCACTTCCCGTATTAAAACTTGTTATATATATATATATATATATATATATATATATATATATATATACGCACAATGTAATATATATATATACAATATAAGATATATATATATATATATATATATAATCTATATACACTATAATATATATATAAAATATAAGATATATATATATATATAAATCTATATACACTATATATATAAAATATAATATATATTATATATATATATATGCATGTGTATATACATATAGTGATAAAAAATTATATATATGTATATAAATATATATATAAATCTCTATATATAAGTATATATATGTATATATAACTAGATTGTGTGTATATATATGTATATATAAATATGCATATATATAACTATATATAAGTATATGTATATATATATATATATATATATATATATATATATATATATGTATGTATGTATATATATATATATATATGTTTATATATGTATATATATACATATATTTGCATATATATTCCCCCATAGCTAAACACTACAATCAATCAGGACAAACATTAGAAAACTGCAAATGTTTATTAATAGATTCCGATTTTACTTCCACATTCACACGCAGAAAAAAAGAAACATATTGGATTTTAAAATTAAATACACATAAATTAGGGTTGAATAGGGACTTAGGTGTTTTAAATCTTTATAAATATTTCAATAGGTAAGCAATTTCTTTAGATATAGTAAAAAATATTTTTTAAATATTTATGACAGTTAGATTTAAGTTAGGAATATCTGAACAGTGACGTTCCATATCACGTGACGTCCGCGTCTCTCGAAGGACGCTACTTGCCAACAAACAGTAATTTTAATTTATTTGTAACAAACAGTTATTTCTGATGAAAAATTGAGGACAATTTGAAATATCAAATATATATATAAATAAATAAATACTTTCATAAAATAAAACATTATAATTTTTAATTTGAAACTTTATATATATATATATATATATATATATATATATATATATATATATATATATATATATATATATATATATATATATATATATATATATATATATATTTCGGTAGCTGTCTTGACGGCCAAAATTTCACACATCAACGGCGGTCAAAAATTTGTGGTTGACTCCATTATCGTCATCACCGTTTATGGTGAACTCGCCTTCGAGTTCTTCGCCCAGATGTTGTTACATCTTGTTCAATGCTACGTTCAAATTGAATCGCCTTGCTCTTCACATCTTAGAAAACAGAAAAGAAACACTCGAGAGAAAGGTAGAGAAGGAAACAGGACAACAACAAAAAAGATAAGAAAACTACAGCACTATAATAGCACGAATAAGATCTCACTGCCTATTGCGAACGAGACCCACCAGGGACGGGGCGGCGGAGATGCAAACAGCACCCGTGCATTTATTATTGGTGGTTGGGTTGGGTCGAAATATTTTTCCTGTTTTTTTCTCGTCGTTCTTTTTTATAATAGGTTTTTTTTTTTTTTAATTTTTATTTTTAAGATAATATTTCACGAATAAGCTTACGTTCGTTAGAAAACCTATGCAGATTTACCTTATTAATATTATTATTATTTTTTTTTTTTTTTTTTTTTTGCTTCAGCCTTCCAGTAGCACGTGTTTCTTCGTTCATGAGCACAATTACCTGACGAGCTTCTGTGAATGGATGGTAGAACAGGAGGGGTGGGCTTAGCAAATGGGGGAAAAAAACTGCTAAGAGCCACACAAGATACGATGTTGTGGAGAGCCATAATCGCCTAATTTTAGACATGTAAGAGATGCGTGTTACGAATTGAAGAGATAAGCATCAAGAAGATACAAACGT
Source organism: Acanthosepion pharaonis (assembly GCA_903632075.3). NCBI lineage: Eukaryota > Metazoa > Mollusca > Cephalopoda > Sepiida > Sepiidae > Acanthosepion > Acanthosepion pharaonis. Next base: position 1,952,848 of record CAHIKZ030005487.1, on the reverse strand, counting down.
TAAAATATCTAGGAAGCGTTTTTTTTTGTTTGTTTGTTTTTGTTTTGTTTTTTTTGTTGTTGTTGTTTGTATTTTTTTTTTAACAGCGGATGGAAAATGTGACACTGAGATCCGAACAAGAATTGGGCGAGCGAAAGATGCCTTCCAAAAGCCAAGCATGGTACTGAGAATCGGAGAAAATTCGTTAGAAACAAAGAAAAGAAAGTCGAATTTCGGTGTTAATATAGCGTGAGGTCTGCCTCCCGTTTTACGTGTTTAGAAAACGTGAGACAGATAAAAATATCTATGTTAGACCTCACCTGACCTGATTCATGTTAGACCTCACCTGATTTGATCTATGTTAAACCTCACCTGACCTGATGGCCACGTGAGCGGAGGAGGCACGACATATTGAGGTAGACCTCACGCTATAGTAGCTCCCGAATTTCTGTGTGTTATTCAGCCTCAGATGAAGAGAAGACTGGACGCAGCAGAGATGTGGTTCTACAGAGGGATACTGAGAATTCCATGGACGGCTCGAGTAAGCAACTAAAGAAATCTTAAAGAAAATGACAACAGAAAAACACTTATACTCCAAATCAGGAAAAGACAGCTGAAATTCCTTGGATGCATAATAAGGAAGGGTCTTGAAAATGTACCCACCCTCACGGGCCATATTAGGCGCAAGAGAGATAGGGAAAGGCAGAGATTTGCTATATGACGTGTTTGTGTGAACGGATGGTGGAACAAGTGGCGGGGGGGGGCATTAGCAAATGAAAATAAAAACTACTAAGAGACTGACGAGATAGGAATTTGTGGGGAGCCATAATCGTCTATGTCCAGAAGGGACGTGGCACCCAGAAGAATAAGATTTGTAGGAAATTCTGTCGTCCAGGGTTTTTTTTTTATATTAAAAACCCGAACGTCCGATTCCCAAGCAATAATAAAAAAAAATAAAGAAAACCTAGGACTGGTAATTTTATAAACGTAACTTAGATGTGACACAAGGTCTGGGCTAACTCGGTGAGAATCGAACGCACTATTCAGTCATCATGTACCAAGAGAGATAAGCTTGCTATTACACAACATCGAAGTACCCGCGAAAACCTGGGTATGCATGTTAAAGAAATCATTTGTATTTGCAAACAGATGGACCTGAATTCAAAAGAGTCAAAAAGGATTAAAAGTGGGCTTCCCGTTGAGTTAAAGTCTTTGGGTAGTTGGTACACAGAAAAAGCTACACTTTAGAAAAGATGTTTACTGGATATACTCGCGTATCATGCGACTTTTGAAGACTTAATTTTAAGGGGGTCGTATCATACACAAGATATAAAATTAGCATATGTATTGATGGCCATGGCTACGCCATTGACCAAACTATATAACCATTGACTGCAGTCAAAAAGTTTGGTTTGATTTATTTTACGGCATATCACCCTCAATATGTTATTTAATGCTGACAAGATTTTATTGCTGATGATATTTTTTCTCCAAAAATTTATTGCTGATATTTCTTTTTACAAAAACCTATTAAAACCTATTTTTACATTTTCATAATATTTTGAGCCCAGTTTGGCAGTTAATTATTTGCCCATAGCTGGGGCCCTAACTGGTGCTACCACCCCGGGTGAGGGTGAACCTGGAAACAACAGCAACTAAGAGGTGGTTTCACACTCCTCAAACCTTCATGATTAGAGGATTTGCTGTTGGATGTAGTTTATCGTCTTACCTAGGACGTTGATGTAGTTTATCGTCTTACCTAGGCCGCGGATGTAGTTTATCGTCTTACCTAGGACACAGATGTAGTTTATCGTCTTACCCAGGACGCGGATGTAGTTTATCGTCTTACCCAGGACGCGGATGTAGTTTATCGTCTTACCCAGGACGCGGATGTAGTTTATCGTCTTACCCAGGACGCGGATGTAGTTTATCGTCTTATCCAGGACGTGGATGTAGTTTATCGTCTTATCCAGGACGTGGATGTAGTTTATCGTCTTACCCAGGACGGAGTCAAAATGTAAAGCCTTATTTAAAATAAACATCGCGCATTACACGTGTGTATACGGGAAATGGTTGGTCCACAGAAAGAATCTGTAGTTTAGAAAATACTTTTAAATAGTTGGTCCACAGAAGAAATCTTTAGTTTCTGTTATGGTGTTTCATATGGTTAACAAGAGCGGATCTGGTGAGAAGAACCCGGTTACACACTGGAGAGATATTGTCTTGAAAGAAATTCAGGATCAGAAACGTTCCTCATTTATCTGGCGTCCAACGTTTTGGTGCCTCGGAAATGTACAATTCTGTATGTGACCAAGACGCTACCACTTTGACCTGTTTGAGACTAAAGAACTTTAATCTGCAGAATTTAGTGGACGCTCACCAGACACCAGTTTTTCATAGACTTTTGTCGAGACAGGGAAGGCGTAGTCTGCTGCCATCCATTCGTCACAAAACAAAAAAAAAACGAATTATTCCTACCCTCCAATTACATACATACAGCTCATATGTCTGGTAGAGGTGTTATTCCCCGCTCGGGTACTTCAAGGTACCTCAGTTTCTTAGTTACTATATTAAAAACAAATACAAATGAAACTTTTCTCCCAAAATAATTGGCATCATTAACTGTTTCCTTATAAGGAAACATTCGGTATTCACTGAGCAGTGCTTTCGATTGAAATTTATAAAAAATTTTTTCTAAAAACAATTTTTCAAGAAAATAGGTTTCTCAAATCCAGTAGCTGTTATCGCTCTTTCCAGTATTGAGTAAGCTTTCCTTCCTAACCTTTTGTTTAAAGTAGTGTGGAATATCAACATCTTGATTATGTTATTGTTTTCTCTCCGAGTTACATGCGCTGTCCATTTTAGTTGTTGCTGTTCCTCAAGTGATGCGGTTTCTGCTATTTGGTACAGTTCTTTGGTTGTGATTCTGTAGCGCCAGTCCACAATGTTCAAAAAGGGGTGGTCTTTGCCAAGACCCACACGCTTCACTCGTTCAGTGCCCTTTAAGACAGCAATAAATAGTTGTGCCCGTCTGCACAGATTGACCGAGTTGAGAACTGATGACATCGGGAAGGTGGTTGATGACGTTAACAGACAAAGAAGACCCAAGAATAGAACCCCGCGGGAAGGAGACACTAGAATTAACGTGAAAGTATCTTGAAGACTAGCCGTTTTACCCGAAATTTGAAAGATAGGATATTTAATAAGTGTCTATAAATATATATGTTTTTGTCAATTATACAATAGACTGATCTGATCCAAATGAACCACGCTGTAAAACTTTCATTTGATTAGATTTATTTTTATGGTTTATCAACCCTTTGGCTATTTAAAGCCAGAACATATTTGGTAATGTAGGATTATTTTGTGTGTGTGTGTGTGTGAGAGAGAGAGAGAGAGGGAGAGAGAAAGAGAGAGAGAGAGAGAATATTGCCTTAACAATTTCTTTTGAGATAATGATATAATTCGTACTATTTAACTCAGTGGTTCTCACTTTCTTTACCCATGGACCACTTTTACCTATGGACCACTTTTACCCATGGACCACTTTTACTCTTTTTTTTTTTTTTTTTGGTGGACCCCCATAACCATTCGATGAAAAAAAGCTTATTTTATTTTTTTACTAATAGATACATTCAGGAATTGTTATTATAGAAAAAGTAAATTTATGTATTTTATTTGGAATTAAACTAATTTAATGAATCACAATAATTATCATGGGTCGACTTTGAGATTTGTGATTTCTCACTTCTTTTGATAACAAAGATTGTATCGATTAAAGAATGTTTTTTTTATAAACGTTTAGTCATATACACTAACTTTCACATTAAAAAAAAATTCTACATTTATAACTGTCAATCTTGAGACCTTTTTCACACAACACACACACACACACACACACACACACACACACACACACACACACACACACACACACACACACGTACGTACACGTGCGCGCATACACAGCTAATAGCAGAGCGGAGTTCCAATTCCACTTGGGTTTGTTATATTCACTTACGCGCAAATAACTTTGGGAAAGTTAAGAATCAACCTCTTCTCTCCCAGCTATGGGTTAATTAGTAAAATTTATATCACTAAAACCATTTTTTTCTGAAAAAAATAAAATTAAATAAAACTGCGTAGAGAATATTTAGATTTCGGCATTAAATAACCCATAGAGGTGTTGATATGCAAAAACAACCTCATTAGCTCTCAAGCACTGTTATTGCGAAAACTCTGATCACGTTGATATACATTAAATTACACCATTTTACGTATATCAATAGCTATTATTATTATTATTATTATTACTATATATGTAGGTAGGTAGGTAGGTAGAAACTGTGATTCGGATTTCATTTTTCAAAGGTGTGCAAGAAATCTCGTGATCAAAAACTTTAAGTCCATTGAATGTGCTGATTCAGGAAAAACTAACGACCACCAAATAATTGATCATTCAGAATCGGTGTGGCACTTGTCTTTAATGACGGGCTACAGAAAGACGAAAGAAGAAGAAAGAAAAAAAACCCACACGTATTTGTTAAAATGTTCCTAAGATAAATAAGAGAAACAGACAGACAGATAATTTCTACATTACCGCGCATTTAATGGCGTGGCTTGACTTCAAAAGTGCACGTCAATGTGACGCCATAATGTCAGACATGCTCTAATAAAAAAAGGTGTGACAAGGTAATTTTCTGTTTCTACGTGTGTGCGTATAAAAGCAAATATTTGCCCATTCAGCCATGTTGATTCGACGAATTGGAAAATGTCGGCAGGGTGCGGAGTTGCAACTCCAAACCATATAGTCAGGAGTCATTAAGAACTCACAGATTTGAACAGTGTCATGTCGGCTTCAATATCAGTAGAAATGTTCTAAACAGACTTCATTTGGCGCTATACAGTGGTCAGATGATTTGACCTCGTTTAAAAGCTCAATTTTCCCTCTAGCGAGATCACCAAATATAAACGAGAAAACAAAAGCCACAAACTAAAGATGCTTCAGTTGTGTTTCGATGATTGGGTCGATATGATCATCGACTTAAGAATTATGAGCAGTGCTGAAAACTTCTCCGCCCGACACACTTATCCCAAATATAAACAAGTTCGCCAAACTTTATTCATTTGTTTCCTTTTTTCTTTTCTTTTTTTTTTTAAGAGTTGCATTGTTGACTGGTTACGCAAACTGGATCTAATTTAATAAGAGAAATTAAGAGACAAACACAGAAGAATCAATTTCTTCGGAAGATAAATTTAGATGAATATAGACGGAGTTAAACGTAGTCATTGATATAAAGTTGAACAAATTTGAGATAGATAGATAGATAGATAGATAGATAGATAGATAGATATGAACAGACTGAGATAGATAGATAGATAGATAGATAGATAGATAGATAGATAGATAGATAGATAGATAGATAGATAGATAGCAAGCAGTCTGGGATAGATAGATAGATCTCAAGCACTGTTATTGCGAAAACTCTGATCACGTTGATATACATTAAATTACACCAAATCACAGATAGATAGATAGATAGATAGATAGATAGATAGATAGATATTCCTTGTTGGGTTGATTAGTAAAATACCTGATTTGACTGAACAGGTGTATCTAATTAATTGGTGGTTGCTGGTTTTGTACTTAAAGCAAATGAGGTGGCAGTAAATATCAAATCAGACTCCCTCCAGGTGTTTTCGTTTGCCCCAAATTATAAGGGAAATGTTTTTGTTACATTTTTTAATCGCCCTTATGGCTGCTAATTGTTCGTCCATATCTGCTTTCTGCAGTGTCCAGAATCCATGAGGCACACCTTATTCTTATACTTTGTAACGTGTCCCTTCAGGCCGTGGACTACTATTACTCTCCATAATTTCCCATCGTTCGTAGCTAAAAGCAATGTTTATTTCCTAACACCAGGATACATGAGAAAGCCCTTTTCTCCTTCTTCTTCTTCTTCTTCTTCTTCTTCTTTATCTAGACGCCGTGTCCTTTTAGGACGTGGACTAGTATTACTCTCCATAATTGCCCATCCTTCGTAGCTAAAAGCAATGTTTATTTCTGTTGAAACTTGACTAATGCATGGAATAATAATGCAACACAAAATGTACTTAGAACAAAATGTATTGAAACAAGAAAGTGTACACAATATTTACATATAGTCTTTTGTATATTCCTGGTAAGACCGTTCCTGGAGAATGTGTTGACTGAGTCGCAGTCGGGCAGAGTCTCTGGTTGAATCTCTTGATTCCTCCCTCTCTTCCCGGTACCAACCATATTTATATGGTCGGTACTCCACTATGCAAGTTAGGTGGATCCTACCACAACAATTTCCTAACACCAGGATACACGAGAAAGCCTTCTTCTTCTTCTTCTTCTTCTACACGCCATGTCCTTTCAGGACGTGGACTTCTATTACTCTCCACAACTTCTCAGCCTTCGTAGCTAAAAGCAAAGTCTGTTCCCTAACATCAGGATCTATGAAAGTCGCTGTCTTCTTCTTTGTGCCGTGTCCCTCTAGGCCATGAGCGATCATTACTCTCCACAACTTCCTATTATTTCGTAGCTCTAAGCAAAGTTTGTCCCCTTAACATCCCTTCTCACCTATGTCCTACATACAGAAACTTATATTATAGCAAACAAAACTGATCACCTACCACACGTAGTGTTTGACTTCACACAGTAACCAGCTGCTGTAGCCTTGTGCCAGACTAAAATCACGATAATGTAATCTTGCAGATAACTGATAATGATGAGATGAATTCGAAATTCATTATGTACCCCATTGGCGCAGATTAAATTTACCTTACGATATTAGTGTAGACTGATTGTGTAAGGAGAACATTTTTTCTTATATATAAAAACATTTATATGTATACTAACACAGGTCGACCAGTAACTATTTAAATTCATTAACAAATATTGTATTTATATACACTTCATAAAAAACCTATCTCTCTTTCTCTTCATATCCATCTCAATCTATTCACTATATATATATATATATATATATATATATATATAGTATTAAAAAAACGCACATATATATATACATATGTTTTTTAATACCATATATATATATATATATATATACTTGGTGCGATGGGTAAATTGTTGCCATTTTATATCTTTAATGTCGCGCATGCGCATTGTTTGTTTTGTTATTTTGTCGACTGCACAGTATAGTCGGGTCAGTTGGGCATCTTCTGTCAGAAAAAGAGCGCCATGACACATTTCTGCCAGAAATTCGGAAACATAATGCTGAACTGCCTGTCATTCATTCCAGGAAGCTCTAATACGAAAATTTCGGTGTGTTTGGGTGTCAACTGAGGTCATGGCAGAGAAATATAGTCAGGAGTCATCAAGAACTCACAGAACTGAACAGTGTCATGTCGGCTTCAATATCAGTAGAAATGTTCTAAACAGACTTCATTTGGCGCTATACAGTGGTCAGACGATTTGACCTCGTTTAAAAGCTCAATTTTCCCTCTCGCGAGATCACCAAATATAAACGAGAAAACAAAAGCCACAAACTAAAGATGCTTCAGTTGTGTTTCGATGATTGGGTCGATATGATCATCGACTTAAGAATTACGAGCAGTGCTGAAAACTTCTCGGTCCGTCACATTTATCCCAAATATGAACAAGTTCACCAAACATTGGTTTTCTTTTTTCTTTTCTTCTTTTTTTTTAAGAGTTACTTGGTCTGTCTGTTAACTGGTTACTTTAACTTGGATCTAATTTAATAAAAGACAGAAATTAAGAGACAAACACACAGAGATGACGAATCAATTTCTTCGGAAGATAAATTTAGATGAATATAGACAGAGTTAAACGTAGTCATTGATATAAAGTTGAACAAATTTGAGATAGATAGATAGATAGATAGATAGATAGATAGATAGATAGATAGATAGATATGAGCAGACTGGGACAGAGTTATTATGATACAGAAGTAGTACTTTCTATTATCTCTGTCGGATAATAGTAATGACATATGCGTACACATTTCATGCAAATAATGGAGCACCATTTATGGGACTGAAATAATATTTTCTATTATTTCTATCCCATAATAATTTTTACATTTGCATTCACATTTCATACGCAAAATGGAACAACTATTATGGGACAAAAGTCGTATTTTCTATTATCGCTATCCCATAATAATTGTTACACTTGCATACATATTCCATACGCAAAATTGCACAACTATTATGGGATGGAAGTAGTGTTTTATTTTGGATACTATGTTTATTTCAGAAATTAGTTCTGTTCAACTCTCTTTTTTTTTTACATTTTAACTACTATAAATTAGAAAAATAATGACCACATCATGAAAGGAGACCGAGTTTTATTTTTCTTTAAGGAATTACTCTGAATTGTAAGAAGGTAGAACTATTGTTATTGACAAGAGTAAAAGCCAAAGATTCGAATTGCGAATTGGAGGTATTAGAATAGAACAACTAAAGAAATTTAACTATTTGGGAATTTTTAAAACACACTATGGAAAATGTGGCACAGAAATCCGAAGCTATTTTGAAATAGCGAAAGATGCTTTCCAAAAGCTAAAAAAAGTATTAATAAACGGTAAATTTTCATTAGAAATTTAGAATACTGTAACCTAGTAGATTAAATGTGGGTTCAATCCCTGAACCGGGCAGTGTGTACTTGGACTCAGTGAAAACTGGCGAGCGATAACTAAACAGTACTAAAAATGTAAAAAATACAAGAGAATGTCTAAAATTAATGGCCCTTTCGCCATAACTACAAGAGAATGTCTAAAATTAATGGCCCTTTCGCCATAACTACAAGAGAATGTCTAAAATAAATGGCCCTTTCGCCATAACTACAAGAGAATGTCTAAAATTAATGGCCCTTTCGCCATAACTACAAGAGAATGTCTAAAATTAATGGACATAACAAGACAAGAGTGCGAATAATATTTGACTTTCCCTTGTAAAAGATATCCGTAACCATGGACACTGGAACGAGAATAGTCTACCCCCGTAGATTAAGCGTCCAGGGTAAGACGATAAACTACGTCCAACAGCAACGCCTCTGATCAGGAGGTTTTGAGGACCCTGAACCACCTGTGAATTGCTGGTGTTCCCAGGTTCGCCCTGACCCGGGGTGGTAGCACCTGTTAGGGTCCCAGCTATAGGCAAATAGTTAACACCCAAACTTGTGTAAAAATAGATTTTAATACCAGAAATACTTTGTAATAAAAAAAAATTATTACCAGCAATAATTTTCGAAGGAAAATTTTTTATCAGCAATACTTAAAAAAAATAATACCAGCAATACAGTTATACATTCTTTGAAAAAAAATATTACCAGCTATAAATTTCTTCAAGGAAAAATATTCCCAGAAATAGATTTTTGAAGAAAAACATATTACCAGCAATAAAATTTTTGTCGGCATTAAATAACCCATTGAGATTGATATGCCGTAAAACAAAATAAACCAAACCGTAGATTAAATAGCGGTTACCCTGTAGGTTACCCAGAACGATATACACCTGATGAAGAGCAGAAGTAACAATGGGATAACAACAACAACAATGAGGATAATAATCCGAATATAAATAGTATAGATAATAAGTCCTCCCAATTTCATGACGAATGAAGAGGAGACATGAAGCGACAGAAATGTGGTAACACCGATGAATTTTGGGAATACCATGAACTGAACACCTGAGCAAAGAGGGTGTTTTTAAAGAAAATCGAAGCTAAAAGGTTACTTACATTTCAAATCAGGAGGCAGTCAAAATCTCTGGCACATATAATGATGGTATTTATCAATTCACCCACAGGAATTGAATGTGGCACAAGGCCTTTTTAATGTGGGTATCTCTGAGCCCGTAGGCCCAGCCAAAAATAAATAACTATCCAAACCCGCCGAGGCGGGCCAGTTCCGTCAACCTCCCCCAACGAAACCCTACCCTTCGGCGGAGCTTCGTCCGGGTTCCTCTCTGCAAGCAGAGAGTTCGACAGACACCCGACCCGGCAGCTCACAAAGCGCAGATACTACACTTTGATCCTAGCCACCGGGCCGAGCGGGTATTCTTTTTATAGATACATATAATGATAAGGACAGAGTGCTTGGAAAATCTGACACCCCCAGGACATATTGAAAACAAGAGAAAAAACAGCGAGAAAACTACCTAACGAGTTTATGTAAATTAACCGGAGGAATACTTAGAGGACAAGTATTACTTAAAGTTATGATAGGACGTTGTGAAGAACCGTGATCGCCACAGTATATAAAAGATTTATGCGCTTTTTTTTTTAGCGGTTGAGTGTACTGGGGGGCTTTTCAATAAGGATCAGATTTAAATTCCCTGCAGATTGAAATCTAAAGCATTTTTACCTTCTTAAATCTATCTTTTTAAAACAGTTATTTAAGGAAATGAATTTACGGTCATATCGCGTTGAAAAGACCGTTTCTCGTTCGATCAACGTAGTTAAGCAACGTCGAGCCCGGTAGTTAGATGGGGGTGGTGGAACAGCGAGTATTGTACTCCACCTCCTACAATGTGAAATATGATTCGGTTTTAATGACCCACAAACGCTTGATTAGCTATAAAATTAAATCAGTCAATTAAAAAGTTATATTCAGTTTATTTGTACAGTTCCAATTGTGATGCCCTTCCTACAAAATCGTACACACATAACAAAAATCCAAAGCATTTTTACGCTTTTAAACCTGTCTTTTTTAAATAGTTGTTTTGAAGATCTCAATTTACATCATTTGCCCAGTTCCAAGTCTCATGCTGCTCTTACACAATCATGTCTACACTTTTACTGATTGCATGCTTCCTTGGTCATTTCTTGATACGAATTCATATTATTTGTGTAGTTCCAATTGTGATGCCCTTCCTACCCAATCATACATACATACATAGCAACAACCCATAGGATTTTTATGCTCTAAAATCTGTCTTTTTTTAAATAGAGTTCAGTTTATATCATTTGCGCAGATTCAAGTCTCGTGTTGTTCCTACCCAATCATATCGTCGACGCTTTTACTGATTACATTCTTTCTTGCTTCACCTCTTGGTGCTAATTCATATTACCGTAATTCCCCATGTATAATACGCATCTTTTTCTAAAAAAAATAATGAGCAAAATTGGAGGTACGTATTATGCACGGCTACAATTTTTTTTTAAAAATTGCCATTTTAAAGGTCGATTTCAGTTGCAAAATGACTACTCGCCAGAAGCATGCGACAATTTGACACTAACATTCGGCGATTGCGACTCCATAAGGATGTCAAATACAATCATATGGACCTAACAATACTTACGAATGTAAAATAAAATAAGAATTATCATGAATCTAAATTCGAATAATATTATTCTATGTTTAAAACCATTCTTAATAAGCGTATGAAACGCTGGCCGTAATAAAATTGGAGAGGTACAATTTATAGGGTTTGATTACTAAACAATGGGGGGCGTATTATGCGTGAATAGAAGCATTTTCTCACACTTTCAGCACAATTTTGGGGTGAGTATTATGGATGAAGGCGTATTATACATGGGGAATTACGGTATTTGTGAAGTTCCAACTGTGATGCCCTTCCTACCCAATCATACACACATGACAAAAACCCAAAGCATTTTTATGCTTTTAAATCTGTCTCTCTTAAATAATTGTTTAAAGATTTAAATTTACTACATTTGCGCTGTTCCAAGTCTGATGTCGTTCCTACCCAATCATGTCTACACTTTTACTGATTACATGCTTTCTTGCTTCATCTCTTGGTGCTTGATGTTTTGGTTTTGATTTTGACATAATTAATCCTGATGCATCGTTCTAGTGTTGCTATTATTTACAATTCCATTTCCGCTTTCAAATGTCCCCCTTCCCCACACACGCTTTCTAATCAAATTTGCGACATTCTCTCCCCATTTACACCCTCCGATTGTCTCTCGAATCTTCCAGGTAATATCTTCTTGTCATTTCTCGATTGCAATAAAATACATCATCGAGAGAAAATTCATCGCACCTTAACCCACGTTGGCCCGTTGCAGAGCATTCTCCTTTCGTGCTCTCATAACAGCTTTCAGGAATTTAAGCTATAATGGGTACGAGTCTTTCCAAAGACGGTTGGCAGGATGTCAATTTGGTTGTTAGGATGCAATTCACAGATGCGGCCGAGGGAATGCAGCGTACGAAGTCCTGCAAGATTATACACCAGGATATACGCGTCACTATAGAAGAGCACTTTCACGCCGGAGATAAAATTTATTGCAGTCGGGGGTGGGGGCATTCGGTTGCGCAATAAACGAGATGGGTAAGTGCAGTACAAGCAATTACCATTATAATATGCTTCTCTGTTATTAGGGATCAAGTGACAACAAAACCCTGCATACTTTACTGTTTACTGGCTGGATCAACTTTGTTTCAATTTATCCTCAGACCTCTACATTCTTCTTTTATGCCCCATATCTCTTCAGTACGTAGGTTAGTCTATCATGGCCCTCCATATCTTCCTGTCCCTTGTAACTCTTAATAAGTTTTGTTTTGTTGTTATTTCTCCCAGACACTGTTCTAACATCCGTTTACTGAAGCTCATCAAGTATGTTACGCGCTGCTTTCCTCTGTTCCTTTTTTCCTTCAATTTGTCCTGTGAGTTTCAGATTTCCCAAGCCCTCCTTCCTCATTACGTGCCCCCAAAATTTCACCTGACACATCCTTATGTTATATATAAGTTTCCTTTTTGTTTCCATTTTAGTGTCCTCCCTCTGAGAAGTCTACTTTGGACTCTTCCGTCTACTATAAAATTAATAGGATTAATAGGCCTTGGGGGAACAGTCGAATAGATTGTGCGTTGGGTCAACCGACACACACTCACTAGTCGTGTAATACTCCTCTGTTGTACTTAATATCTATATCTGTAACACTTGTTTTTTTTTATTTCTTTAACCATTTACTTGGTCACAACATTTTCCAAAAGTTTGTCATTGCTCACATGTTCAGTCCATGATATCCTCAGCATCTGTCTGTAGAACGATATTTCTGTTGCTTCAAGTCTCTTCTTAATCTTTGAGGAGATTGTCCAGCATTCGCTGCCATACAGGAGGACAAATATCACGTAACAGTTCAGTACTCTTTTCTTTGTTTCGGTTGAATTAATAAAATCTTTTTCTTGGAATGAATTTTCAGGGAAATGGGTTTTCTTAACTTCGCTGGCAGTTATCGCCCTTTTCAGTATTAATGGGGGTTTCCTTCCTCACCTTTTGTTCGAAGTAGTGTGGAACACCGACATCTTGTACACTATTTACATTGTTCCGACTATCATCCTCATCATTGTTGCCATATTAATCACAACGTTTTGGCTGTTGTACGCTTCAGCCTTCTTCAGGTGGTTGGAATGTTGAACTGTCGACCAAGCATAGAAATGAATACAATATGGGAACCAGTAATAAGAAGTTCCAGAGAAAAGCAATAATAACAACGAAAATTGCAATATGAGCTCTGGTAAAAAAAATATATGCCTGCAATGATAACAGCAAAAATTGCAATATGAGCACTGGTAAGAAATGGTTGCTGAAGACCTTAGGTTTATAAAACCCAGACATTCATACATAGATGTCTTTAAAGACATATGGCACAGTGGATAAAATCGTTAGTTAGATCCAGTGACAGGACCCAAAGAGTTGTGAGTTCAATACCTGGTTAAGGCACATGAGAAGTTGGAGAGGGGAATTAACAGGAGATAACTGATAACTGACATCCATTAGACATGGCACGTGGAACTAGAACAGTCTACCACAGGGAGCGAAATAAAGGGTTCAGTTCGACATGCCAACCATCTGAAGAAGGCCGAAACGTTGTGATAAATATGGTAACAAAGATGACGACAATAGTCCGAACAATGTAAATAGTGTACATAATACCTCATTTCAGAAATCTAGACAGATACCGACATCTTGATTATGTCATTATTCAATCTTCAATAGTTACAACTGCTATCCATTTTAGTTGTTGCTATTTTTTTGAAAATCCTCAAATGATGTTGTCTCTGTTGTTACAGTTCTTTGTGATTCGGTGGTGCCAGTCCACAATGTTGGAAGAAGAGTATTTTTCGCCAGGAGCTTCAGACTTCACTCGCTCAAAGCCATTTTTAACCATTGATCTTAGAAAGCGGTTGTATGCAGGTGATAGTTCAGATATTTCTGAACGGGTTTAACAACATTCACTCCGTCGATATGAAAGTCTCACTCTGACGAGGCTGTTTAAGTACATGACTCGAGTTTTTAGCTAAATGATTTGGTTTTGCATCAACTTACAGTGTTAGGCGAAAGTACCACGCCCAATTTCCTTATCTCCTATACTAAATTATAATTGACCATACGCCGAGGTATCTGAAATGTTTCACGATCACAAACACGATCACGATCCCATGACCCATCAGGATCGTAGGGGCCCCAACGTGTACCGCAGCCGCAGTAGAATTGCTGTTACTTGGGCAAGATAACCTGACGGGGGTCCAACCCTCTACAGGCCGGTTTGAATGCAGAGTTTTCCTTCTTCTAGACCGGTTGCCACCCAAGTCTACATATCCCGGTTTGTCATGCTATTTACCCCTAGCTGAGGTGGGGTAGGAAGAAGACGATTCATACCTTTCCCAAGGTAAAATGGGAAAGGTATGAAAGGTTTCGTATTTACCAATTCCACATTCTTAATGTTCTGCTTTTATTCCAATTCCAGATTATACTTTTTAATTTGAAAAGGTTTAGCTTGAGTCATATTTCTTTTTTTTTTACACAATTCGCCCTAAGCAAGGTGGGTAGTGCCACTAGTACGCAAGGGACTACAGAGAGTGTAAGTAAGGGGAAAGACTAAGTGTGGCGGGTGTTGAAGAAAGGATAAAATGAGGAATGGAGGAGGGTAAAAAGAAGAACGGGGATCAAGGTAATAGAAGATGTTGATTGACGTTACATATAATTTTTTAAAGATTATAGTTATCAGGGAAGCAAGTAAGAGGAGGGGAGTTCAACTGTAGGGAAGTGATAGAGATGAAGCTGTTGGAGTAGCTTGGAAGGATGTGTTGAGTTTCTCTTCCTCTGCGCAGAGAGCGGCTTTTATTTTATTTTTAATTTTGATTTCTTGATGGATTTAGGGTATTTGCCATCATTCCTTTCATTTCAATTTCAGATCATAGTTTCTGTTTTGGAAAGGTTTATCTTGAGTCCTATTTCTTGACTTGGGAGAGGATGTTGAATTATTTTTCTTGTTTTTGTTTTTTGGGGTTTTTTTTTTCAAGATCATTCTCATCCCACCTAGGCATATCCATGTCATCGGCATAGAACCCCCCACCCACATGCTCGCCATCAGTACACTGGCTTCGGGTGGGAAACCAAGAACGTGGTATTTTTATTAGTATATTCGTTTTAGGATGTGGTATGGAATGCTTAAATGATCAGTGCCCATCTCTTGACATCTGTAAATGCGCAGGAAAAGATTAAATAGCTTGGGGCCCTCATTTCCACTTTGTCGTACTCCTGATGAGGTTTGAAATATTTCGAGTCTTCGCCAGACGTGTAGGATTTTGTGAACTGATACAGTTCCTGTATCAAATTAGTATTCAAGATGGAATATGTGAAAACCAGTTGGATGTTAAAAATAATATTCTGTTCTCAATGTTTCGTTCAGTAAAAATATCATCAAGACAACTGAAAAAATCCCGAAGCAAAAATCATTACCATAGCAATCTTTTAACTTAGAAATGCAGCTCCAACAATATGGAATAGAAGGTTAGGGTGACACAACTTTTGGACAACCCTGTACATTTGTTAATTAACTGTTTTTTGTTAGGTATTCTGTTACCGTCCCTCAAATTTAGTATAGCAATTTTTTTTCTTCGGTGCAAAGCCTACACCTATCCTTATATATTCAAAGGTTTTGTGCAGAACCATCCACACTTTTTGAAGGGCCGAATACAGAGACCTGGCGCACTACATGCCACAGGGCCCCCAAACGACCCTCAGCTGGTTTTGAATTCAGAGTTGTTCTTTCCTAGACCAGTTGCCATCCAAGCTATAGAACCCAGTCTGTCCTGCTATTTACCCATAGCTGGAGGGAGACGAAGAGGATTCATACCTTTCCCAAGGGTATTAGTATGTAAGTGAATGTAATGGATTCGAACTCGGCTTTCTGATTCCTCAATCTAAACCGCTATTCATTACTCACACCGTGCCTTATATATATATATATATATATATATATATATATATATATATATATATATATATATATATATATATATATATATATATATATATATATGGCACGTTGGAGTAATGGATATATATACATATAAAATAGCTGGATCGTGTCTGTGAGTGAGTGAAACTGAGTAGAATAAAACTATTCGGAAGCTAGCGTGAAGTCGCAAGTCATCGAGACCGAGAGTATGAATGTGCTGGCGTTGTTTAGACTGATGATCATGCCAGATTATGCACTCTGTCCCAGAAACCTTAACTAAGGCCCCTGCACAGTATAGTGTCAGCACATTCTAGGTAAAACTCTATAACTCTATAAGTGTTGAACAAACACAAATGTGCCTGAGCAGGCGTCTGCAACAGGGATTAGCATGCCGTCTTAGCAGGCGGGCGTACTCGGATACAAACTGCCAGCCATTATTATTATTATTAGGGGGCAGGTTGTTCTCATGTCTAGTGATATATCGTTATATGGTTATTTATTTTGTATTCACTGACTATTGCCTGACCCAGGGATTGAACTTATTATGTTTCCAAATTCACTAACAAACGAATAACCGGCCATTATGTATGTATCTACCTGTTCGTTTTATTTTTACCTGTTACCTGGCCATAACCCCATAAAGCTCTGCTACCTATTTATGCACAATTAGGTAAATTATTTCTTTGCAATGACAAACGCTGTGAAATGCATCCGAAAATACAAATTTCTGTTTTACTTTGAATCCCCACACTTTATAGTCTAATAGACACAACCTACTTGGATGTCCGCCTTGGCACCGAGCCTAACATTACATGCACAGGGTTTGCCAGAATTCAAAGAAAAGAAAGCTACTGAATTCCCGCCGTACGTTTTTATGATTCCTGAAGGCTCTTGTTACCAAAAATGGGGAAGTGGGTAAGGAGTGACTTCAACATTTGTTTTTCTATACATTTTTTAGCCTTGGACTCAGTTGCAAATACAGAAAAACATTTCTACTAAAAAGAAAATTACATTATTATAATATTCAATTCCGAGAGTAAATTATTTAAGACAGAAAGAAAAAACACTAACAAAAGAAATTGCTTAATTTGTAAATGAACCCATTAATGAATTTGAGCAAATATTTGCAAGAATCTATGCAGTGTTGTTTCGCTATTTTTCATGGCCACTCCGATTGAAATTAAGATGAATGAAATTCTGGAGAAAAAAAGAATAATCCTTGACAATGCCATATCTAAAAGCAATAACATTCAAGATAATGGTATTAATAATACTCCTAATGAAATACAAAACAAGTGAAATTAAAGATGAAAGAAATCCTCGTCAAAAATGAATAATTCTTGACAGTGTTTCATCTAAGTACAAAATTCAAGGTAATATTGCTACTAATGTAATAAAACGCAAGTGAAATTAAAGATGAAAGAAATCCTAGTCAAACATTAATAATTGGTGACAGTGCTTCACCCAATAATAATAATAAAATTCAAGTTAATATTACTTCGAATACTAGTAACGTAATAAAAAGCAAATGAAATTAAGGTGAAAAAATCCTAGTCAAAAATGAATAACGACTGACAATGCTTCAACTAATAAAGATAAAAGTCAAGATAATATTAGTACTAATACTACTCATTGAAAAAAAAAGCAATTAAGTTGAATAAACCCTAGTAAAAATGAATAATGGCTGACAATGCTTCATCTAATAAGAATAAAAAGTCAAGATAATATTACTACTAATACTACTAATGGAATAAAAAGCAAGTGAAATTAAGATGAAAGAAATCCTAGTGAAAAATGAATAATGGCTGACAATGCTTCATCTAATAAGAATAAAAGTCAAGATAATATTACGACTAATACAACTAGTGTAAATAAAGTAAATACAATTAAGATGAAATAATTCCTACTGAAACAAAGAATAACGCTTGACTATGGTCCATTTAATAACAATAAAATTACATATAATATTACTACTAATACTACTACTGAAATAAAAAATCAAGTGAAATTACGAGGAAAAACACTTCTTGTTAGTACTATGTCCACTGAGTTTTTCTACTACCCGACCTAGGGATTGAACCCCACGAAACAATGACCCCGGAGCTCAAAGTATTGGTCTGTGAAATTTTTGATATAATATTTATGAGTCCGGTTAGTACGAATATAGTTTGAATATTTTCGGATTAATTGGAAACAGGACAGGCAATAAATAAACGAGATATCGTTAAACATGGAGAGCGGAAAGACAACAAACTACTTCCGGTAGATTGTATAAAAGGTTTAATTTGAATTTCCCTAATTTAAAGAGTTTTGCGGGATGTTTGAATGTTAATATAAATATTAATAACTATTATGTTGAGGGAATCAACCCTTCGGATAGTAAATATTTACTGGTCCCTGGAAAATTTATTCTACAAACAATATTGGCGGACTTAATGTGAGTCTATGTAAAAAAATAAGTGACATAAAACAATAAACTTAAAATAAACCACAATGCATTTGTAGAAATCCCTCTACTTATTTATTTATTTTTTTTTTTTTTTTATTTATTTTTTTTTTTTATTTATTTATTTATTTTTTTTTGTTATACTTCAAGATTCAGAATGTCGGGATTCAATACAATAACATAAAATATTGTTTCAGGTCTGCTCGTAATTCGGCCATTTAGAATTCCACAATTTTCATTTAAAAAATAAAATCCAATATGAAAAGACTACGTAGTATTAACAAATAACATTAATTTTATATAACAAGAATACAAGAAGTTGGTTGAATGTATTGAATGAGTAATGTCATTTTTTTTATTGTTAATGGAGTTCTTGGATAGAATATAAACAGTATTGCATACGTATGTGAGAACGGTGAAATGTGGTTACATCTGTGTTTGAGTGAAAGTGTCAGTATGTGTATGCGTGCGTAGTTGTAACGTGGGTTAAAGGAGATAGGAAGAATTTAGTTCTTACTGTGTAAGGTGTCGCCTTAGTCTGAGATGGTCTCTTTGTAGTTTGGTCAATGCTACTAGGTCGAGCGTTGCTTTTGTGTGTGGACGTGAATGGGTTCTTGAATATCAGCAGCTAGAGTGACGTGGACCTTGGTGGCATTTGTGAGGTTTTTTTTGTTTTTTTTGTTGAAACCGGACTTCATGATTTTTAATCAGTTTTTTTCCAAAGAAATTAGCTCCAGAATTATATTAATTTTATTTATTCCTAATTGGCCCTAAAAAAAGCCACGTGGTATGATTACTACTACGTACGCGCGATATTTTGGCGGGATCTAACTAAATTATGATGACAAATAAAACAAAGTTTCTGATTTGAATTCTACAGTTTTATATTGTACGGTTTAATTAGTGTGGTTTAAGATGTAAGCATTTTATTGCGTGTTATTGGTTTATACATATTTTGTAGACGTGTTTAAATGTTTATGTAGCTATTGTTGGCTATGATTCTCATGTTTAAAATTAATAAGTCTGTAATGAAGTTTATAATTAACATAATAATTAGTTTTATTGTTGTGAAATATGTTGATTATTTTATTAGTTATTTTAGTGAACACGACACATATATTAACAAAACATTGCATGTGACAAAAAAGGGAAATCATGAAACTAGCTATAATAGGAATGTGCTTGTGTGTGTGTGTGTGTGTGTGTGTGTGTGTGTGAGAGAGAGAGAGAGAGAGAGAGACTACAAAAAGGTCAAAACGGTAAAACATGAAA
The DNA here is from genome assembly GCA_903632075.3 of Acanthosepion pharaonis. Classification (NCBI taxonomy): domain Eukaryota; kingdom Metazoa; phylum Mollusca; class Cephalopoda; order Sepiida; family Sepiidae; genus Acanthosepion; species Acanthosepion pharaonis. Next base: position 1,932,928 of record CAHIKZ030005487.1, on the reverse strand, counting down.
ATAAACGTCCCCAGTGGAGGAGACTTTTTTCCCCACATGCGACTAAATCTTATAGCCAAAACATGTAAATGACAAAAGAGACTAGGGAGATAAATGCACACTTTTTTATAGGCCTAAGGGGTGTCCGCTAGCGACGGTGTTTTTTAGCAAGTCAAAGTCAAGTGGGATAACCCACAAGCTTTCCTGAATCAGCAGAAGAAGCCATAAGTAGATTAGGTTTAAATCTCCCACTTCTATCTTCAGGATTGTCCGAATAGATTAAAGCGTTGGTTAGTGAATTTTGGATACATAGTAAGTTCAATCCCTGGGTCAGGCAGGACTCAAAATCAGCGAATACAAAACAATTAACCAAAGCATGAACAGCGCAACGAGAACAATCTGCCCCCTAATAATAATAATAATAATAATAATAATGACTGGCCGCTCGTTTCCGAGTATGCCTATCTACTAAGACGGCTAGCTAATCCCTGTTACAGATGCTTGCTCAGGCACTTTTGTTTTTGTTCAACACCCACAAAGCCCACCTGTGGCTTATAATGCAATTATGCTGAGCGGACCTTCGTTATAGTTACAGTTTCTGGTGGGAGAGAGCACATTATATGGCTAAAAAGACTAGTACGCTCAAACCCTCAGTCACGATGACTTGTGACTTCGTACTAGCTCAGCTAATGACGGCATCCCAAACCATTCTGTCAACCCAATTTTACTCACACGGTTTGGGTCATGCCGTGGTATGGTTTTCAGGAATTTTCCACTTTTTCCGAACGCTGGAATCGCCTCCTTCAGACCGATAACGTAAAGAATTCGTCTTACTGACAAATCGACCATGGTGAGATTCGAACCCGGGTCTCATGTTCGGAAAGCTAACGGCCTAATCACGCGGCAACGGGCCCTAAATATGTCCCATTTTAACATAGATTAATTAATGGATTCAGTTCGAAATTCTCTGCATCGACAGACACCTGAAGAAGGCCGGAGATTACAACGACAGAAATGTAATAATTACAACAAAGGATGAGGACACTATTCCAACTGTCGCAGAAAATAAGCAATGCATTTGCAAAATCGCTTAAAATTTGCTGCCATCTTATAATGATTTTTTAAAAAAAAGATTTCTATCTTTCAAACGTGTGATAATTGATTTAATTGAAAAAATAAAAAATCCTAAAACACATATACCGAAAATATAACAGATGCAATTGGAAATTACTTCCCAACTGTCGTCGTGTTTTGATAGTATGGGTCACGTCAGCATTCGTTGGATATTATTTTTAACATTCATTGACTTACAAGCAATAGATAACCCATAAAGGAAATATAATCAATGGAGTTGTAAAATGACATCAATATTACTTTTACTTTTTTTATTCTTTGTAGTAACCTAAGGAAGGTTACTGAATAGAATAATCACACGAAGGTTGGTAATAAACGATAATACTTAGGACAAGAACAACACATAGAAGATTCGCCAGCGGCGCGTAGAAGTAGTAGTCCACTGCTAAAAGTCAGTCAAGTGAATTCACACAATGAGTCTCAAACTCAAAGGATATCTACCCACCGCCCCATGCGGACAAATGTAGCACAGGGCCAAGTTTAATGTGGGGTAACCGAGCCCGTAGGCTCAGCCAAAAATTCTCCGTAGACCCCATATAAAACGGGGTCGGGTAGCTGTTTCCCGAGACGAGATTCTGCCCTTCGACATAGCCTCATCTGGGGACTCTCTCTGCTCGGTGGTAAAGAGTTTGACCAGCACAACTGGAGACGAATCTCCAACTCTAGGATATCTACCAACCGCCCCTCGCGGTCAGATGTGACACAAGGACGAATTTAATGTGTGGTATCCAAACCCGTAGACTCCGTACAAAACGGTGTCGGGTAGCTGTTTCCCGAGACGAGACTTTGCCCTTCGACATAGCCTCATATGGGGATCCTCTTTGCTTGTTGTTAGACGAATCTCCAACTCTAGACCAACACGCAGTACTACTGTATTTATGTGAATGGGGACATTATCGTCCGTAGGTAGGCTACAACATTCTTTTTTTAAACAACCAGAGTAATGATAATATTAACCGTTTCCCTATAAGGAAACATTTGGCATTCATTGACCGAACAGCCAGTACTGCTTGTGGTTGAAATTTATAAAATATTTCTCTTAATCCCGTTCCCTGCCAATTATTTTGGGAAAAACGTATCTTTTTCAGATTTATTTTTATATTTGTTTTTCATATCGTATTTATTTTATCTGGAGTAATGGATATCGGCTCGGACTGAGGAATCGGAGAGCCGAGTTCGAATTCCAGTCGAATCCATTACATTCACTCGCATGAAAATGAGAAAGGTATGAATCTTCTTCTTCTCCTCCCAGCTATGGGTAAATAGCAGGACAGACCGGGTTCTATAGCCTTGGATGGCAACTGGTCTACCGCAGGAAGAAATGGCAACCTACTGCAGGAAAAAAATCTGACTCGTCAGTCATGTATCGAGAGATACATGATCGCCTAAGGGTATATCACGCATGACACATAACTGATTGACTGATTTTTCTTTATGCTGATTATGAAAAATAACTTTTGAACCACAAAGTCATTTAAATTTTTTTCCATCTTTATTGCTGAAATTATATTTTGAAAATACATTTTTCGGCAAAGACGTGTAAACACGTCCATCATAAACCGCATTTTTTACTTTTTTATTTTTCTTATATAATTTTATTACTGTATTCATTCTCTTCTCTTGAAATAGAAGTTTAGGGTGTAATTTGTGGTGGAAAAAAACGAGTGAAATTGTGCAAACAAAATAGATGCACCCGGCATGTTTCGTTTGCTTTTCTAGCGTGCAAACTGTAAAGATAAACAATCAATGAAGGTTGTAGTGAAACTTTATTCGAAGCAACTGACTATACAGTCAACAAGTGCGGTTCGACCATTTTTTTTATAGTCGAGTATTTCAAGGGGGAGAGAATTATGGTTGCCTTCCACCACACTAACTGATAAATTATAAACAAAAAACAAAACAGTACATGATTGCTGCCCTAATTCGATCGTCCGATATACGAAATATGCAAGGATTGTGTTGCCTGAACGCCCAGTCTTCGCAAATGATAAAGAACGTCACTTTCCGAGCCAAAGCTCACAGTTATTTTGATCTTCGACAAAAGTGTTGACCCATGCGTAAATCATCCCGTGAATTTTAATGCTAGTTCAAATATAATCTATCTGTTTGATTGATAGATGATGGAAAATTCCGACAAATGGCGAAAACTTCCGACAAATGATGGAAACCGACGATAGGAAATAAAATTTTAGCGCAAAGCTAAGAAAAATAGATGGAATATAATCTTTATGGTTTGCAACAGTTATTTAAAAAAAAATGACACTGCTCTCCACAGCTTCCTTTCCTTAATTACCTGTGATTTCCCACGACTTTTTACGAAAGATAATGGAGTGGTTACCCATTTGTAACATTCCTTGGGCTAGTGACTGCTAGTGCTGCTGTCCCTTTGGACACGATAACAGGGTTTGTTTACTTCCGCCGAGCCTCGCTCTGGTACAAGAGGCCAGCACGCGAAGCTGAAAACATGTGTGTATATAAATGTTAATAAAGGTATGTTAAATAATTATATATCTGTGTGAGTAACCCTTATTTGACTTCGCGCACATGATACATATAAACACTGATACAAGAAGAAGTTTATTTGCTATAGAAACAAAAAAAAAAACTTTTTTACAAAACTAGGAGTCAGTCAACGGCCCTAGACAACGTGATGATGAACTGGAGCAACCCAAACAGAGCCGAAGCGATGTCCCTATTCCGTCAACAATGCGAAATGATCTTCAGACGAAAGAAAATAACAGACCCACAAGACCAGATAGACGAAATCTTGCTCCACGCCGGAGAAACAGGTATACTAAAATTTAATAGTTGGGGTTTATCAGCCGAGAATAAGAAACGGCCGAGCGTCATATGGGAAAAATTTGAAGAATACGGGAAATCGAATCAGAATTTCCGAGTAGCCCGCTTGGCATTAAGAAATTTCAACCAAAAGATTGATGTGAACACAAACGAACCAGAAACAACTGACGAATTCGTGTCTAGACTGCGCCTACAAGCTGCCTATTGTGAATTTCAGAAAACAAAGCACAGAGAAGAATACAACAGCGAATTGGACAAAATGCTCATCGAACAAATCATTGCTGGAATGATTTATCCAGAAGTACAACAAAAACTACTGGGAGAAGATAAAAAATGACACTGGAGAAAGCTATTCAAGTGGCAAAAAACCACGAAGCATCAATTAATTACATGAAACAACTGCAGGCTACAAAATGTCAAAGCGCACAGCCACAACACAATGCCACAGTAGCTATTATACAAGACACAAAAAAAGCAGAAGCTGTCCAAAATGTGGGGAAAACCACAAGCCTTATGAAAAATGTCCAGCTTATGGTACAAAATGCCGAAAATGTAATAAATGGAACCACTGGGCTAGCGTATGCAGGTGGAATGAGAGGAAAGAAAAGACCAGATATAATAATACCCCACCAAAAGAACAATACAAGGCAAAAGACACTCAGAGGAGATACTGCAAAAATATTCGTGCGGTAGACTATGATGCTTACAATAGCGACTCCGAAGAACTGGAACTACACACTGTTAACAGCTCGGGCAACCGTACTGAAATCAAAACAAAAATAAAATTTATGTTACCCAGACAAAGTAAAAAAAAAACAGCCAAACTAATGGTAAAAGTAGATACTGCAGCAGAAGGAAACATATTGCCACTGCGATTATATGAATAAATGTGCAAAAAAAATCAGTCAAGCAATCAAACACAATCTTAACTGCATAATACCACAAATTGGCACCATCCAGCTCCAGTGCAAGTATAACCAGGACACGTGGTCAGCAGAAACATTTTTCATAGTGGACACAAACGGACCAGCAATATTAGGATTACCAAGCTGTCGTAACCTTAAGATGGTAACTCTGCATTGCGAAATAAAAGAAGCAAAACTGATTGAGTCCATAAATGATCTACTATGGGGATATCCAAAACAATTTGACCGCATTGGCCATTTCCCAGGCAAGTACCACATTGTTCTCGACCCCACTGTAACACCGGTGATACATGCCCACGTAAATGTCCTATCCACCTAAGAGACAAGTTAAAGAGAGAGCTAGACAAGATGGAAAAAGACAGGATCATTAGGAAAATCGAAGAACCCACTGACTGGGTCAGCAGCCTAGCGTATAGCCGGAAAAGCAATGGACAGATGAGGATTTGCCTCGACCCGAAAGACCTAAATAAGGCAATAAAGAGATGTCACCATAGAGTACCAACCCTGGAAGAAATAACCCACCAGATGGCGAATGCAAAATGGTTTAGCAAGCTCGATGCAAAAAATGGATATTGGTCTGTCGAGCTTGACGAAGAGAGTCAGACCCTAACATGCTTCAACAGCCCATTTGGAAGATACTGTTTCAGGAGGATGCCATTCGGGCTGGTGATGAGTCAAGATGTGTTTCCAACAAAAAATGAACTAAATACTTGAAAAATGCCCCGGAACTATCGGTATTACGGATGATGTCGTGGTTTTTGGAAAAGAATGACAAAGAACATGACAATAACTTGCGCAACCTAATGGAAGTTGCTAAGGAAAATGGTCTGTTTTTCGGAGGAGTTTATGACGAGAACGGGGTACATCCAGACACCCCCCCCAAAAAAATAGAAGACATTAAAGCCCTAAAGTCCCCTGCCAATGTAACAGAATTACAGCACGTGCTAGGTATGGTGACATACATGGGCCCCTTCATGCCTCATTTGTCTGAGCATACTACCAATTTACGCGACCTCCTAAAGAAAGACAAAGAGTATGCTTGGACAGAGAGCCACGAAAAGGACTTCCAACAAAGACATGGACCTCATCAGCAAAGAGGTAACCCTGGCATATTTTGACCCCACCAAGCCAACAACTATCCAAATTGATGCCTCTAGTCGAGGACTGGGAGCGGCACTATTACAAAACAATAAACCAATTGCATTTGCGTCCAAGTCACTCACCTTAGCTGAACAAAGATATGCAAATATAGAACGGGAGAAGCTGGCAGTAGTGTTCGGATGCCAGAGATTTCACACATATGTATATGGGAGGCCATTCGCAGTAGAGACTGGTCATAAATCATTGGAAATGATCAGCCAAAAAAACTTGTCTTCAGCTCCACCAAGACTACAGCGGATGCTAATGGAAACACAAGGATATGATCTCACTAAAGTATACCGCCCTGGAAAAGAAATACTATTGGCTGACGGGCTATCGAGATTACCGAACAACTGCGATCCAGTAAACTTGGATGTCAGGATTGAGTTTGTACAGTTCAGCACAAACAAATAAAGACAAGGTGATATCATTACTCAGGGAGAAAATATTCACTGGCTGGCCAGACAAGGCCAAAGACACACCCGTACTGCTCAAGCCATTTTGGGCATTCAGGGATGAGTTATCGATAGAGGACTCCTTGGTTTTGAAAGGAGGGAGGATAATAATTCCTGGAACCATGAGGAATGAGATTCTAAACAAGATTCACGCATCACACCAAGGTATTGAAAAGAGTATCCTGAGAGCCAAGACATGCGTATACTGGCCAGGAATAAATGAGGACATTGAGGAGGTTGTCAAAGTTTGCCCCACGTGCCAGAAATTCCAAAATGAACAGAAGGGGGGAACCATGATAGAACATGAGGTCCCGTCTAGATCTTGGAAAGTGGTCGGATCAGATATTTTCTATGTCGCAGGGGAAACGTACTTACTAATAGCCAAAGTTCCCCTTTATCAGGAAAATGCACAACACATGCACAAGCCAAGAGGTCATATGCGCCATGAAATCAATATTCATAAGTGATAATGGCCCCCAATATGACAGCTACGCTTTCAGGCAATTTGCAAGAAACTGGGGATTCAATCACATCACTTCCTCACCAAGGTATGCTCAATCAAATGGATTTGTAGAAAGGACCGTTCAAACAGTAAAGAAGACCATAATGAAGGCCAAAGACAGCAGAAGAGATATAGATATGGCATTGCTGTGTTTAAGAACGACACCTATTGACCACAACCTACCAAGTCTAGCACAACTGCTTTATAAAAAAAATATTAGAGGGAATCTCCCAATCAGGATAAGGAACACACAGCCTCAAATGGACAAAATCCTGGAGGGATTACACAAACGCCAACAAGAGCAAAAACAAAAGTACGACCATGGTGCAAAAGACTTACCCCCGCTCTATGAAGGCCAGGACATAAGAGTAAGAAACCCCCAAACGGCCATATGGGAAAGAGCAACAATTAAGAGCAGAAGCCAAGAATCCAGATCCTACAATGTAACCACAGAAAATGGTAACACCATTAGGAGAAATCGACGCCACCTACGGACAGCCCCACCTACAACAAGACAAGAAGAATGACATCAAGAGACACACACACACAAGAAATAAGACAGTCCGAAGATGCAGGTGCTGAGAATCGGACTTCATCAGGAAAATCGGTGAGAACACCATCACGCTACAGAGACTATATTTTAGGAAAAGAGACTGAGTAACATGCCCAGTTGCATAATCCAAGTAACGAGCAGAATAAAAAAAAAATTACTATTACCGATGAACTAGTATAGGTGAATTACCCCCCCTTGTAATACAAAAAAAAGGAAATGGAAGATAATAATACGTGCATCATGTATGTACCTAACAAGAAGGGTTTTTAAAATAAATAAATAAAAATATCGCACCCTTCGCCACAGCCAAGAGTTTCGTTTCAATTGCACAGAGGGGGGATGTAACATCCCTTGGGCTGCACGCGAAGCTGAAAACATGTGTGTATATAAATGTTAATAAAGGTATGTTAAATAATTATATATCTGTGTGAGTAACCCTTATTTCACCATGGACTTCTCCACGGTTTTTGAATTCAGATTTAACATTCGCCTTAGTTGGTTGCCACTCGAAACTAGGGAACCAGAACTTGTTATTGAACCAGTTTTCGTAAGAAAAACCATGTCTCTTCAAGACATGGCCGATGATGACTCTCCGCAGTTTCCTTATCAGTGAATTCCTATAATTTGTTAGGAAAGATAGTAGAGTATTTTTCCCATCGCTTTCTGTGTGTGTGTGTGTTTTTTTATACAAAGACTAGATACCATCCAAGGCTAGAGAGCCAAGTCTACCATGCATTACTGGGGAGAGGAGAAAGGGATTCATGCCTTTCCGAAAAGCATCTGGGCATTGAAAGTGAAGGCAACCGGCTAGGGCGCAACTTGAACTCTGCACGCCGTCTCTACCATCCGCGCCAATTTTCAGCACGTGCTTTAACACCCGTATCGAGTTATAAGAAAATAATGAGGTACCGTGTAAATGTATTTTACATTTTAATTGATTCTTAAATCAACTGCGGCTTTTCAGTAAAAAAAAAAAAAATTCTTGTATAGGAGATATGGCATATATTCAATAAATCGATCTGTCGACTACAATTCAAGTAAAGTTATTGATATTTCCTAAACTTAGCTTATTGCGTCGTAAGACTGTTCGAAATCGTTACAGTAGAAACGATATGTAAGATTAAATAGCTAAACCAGTGTGATAAAACTTACTTACTAGTTCGGCACCTGTCGCTTTGCTGACGACAAGAGGATCAATTTTCAGATCTAAACTGTCTATTCAAAATACTCCATTTAAATTCTATTCTAATAGTTTCTTTTCTCGAACTTCTCGCCTGTGGAACTCACTTTCTAGCTACCCTGCCAGCTATAATCCTCAAAATTGTAAATGGAACGCCAATCACTGTCTTCCTGAATCCTGTTCTTTTATTCTCTTTTTTCCGCCCTAATATCTTTTTATTCGCTTTCATTCCCAATACCCCTTTGCGTCTTAGTGGCATTATCGTATTCCTTTGGATAAACATATATATATAGACGTGGCTCTTGGGGCACAATCCGCTGGATGGGTGTCACCACGGAATTTCGTGAGTATCGGCGCTATATAGAGTCTCAAGTCAGTTTCTTCTTCGTCCAGTTTTATGATGCTTGCGTTGTATCGTAAAGGTCCGGGTTCGATTCTTGGTAGTGGATGCGCACTGCTGATGAGTCCCAAACAGGACAAAATGGCCGTACAGTGTGTTCCGCATTTTATTAAGACTCTATGAATAATTATAAAGTTTTCTTTACGATTTTAATTTACTTTTAATATCAAGCTAATAGATTAAACGAATTTGCAAGAATTGCTCTCATGTTTTTTAAATTTTAATTAAAATAATTTGTAAAATATTAATTTGTACCGGTTAGGTGATATTGTTATTATGTAAAAACTACATTTACTACTCATAAATGAAAAAATTTACTACACTACAACTATTAATATTTTAAAAAGAATTTAGAAATTTTTTTTAGATTTTGTATAAACGTAGTGATTTTTGTAAATACGGACATGATATTATCAAAAAAGAAGAGCAGTAACTATAGTAAATTTAAAGAAAAAGTACCTAAAATTCACTAAAACATTACATTACAGAGAATATTTTACTGGATGACCATGTTTTTTTTTTTTTTTGTTAACTCTCCTAATCCCTATTGTCCATTTATGCAAAGTAGGATATGTATACCGTTCCTTTGTCCCTCTTACATTCAATGTCCTGTGAGTATCAATTTTTCTAAGCCTTCTTTCTTCATTATGTGCCATAGAAATTTCAACTATCTCTTACTTATGTTAAGTATAAGTGACCTCTTTTGTTCTCATTTCCTTAAAACTGTTGCTGCTAACATGTTCAGTCTATGGTATTCTCAGCATCCTTCTGTGGAGCCCCAGTCGACTGCAGTGTATAGTAGGGTCAGTTGGGCACTGTCTGTGAGAAAAAGAACCATGACGCAATTCACTGCGCCAGAAACTTAGAAACGGTATGCTGTACTGCTTGGCATTCGCATCGGAAACTCCAACATTTCTGAGTATTTAGGTGTCAATAGTGATGGCGACGTTCATCTTTCATTAATCTTCCTACAGTGCCTCGGACTCAACACGAATGCCTACATCAAATGAGGAGGTAGTGCTGTTCTGGGTCAAGAGGCTGGCTGCTAGAATACCATATGTCTGGCAACAGGTTGCTGCACCTTGCCACACAAGCAGGAGAACCGAGCCATGGCTTTCAGACAATTTCTCCGAACATCACTTCTTACATCTGGCCACCTAACTCCCCAGATTGGACCCTTCTTTGATTATTAAGTGTGCGGCGCAGTTGAACTAGAGAACAACAAAACTCCTTATAATACCAACGATGAACTGAAGGCAAGGATCGTGGTAGCATTCATCAACTTAAACAAGGAGACCGTATATAAATATTTTGTACGTAATTTTATGCTATCAGCTTCAGGTATTTTGTACATCATTTTATATTTTCCGAGTAAAAGTATTTTTTTTGTTGTTTTTTTTTTTTAGTTTGTAGGTTATCATATGAATTAATGTCATGAAAAAATTATTTTGTGTTGGTTTGTTGATTTTGTTTAGCGGCATAACAACATCTATGGGTTATTTAATCCCGAAATCTAAATATTTTGAACCCAGTTGTATGCCTTCAACTACAGATAAAATGTATGGCTATCCATTTTGCAGCTATGATTGCCTTCACTCACAGAAAGAGCACTAAGATGCGTTTTTCATCGACAGTGCAGTCGTTGAGTGAGGCGTCCATACGTCTGACCTCGTTGCTCAATGCCACTCGACAGAACGAAGGAATGCTGCGCGCGGCTAGCTACCCGTCATACCATGCGCACGCTTGTTTTTTTAACGCCTAATTTAACAATTTGAAAATTCCCTTTACCTTCTGATTTGTCTTCGTATATCATCCAATAATTCAAGATTCGTATATCGCTGGTCAAAATGTATCTAAAAAAACAATTAACACAGTAATCCGTTTATTTTTCATATACTTCCAGTATTCAGTTGTCTCCGCTTATTCGAATCAGGATTCACTCGAGACTGAAGACCTCGACACATGATATTTGATAACTGCATCGATCAGCGCCTGACAGTCACTTATATAATAATTCAACCGACGTCATTAACACACTTCTTTTGTTTCTTGTTTGACGAAGTAAACTTCCTATTTTCTTTTTTTTTATCTTCTCTTCATTTTTTCGATTCATTTACGTCACCTGAGCTAAAAACCCGATTCTTGTAATGTTGGATTCAGTAGATATAACACTGAATTTTTCCTAACTATTCAATTAGATTTCCTTTTGTGTTTTACATGACGTAAAAGGCTTTCGTCAGCTCGAATATTTCTCTATTTACAATATCGACTCCCACGCGGTGTCCTAATTTCCCCAGATCTAGGAATTAAATGAGCCTTACTTATTATTCAAACTTTGTTTTATTATCATCATCAAAACAATTCGTGTATTTACACCCATCACCTTCCTTAAGCAGAATATTTCAAAACAATGGCAAATCTCATATATTAATTCAAAGTTGTTTTCTTCTTTCATTAAAACTGTTCTTATCTATCTATCTATTTATCTATCTATCTAAGTCTCTTCATATATATATATATATATATCTAAGCGTTTCACCCCAAAGAAGGCGGGAAGCCACTAGCACGCAAGGGGATTCAGAGAGTTGGGGCGAGAACAAAGATGAGTGATAGAGGAGAGGATGAAGAGACGGTTAGGAGATAGATCAGGGCATCTGGAGACGTCAATTGACGTTACATTTGAATAGTTGGAGATTATAGGTAAACAAGAAATGGGGAGGGAGTTCCACAGGCGAGAAGTGCGAGAAATGAAGCTATTGGAGTAGAAGAAACGGCTACACTTAAGAGTTTCGACAGTGAAAGTGTGAAAGTGAGATGCCAGCCTAGTTGAGCGCTTAAATTCATGAAGTCTGGGAACCAACGAAAGCAGCTCATCGGAGCAGTTACTGTGAAAGTATTTGTAAAAAAGACAGAGGGAGGCGACGGCATGTCTGTGAGAGAGTGACTGCAAACGAGATGCCAGATCAGGATCGATTACATTGCATATCCGTCTCTGGATTTTATCAAGGACCGATATATATATATATATATATATATATATATATATATATATATATGTGTGTGTGTGTGTGTCTTTTCATTTTTCTATCTATCTCTCTAAGTCTGTTCATATCTATCAATCTATCTATATATCTATTTATCTCGATCGGCTTATCTAGCTATCTACCTATCAATCGTCTGTTCATATTTATCTATCTATCTCAGTCTGTTCATCTATCTCAGTCTGTCCACATTTATATATCAACCTATCTATCTATGTATAACTTCGTATCTATCTATCTATCTATCTATCTATCTATCTATCTATCTATCTATCTGTTTGTCTGTCTGTCTCTGCATCTATCTAGAACTGTTCATATCTATTTATCTCTCAAAGTCTCTTCATCATCCATCTATCTGTTCATATCTATCTATCTATCTAGCTAGCTAGCTATTTTTACAGGGTTCAAGAAGACAAAAGATGACAATTGACGTTGCATTCAAATGTTTGAAGATCGTGGTTGGCAGGGAAGCAAGAAACTGTAAGAGAGTTCTAAAGGCGAGAGAAGAACCTATATTAAAATAGAACATACGGCTATATCTAGCTATTGCAACAGTTAAACGATGGGACCTAGCAGCCAATCTAGTAGCGCACTTAAATTCATACGGTCGATGTAACAAGGAGAATAGTTCATTGGGAAAATTGCCATGAAAATATGTATAGAAAAGACAAAGGAAAGCTACATCACGTTGCTGTTCGTATCTATCTAGATATCCAACTATATATATATATATATGTGTGTGTGTGTGTGTGTGTGTGTGTGTGTTCATCTTTTCATATGTATTTATCTATCCGAATCTTATGTCTATCTATCATATTTTTGCATCTATCTGTCTGTCTGATTATCTATCTATCTATCTATCCTCATCTTTTCATATCTATCTATCTATCTATCTATCTATACTCATCTTTTCATATCTATCTATCTATCTATCTTCTGTCTGTCTGTCTGTCTCTTTCAGTTCTGTTCATACGTATCTATCTACTTTTTCAATTCTGTTTCTATCTATCTATCTCCATCTTTTCATAACTATTTATGTATTCATTTTGCTAGTAATATCACATGTAAAGTAGTTTATAGTAAAACCATTTCCAAGTGTCTCAGTGTGTGATAATAGGGAGGCTAGTCTTTGCTATTACTACTGACTAGTGAGTTTGAACCTCTCTGGGTGTCACTTAAAATATTTAACATTAAATAACACATGCGATCCAGGTAAACTTCAAGGAAGTTCGGACTAAATCCATCATTCAATCAACAGGTGTATATTGTTTACTTTATACTTTACATATATAAAGATGTCACATCTTAGTGAATAGTACTTTTATTGAGGTTCCTATACGTAACTGGTGCATAAGGACACCTGTTTACTATAACCATGTCTGCGTTTGCTGGAAACTTTTACATCAACCTAATACCTGAACAGAGATGGAAGGTCATAGAAAAGCAGGGAAAATAATTTTATGACTGAATAATGAGGCAATAAATTTCGATGAATAAACATTTTATCAAAATAATGCTGAAAACTTTTACATCAACCTAATTTGGTAGAATTCAACATTTGACTATAAGTTTGATTGAGTAGGTTGATTTTACATATTAACCTATGATTGGTTAATTAAAGTCGAATTTTGTATGGACCACCCAGTGAGGGTCGAAGTCACTACTCAGCACTGATGGTTAACCATGCTAATTATAAGCCAACACCAAGGCACACTTTTCTAAACAGGTAGTGTTATGTGAAAGAATGGTAAGGAAAATAATTTGATGACTGAATACTGAGGCTATGAATTAAGATGAAGAAAATTTTTTTGTCAAAATGATGCTCGAAACTTGAACATCACCCATAAAGCAGAAAGTGGTGGAAGTTCATAGAAAAGCAAGGAAAATACTTTGATTTTTTTTTAAAGGGATGTTCACTTTGTACAATTTCCGGGGCCACTCGATGTAGAGATTAGAAAGTAAGAGACAGATTATGCGGATAGGAGGGGAAGATAACGGTTAATCTTAGACTTCAACTCGTTAAGATTGCAGTAATCGGGTAAACATCCTCTTGGAAGTCGATTCCAGAGAGCAATGGTACGCGGAGACAGTTTTGCACTCTATCGAGACTGGAAAATGAGGACTGGGAAGCTCATGTCCAAATATGACAACAGAGCTCTATTTTAGGACTCGTCTCGCTCTTTTAAAGGTATAGGATAGCCGTTGGAGTCGGGTACTTACAGAGAACCGACCATTTTTCCTGCATCTTTAGCGATGAATCAAATGTGCGTGTTCCACTTGATGCCAGGAGTATGTTTAAGGCGCAATAGTCTCTCATCGTGACTGGTGATAGTTCGGTGTCCGTCTGGGAGAGGTTTCAGGGAGAAAAATAAATTGTCACCCACAAGGACGCGGAAACGCTTTTTGACTCTATCGAGACTAGGCAACCCATGTCCAAATATGACAACAGAGCTCTATTTTAGGCCTGGTCTCGCTCTTGTAAACGTAGAGGATAGCCGTTGGAGTTGGGTACTTACAAAGAACCGACCATTTTTCCTGCATCTTTAGCGATGGATCGTATGTACGAGTTCCAATTGAAGTCACTAGTGAGTTTATGGCCCAATAGTCTCGCAAGACAAAGACCCTTCCCGAAGAGTCATTTATTCATCGTAACTGGTGGTAGTTTGATGTCCAATCAGCGATGATGGAATATAACTAGTTTGGTTTTCGAGACATTGAATGTAACCAACCAGTTTTTCCCCCACTGAGATGTAAAAGCTCGATCGGATGAGAGATCAGTTGCCAATCTCTGACAATCACGAGTTTTGGACGTTCACCTGTATATCGTCGTATCATCGATGTTTTTATTTATTTTTTGCATGTTTCTTTGTTTTTTTCACTTAATTATTTTGACATATGTTTCCTATACCATTGATATATATCAAGAGGTATTATATGATCGCCTCCTAGAATATCAATTAGCATTTTTATCGTCTTCACAACTGGGCATATATAGGTACTGTGGGATCACTCATTTCTTACCAGCAGAGATAATGCCACGGAATAGAAACCAATAAAGAAATAACAAGTGAAAGCGAGTGGAAAATGAGGATTGGGCAGCTCTCGCGCAAATATGACAACAGTACTCCATTTTAGGTCTGGTCTAGCTCTTGAAAAGGTAGAAGATAGATGGAGCTGTGAGGTACTTTAATGGAGCGATAGAGGGAACCGACCATTTTTCCTGCATCTTTAGCGATGGATCATACGTACGACATCCACTTGATGCCAGGAGTGAGTTTCAGGTCCAGTAGTCTCGCAAAGCACGGAGCCTCCCCGAAGAGACATCTGTTCATCGTGACTAGTGGTAGGTCGGGGTCCGAACGGCGATGATGGACTGTACCTTGTTTGGTTTACGAGGCATTGAATGTAACCAGCCAGTTTTTCTCCGACTGAGATCTGATAAGAGCTAGATCGGATAAGAGATCAGCTGCTAATTTCTTTTCAGCCCGAATTTTTGAGGTGCACCCATATATCATTGTACCATCTGCATAGATATTCACAAACGATCTGATTATACTCATAGGCAGATCATTTATGGAAAGTAAAAAGAGTCCTGTGTCCCCTGGAGACGCCTGCGTTTATTGCTAGGGATTCGGAGGACTGGCCGTTAACAACTACCTTCAGGGCCCTCCACGATAGGAAGGACTTTATAATGGAGAAGAATCTTCCAGTAATTCCATAGCTAGAGAGCTCGCTTGAGCAGTAAACCTTTGCGCCACACCTTGTCAATGATGACTGAATAATGAGGCTATGAATTTAGATGAATAAAAGGTTTTTTTTTTTTTCAAAATAATGATGGAAGCATTGAAATCAGCCTAACTTCAGAAAAGTAGTGAAAGGTCATAGAGAGTCAGGGAAAATACTTTAGTGACTGAATGATGAGGCTATGTAATGATGAAAAGTTTTTGGCCTGACAAAGCAGGTAAAATTTTTCGGCTAGACGAAGAAGGTTTTCCGAAAAATATTTCTGATTTTTGGTCTTTTTTTTTCTAGTAGATCTTGAAAATTTTTCAGTACCCACTTGTATTTAAACTGAATCATTCGTCCCGGATTAATTCATGGCTATAGGGTACCTTAGCTGAAATTTTTTCCTTACCAGCGAAACGTCCGAGTTTGCACGAAGTTGCCGGCCGCAGGAAGTTGTCCATGGCTAGACATCTTGGGAAAGAACAATCGACGGTTTTAGCAAGAAAATGAACTTGGTTCTTGGTTCGTATATATATATATATATATATATATATATATATATATATATATATATTTAGTTTATGGAAAACTAGGTAATCCGTATGGGTAGACCCAAGGAGGATAAAATCCAGAGAGCTCAACGTAAATCCAGAGCAAATAATTTAAATAAAAATAGACCACTTTAAGGTTCCATGTAATAAATTATTTCACCACAGCCCTTTTAAAAGACTGCGGATCATCAGACTTTACTTAAGTAAAGTTTGATGATCCGCAGTCCTTTAAAAGGGCTGTGGTGAAATAATTTATTACATGGAACCTTAAAGTGGTCTGTTTTATTTAAATATATATATATATATATATATATATATATATATATATATATATATATATATATATATATATATAAATGATGGGAATTAGGAGGATTTAAGATAATTATAATTAAGTAATTCATCGAGTCTAGAAGAAACCTCAACAGAATGCAGAAAGCACTGGACGGCCGTTTCGTCCTATATTTGGGACATCATCAGCAGTGCGCATCCACTACCGAGAATTGAAATCCGGACAGATAGGTTATTCAGGCAAACATCATACCAACTGTGCCAACGGGCCTCAGTAACGAAGAGGCAGCGAATCAGACTCGATATAGCGCCGCTCGATCACATATTCCGTGGTGGAACTCATCCTAGTTTCTCTTTTACCCATAGGACTGTGAACCTATATATATATATATATATATATATATGGGTAAATTGCTGCCTTTTTATATTTTCAATTTTGTGCATGCGCGTTGTTTGTTTTTGATTTTGTCGACTGCCCAGTATAGTAGGGTCAGTTGGGCACCGTCTGTGAGAAAAAGAGCACCGTGACGCGATTCACTCCACCAGAAATTTGGAAACGGCATGCTGTACTGCTTGGCATTCGTGCCGGAAGTGCAATACTAACATTTCAGTGTTTGAGTGTCAATCTGAGGACAGTGCAAAAGATTAGGAAAGATTTGAATGATATATCCAGTCAACATTATGGTGTTTGTAATGATCACTAGTGATGGCGAAGTTATGAATCCATTCATCTTCCTGTAGACTAGGTTATATTTGTCATTCGTGTACATTTGTGGTTAGTCTGTCCTCAACATTTAACGTGTGTAGTAGTAACTGAAAAGTGCTCTAACAATGGCAGGATATTCATATCGGGAACAGGCCGATATGCATGGCTTATCAGATTGCGTTTCCAGGGCGAAGGCAGTCGAGTCATCCAACCTTTGCTGCTGTTTATCGTTGCGTTACTGAAACAGGATCCGTGCAGCTGACCACGAAGGACACATTCTACTGGCTGTCGGGGACAATCCAGGTATCAGTACACGCCAATTGGCCCTGGCATGTCGTACATTTCCGAATACTTCACGGAGGGTATTTCAAGAGCAGCTCCTGTGTACGTATCATTTATAAAGTGTTCAAGGTCTTTCACCCTTTGATCACTCACCATGGGAGAACATTTACATTCTATTGCACAAACTGCTGATCCGCTGTTTGTTTCCTCAGTCTTGTTTACGGATGAGGGAACATGAAATAACAAATTTACACAATTAACATTTGTGGGTGGATCGGAATCCCCATGGTACAATACAGGCTAGATACCAGCATCAGTTTACGATTAATGTGTGGGCTGGAATTATAGGTGACTGACTGTTAGGTCCATATGGTTTCCCAGCACGTCTTGCAGAAGTTGTCTACGGGGATTTTATTTCGAACACACTTCCAAATCTGATAGAGGATGAACTCTGCTAATAAGAAAACGCATCCGGTTCATGCATGATGGGGCCCCAGCACATTTTACCCACATTGTTCGCGATGCATTGGCTGACATCTACCATGAAAGATGGATAGGGTAGGGAGGAGGACCGGTCCCATGGCCTGTGCGTTCCCCCGACCTATCCTATAGATTTTATCTGTGGGGGCACCTAAAACAATTGCTTTATGCAGCAGACTATAATAATGCAGAGACGCTTCATCAACTTCTCATGGGAGCCTGCGATTGATAAGAATATTTGAAAGTGTCCGCCAGTCAATGATCCGACGGGTGCATGCATTTGTAGAAGCAAGCGGAAGACATTTTGAACATTTGTTATGAGTTGCTGTGTTGAGGTACAATGATGGCTTTTTGGACATGTGTTTATATGGACATTTTATTTTGTTTTGGTGTAAGATACCCGCTCCAAAAAGTTTGTAAGAGTACTTTTGATACATCCTATATATATATATATATATATATATATATATATATATATATATTATATATATATATATATATATATAAATTATATATATATATATATATATATATATATATATGTAAATATAAATTATATTAAGAAACAGACAACTTTAAAAGGATTTCTCGAAATTTCAAGCCGATAGGTAAAAATAAATATACAAACGGAGCGCCTATCTTTAATGTATTGATAATATAACTATATATATATATATATATATATATATATATATATATATATATATATATATATATATATAGGGAGAGAGAGAGAAAGAGAAAAAGAGAGAGAAACGGTCTATATGAGATAACGATATATAAATGTTTATATCAAAAACGATATTTGGGAGAAAATGTATGACAAAGAGGAAAACATTTTCTTGTAACGAGTTTTGTCCTTTAGGACTTAATCGGACTAAATTTGTTATGTTCGTGTGACTACGCATGCGCGCGAAAAAAAGTGATGCTGGGAATTTTAAATTTAAAACACACACACACACACACACACACACATATATATATATATATATATATATATATATATATATATATATATATATATATATATAGCATGAACTAAATAGTTCAATAAGTAATGTCTTAGTTATTATCCCGAAAATTTGCACGTCGGATCATTTCTTTTAAATCAAATATGCGGTGCATTTCAATTTATATTACAACGAATCATTCATACAGAAAGTAAATTAGTAAGGTTAATGATATAAAATAGCGAAATCCCTTCGCTAACAAAATTTACAAGTATTTCGTCTTCAAGTTTTTGATTTTATAAGGAAAAAAACACATGCCTGATGATGAATAGAGGACTATTCGTAAGTACTAGCATTTTAACATCAAATAAACTGAAAACTACAGACATCAAGTTTATCGACGAGGATCACTTCGCACTATGGATTAACAGTATTTTAATGCATATATTATGTTTCTAACGATGGATGTCGCCAATAATCGCATTAATACTTCTGATTGATTCTATGTGTGATTATTTCTTTGTATGTAAATTATATGCTGCCTAATGTTTTATATATATATATATTCTACACAAGTAGATAGGGGGGGCCTACCATCCCTAAAATGGAGACAATTTCACTCGCTGGAAACGGACCCTTAGTAAAAATCTAAAACAAAATTAGGGAAACATTAAAAACTGCACACACTCAGAACCTTCATATTGGATTCAGCAGGCAATATCCTTATAAGGTGACTCGTCTGTGTGTTTCCTTCGCCGGGCTCACCGTTCGAGCCTACTTTCAGGGATCCAGTGGACCGTTGTCGATGTGACGAATGGAATGTGCGTGAAAACGAAACACAAAAAAAAACCCTGTATTATCGTTACTCACGCGTAAAAGTTTTCTGCAAGCAGCAACTCCGGTTGTTGCACAGATGTTTTCTTTTTTCGTTTTTTTTTCCCCCTTGCCCTAACGAAACAGTATCGTTTGCGAATTGGTAAAGACAGACAATTTAAATGGGGAGAAATTATACTTTAGCTTGGTGCAAAAGATTCCCCAATCTTTTGTTCATAGGAATTCATATTACCATTATTCAGCCGCTAAAGTGTTTTCCCAGGCTCTCACTTCTCTCTCTCTCTCTTCTCACTGTTTCTTCTCTATCTCTTCGCTCATTTTTCTCTCTCTGTCTCTCACTTCTCTGTCTCTCTTCTCTCTCTCTCTCTCACTTCTCCCTCTTCTCTCTCTCACATCTCTCTCTCACTTCTCTCTCTTCGCACTCTCTTCTCTTTCTTCGCTCTCTCTTCTCTCTCTCACTTCTCTCTCTTCTCTCTCATTTCTCTCTCTCTCTCTCACT